>VWZX01004333.1:0-13501 GCA_013399015.1 Galbula dea
TGGTGCCTTGCTGTATTGTCCCTCCAGCAGATGTCAGAGTGGTTGAAATCCTCCACAAGGACCAGGGCCTTTGAACATGAAGCCCCTTCTATCTGTCTATGGAGGGCCTCATCTACTTGGCCCTGCTGTAACATCACCTTCTCCTGTCCTCCCTTTAATCCTAACCCATAAGCTCTCAACCAGTTCATCATCCTTCCCCAGGTGGAGTTCCATTGACTCCAGCTGATGTCTGATGTAGAGAGCAATACCTCCTCCCCTCCTCCCCTGCCTATCCTTCCTAAACAGATTATTACTACGAACAACTTCTTACTACAAAGTGGATTGTTGGAGGGACCAATCCAGATAGGCTGAGGAGGACCCACCAGAACAATTCTTGGCTTCGAGCCTGGTGCCACCAGCAGGACTTTGGGTTCTTTGACCATGGGGCAACTTATATGTTGCCAGGCCTTCTGAAGGTAGATGGGGTGCATCTCTCTCAAAGGGGGAGATGGTTGTTATCACGAGGATTGGCTGGGTTTATTGACCACGCTTTAAACTAAGTTCGAAGGGGGAAAGGGCAAAAACCTGGCTTGCAGGAAACAAGCCTGAGGTATTTGTGGAGTGTTGTGCCAGCTCCACTGCTATCTCAGGGTTCGCACCAGTCAGGCAGTACTCTTGTACTGGAAACTCGCTCAAATGCCTGTACACTAATGCACTCAGTCTGGGGAACAAACAGGATGAGCTAGAAATCTGTGTGCAATCTCAGGACCATGATCTCATTGCAATTACTGAGACATGGTGGGACAGCTCACATGACTGGAACACTGTCATGGGTGTCTATGTCCTTTTTAGGAAGAATAGGCTGACAAGGCGAGTTGGTGGAGTTGCTCTTTATGTGAGAGAGCAACTGGAGTGTATCAAGTTCTCCCTGGGGGACAATGAAGACCAGGTTGAAAGCTTGTGGGTAAGGATTAAGGGGGAGACTAGTATGGGAGACATTGTAGTGGGTGTTTACTACAGACCACCTGATCAGGATAAGAAAGCTGATGAGGCCTTCTACAAACAGCTGGAAATAGCCTGACAATCACAGGCTCTGGTTGTCGTGGGGGACTTCAATTACCCTGACATAGCCTGTCACATGCAATCCAGTAGGTTCCTCCAGAGCATTGATGATAATAACTTCCTAACACAGGTGGTGGATGAGCCTACTAGGAGAGGAGTACTGCTGGACCTTGTGCTGACAAACAAAGAGGGACTGTGTCGTGGTTAGAGGGGCTTTGCTGACCCCAAACCATGGCAGAATTTCCTTATTACTCCTTTCCCCCCCAACTGGAAGAGATAGGGGACAATAAGGGCAGAGAGGTTTCTGGATTGGAAGGTAAAAACTAAAACTACTTTAATAATAGTAACAATAATAAATGAAACATATATAAACATATACAGGACCCAAACACCGAAACCAGCTCCCACTCTCTGTGATAATTATATCACCAGATGAAATTGCAAACGTTCCGTGCTGTAAACCTCCCGGTGCCAGCTCCAGCTCTCAGTCTGTTTCACGTGTGCAGCTCCCCACTCTCCCAGCACGTGTTCCCCAGCTAGCCCCAGCAAACCCACCGAGTTCCCTGCACAGACAGAAATCCCAAAACACTCAGGTCCCAGCACAGCACTAACCCAGCTCCCCACCCAGGGTCCCAAAAGCCTCCCATTTCCAGTTCCCCCCTGGGGAGCAGGGTTCCTCCCGACTGAGCTTGGGATTCAGGAATTTCAGGTTTCTTAAAGGGGCAGTTCATTTAGCAGGCAGCTTTGGCAAGGTGGGGGGGGGAAAGCTGATACTGACTATCATGTATATGGGATGGAATACCTTTTAGAAAATAAAGTCACTGAACAGAATTAATTCTGTTCTAACCCAAACCAGGACATTTTTACCCAAACCATAACAGAATGGTTGAGGATGTGAGGGTAGGGGGCACCCTTGGTTGTAGTGACCACGAGATGGTGCAGTTCAGAATCATGGACAGTAGGCACAGGGTCACAAGCAGGATTGTTACCCTGGACTTCAGAAAGGCCAACTTCAGCCTTCTCAGGGAACCGCTTGCAAAAATCCTGTGGGATAGGGCTCTAGACGGCAAGGGGGCCCAGACAAGCTGGCTGATATTCAAGCACCATTTCCTCCAGGCTCAAGATCAGTACATCCCAGTAAGTAGGAAATCAAGTTGGAGAGTTAGGAGACCTGCACGGTTGAGTAGGGAGCTACTGCATAAACTTAAGCAGAAGAAGGAAATATACAGAGCATGGAAGAAGCAGCAGGCCACTTTGGAAGAATACAGGGAGGCTGTCAGAGGATGCAGGGATGTGACAAGGAAAGCTAAAGCCTCCTTAGAACTTAAACAGATGAGGGAGGTAAAGGACAACAAGAAAAGCTTTTTAAAGTATGTTGGGGGCAAAAGGGAGACTAGAGGGAATGTGGGCCCTCTGCTAGATGAAGTGGGTGCCCTGGTGGCTGATAATGCAGAGAAGGTGGAGTTACTGAATGCCACCTTCACCTCAGCCTTTACTACTAAGGCCAGCTCCCAGGAGTCCCAGACCTTTGAGACTGTACCGGTTTAAGAGTAAACCGACTGAGAAATGGTCCCAATACAAGAGAGATTACAAATCAGAGTTACAATTTAATAAAAAGAAAAGAAAAGAAACACTACAATAAATTCAATGAAATTGGTTTTAACCCACAAAAGCCAGAACAACAACCCAGCACCCTAGGGCACGGGAAGAATGATGCTCTTCAGCCCCTGTGCCAAGCTTCACGTGCTTCCCCCTGCCACAGTCCAAAGCAAAAGGAGAAAAGGAAATTTGCTGGTTGCAAGTGATGGGAGCAGTCTGGTTGAAAGTAGTAGTTGAAAGGGATCCCGGGGGAAAATCCTGGAGGGTCCCTATGGCTCAAAGGGGGGTCCCGGTGCAGGTCTTGGAGGGTCCCTGCAGCTCGAAGGGGGTCCTGGGAAGTGGGGACAATCCCTCCTCCCGCACCTGTGTTCAGTGCCGCGTGGTCCCTTTAAGTCCAAAGCAAAGAGGAAGGGAGAAAAAAAACCTGCTAGCTGCAGATGATGGTCACAGTCCAGCCAAGAGAAGGAACCACGGTCCTCTCAAGGCTCTGGTCCTTGTCCAGATCCGGCAAGTGGCGTGCAGCCCCCCCCAAACCTGAGATTATATACCCACTCTGGTTCTGTCGGGAAAACCCAGCCCCTCCTCCGGGGCCAGGGGGGTGCAAAGGGGCTCCCACAATAGCTGAGTCATGGGATATCTTTGGAAACAGCTGACGGCCCCTCAGCAGACTCGACTCCTCAGGCTGGGTGTGAATTACTCTCCGGAGGGGAGACACCACATCTGTCATCTCACAGACCTCTTCAGTACCCAGCCTGTAGCCTAAGGGGTGCAGAAATGACATAGAGGGCATAGAATACACAGTTTTGATAAACTGATCCCAGCAGCTAAAACCAGGACAGAGACCACAGAAGAAGTGTGGAGGAAGGAATTTTTTACCTCTGTCAAAGAGGCCTGGGTCAGAGATCAATTGAGCAAACTGAACATTGGCAAGCTCATGTGCCCAGATGGGATGCACTTGCGAGTATTGAGGGAGAAGGCAGAGGTCATTGCTAGGTCACTCTCCATAATATTCGAGAAGTCCTGGAGAACAGGAGAGTGCCTGTGGACTGGAGGAAGGCCAGCAGTGTGCCCTTGTGGCAGGGAAGGCCAATAGCATCCTGGGATGCATTAAGAAGAGTGTGGCCAGCAGGTCGAGGGAGGTTCTCCTCCCCCTCTACTCTGTGCTGGTGAGGCCCCACCTGGAGTACTGTGTCCAGTTGTGGGCTCCCCAGTTCAAGAAGGACAGGGAACTACTGGAGAGAGTCCGGTGCAGGGCCACCAAGATGATCAAGGGAGTGGAGCATCTACCCTCTGAGGACAGGCTGAGAGAGCTGGGTTTCTTTAGCCTGGAGAAGAGGAGACTGAGGGGAGACCTCATCAATGTCTATAAATATGTTAAGGGCCAGTGTCAGGAAGAAGGAGCCAGGCTCTTCTCAATGTCATCCAATGTTAGGACAAGGGGCAGTGGAAGCAAGTTAGAGCACAGGAGGTTTAGTGTTAATGTGAGGAAGAATTTTTCCACAGTAAGGGTGATGGAACATTGGAACAGGCTGCCCAGGGGGTTGTGGAGTCTCCTACTCTGGAGACATTCAAGGTCCACCTGGACTCATTCCTGTGTGACCTTATCTAAGGTGTCCTGCTTTGGCGGGGGGGGGGGGTGGACTTGATGATCTTTCTAGGTCCCTTCCAACACCTAACATTCTATGATTCTATGATAACATCTAACCCTGGAGAACCTCATCCCATACTAGTAGGTGGCTAGAGTCTGCAGTGGTTCATTGTGAGGACTGTGTCTGGTGGGGTGTCTGCTGGGGCTGCATAATGGTACTAAGTTCCACAGTGCCTGATGGAGCAGCACTTGGAGACTGCACACCCACACCTCCAGTAGGCACAGGGACTCTGCAGGTGGATTGGAAGAAGGTGACTCTCTCAGTAGTATTTAACACACCTTCTGAGCAAGACTCACACTTGCTTGTGAAAGTGTCCTTACTGGTGATTCAGGAAATCAAAAGCACAAGCAATGTTACTTGTAACCACAAACCACATCAGAGTTAGTCAACCAGCTCATATGGTAGGAGAAGCTACAGCTCTGAGCTTGCTTGAAAAAAAGAATGCTCTAAGGAATCCTGTAATCAGAGGAAATAAAGCGGTTTTAGACACTGAAAGAACGGTCTGAACTGCAAGAGTGAATCCATCAGATTGGCAAAGAAATGGCTACAGTGTTTGGATCACTATTCATCTTGTTCTCCCTTAGAGCAAGACTTTTCTAGGGCAAGGAGTACATTTCCAAGCATGTCAACAGAAAGCTGTCAGCCAACTAAGCAGCTGCTTTCAGACAGGAGCACATCTAGAGTTGCTCAGTATCATGTTTCAGAAATATCAGTCACTCAGTGCAGTTCACTTTGTCTCAGAGGTTTTGAGTCATCTTACCAGCATTGTTAAATTATTCACATCCATGGCTGATTCCAACCCCATAATTTCACAGTGGTGTGAAACAAACATGGTCAGGACTGGGTGTTATCCCAAGTTTAGGGACCAGTCATAGAAATTCTGTTAACACAGTTTGGAAGGCCTCAAGGTCAACTGGTGGGTACAAATTCTCCCAGCTCTTGATCTCACCTCCTAACCCTCCAAGAATTGTTTTCTCCACACAGAGGTCTCTTCACTTGCAAATGGGAGACTGTGCCTGGGATTACAGCAAGTCATTGTGAGCCTGTGACTCCTTGAGTCCTCTCCCAATACCTCCAACAACACTATCACTGTGGCGGTGGTGAGACCAGGCCAGAGGAACAAGTGCTACCTGGCTTTGACATGCGTGCTTGCTGGGGAGAAACAGGCCAAAGGCAACTGCATAGTACTCTGCTATTGAGGCAGCAGCTGAAAAATTAGAACGAATGCCACAAAACAGGGTGTGTGCTGAGTTGTGACCCTCCACAGTCCAAAGACTGGAAATCAGTCATTAATCAGAAACCAAGAAGAAACCACAGCTGCAAGCAGGAACTGCAAACACTGATTAATGATTGCAACTACAGACGCTGTTGCTATTTACCATGACACTGGCCTGCTCACGCAGTAGTTACTGAGAAAAATCTCCCCAGTTGGGAATTAAGAAAAGCACACACAAAGCCCCCAAACAAACCAAACCCAAAACAAACCAAAAAACAACCCACAAACAAAACAACAAAACAACCCACATCTCTAGCAGGGCACTGCATACTCTTTCCCCCTTCTTGAGTCTTTGCTGCCCCTACTTCCTCTCCATGTTCCGTCTGCTTCTACTGGCTTTGTATCCTTCACAAGCTGGAAGTGCATTGAGCTGAGCCATCGGGAACAAACCTGAGGCTAATGCTGTGCTGGAGATAGATGTTTCTACAAGGAAGAAAATTCTAAAGGAAGGACAGAGGCAAACCTGGACAAGGACAGAGTGTTTTGCAAAAGGCTCAGATGCTTCTGAACTTCTCTGATGTTATGTCACAGTTCTGCTCAGCAAGAAACAAATCCTGGCCTGTCCATCACAAGGCCTACTGGGGCACCCACCAATTTCAGCAGTGGAAGACGGCATCTGTCACAGAACATCTACAAAACTGAAGCAGTTTTCTCTCTCTGCTCCTCTGAGGAAGCCGTGAGCTGGCAGCTCCCAGAGAAAGCATTTGTATTGTAAGCTCTCAGTGCTTTTGCGATATTCTGCCAGCAGTGTCAGGCACAGAGATTCAGAGCTGAGAGCACCTCAGTTTGTGCCTTTCTAAAGGCTACATCAAGCACTGACTGGAGGTTTCCACTCTTCCGAGAGGCAACTTCTATCTCCTGCTTAGACTCTCTGTGTCCAGCTGCAACCTAATCCTGCCTCTAGTCAGTTAGGAGATGGGAGCAGAAGGTGCCATTTTTCTGATTTAGTTTTGGACACAGAAGGTAGCCTTATACGTCACTGAATCATTAAGGCTGGAAGAGATCTCTAAGATCATGAAGTCCAACCATCAACCTAGCACCACCATCCCCCTAAACCATGTCCCTAAGTACCATATCTATACACTTTTTAAACACCTCCAGGGTGACTCCACCACTTCCCTGGGCACCCTCTTCCAATGTCTAATAACTCTTTCAGTGAAGAAATTTTTCCTAGCATCCAATCTAAACCTCCCCTGGTGCAACTTGAGGCCATGTCTAGACAGCTCAAACAGTGCTAAGAATACGTCTGTTTGGCTTGGGAATAAATCCACAGCTTTGAGATTTTAAAGCCTGTCTACTACTTAGTCTGAAATACTTCAATCCATAGAGCTTTGAAGTTATGAAACCAGACTTTGTGACCGGGCTGCCAGAGGATAAAAGTCTCCACACTATCTGTATAACATGTAAACTCCTAACTGAACACAGCCCAGCTGCAGGGTAACCAGCCAAGCTGAGTGTTAGCCCTGCCTTTGCAAGGCTCCATGCTCTGCTCCTAGGGAAGAAATACAGTCTCCTTCCCTTCTCATCCTCCACACAAGCTGGCAACTATGTCTGCCGAATTCAAAAACAAGTGCAAGAGGGAAAAACAAGCAGTGGTGTCTTCCCCGAAGTGTAGATTCTTGAATTTCCAGAAAGGGTACATCAGATGTTGCCTAACAATCATGATTTAAACACTCCATTTCAAGACTATCTGCCCAAACTAATTACAATAGATTTGCTAACTGGAAATGAAGATTAAAAAAAAAAATCAGGATCCCCAAGAGACACTTGGTCTGCTCCATGCTGATCCTGGAATAAATGCCATTGAGCAATATACTAATTTGGGTACAGGTATCTGTAGGCAGGATCTTCCTGAAATCACAGGCTTCCTTCAAGAAAAGCCAGAGAAAAACTCTCTTCTAAAGGTAAGGACAGAAGACAGGGACAGTTTTGCCCCATTACTCCCTTTCCTCACTCACACCTCGTGCTCCAGCTCTGATACCCCATGCAGTAGCCCATCTTTCTCTGGCTCATCTTCCAGCTGCAGCCCACTCTGCTTCTGGCTGTTTTACCCTGGGCTCTGCTAGCTGGTGCAGTAAGGAGCAGAGCGTGGATATGATATGCATCTTCAGAGACAGCATCTGCATTCCTGGGAACTGGGGAAACACCTACAGCTCTGGAACAAGTCACACTCACAGCCAGAGAGAGCCTCCAGCCACATCCTGGTGAAGTCCCTCGACTCAGAGACTTCATGTGCGTGTCTGGTGTGACATTACAAGAAGCACAACACGCAGCAACTGTTTTCCCATAGCCTGCCCCAGGACCCCTTCAGGAAGCTGAGAGTAGCATCTTTCTTCAGGTGCAGGATCCCACCCAAGGGACAGCGGAGTTCAGCACCAGGCTTTGAGCTACCCTGCCCTTTCACAGACTTTCCCCGCCCTCTAGTGGTTTTAGGGGAATTGTGAGAGAGTACAAGCCCTGGGCGAGCCTCTTCCTCTTCCTCTACGTTCTCAGCAGCTAGATGAGAAGCTGCTTTCTGGTACTGGCAGAACTCTATTTCGGAGAGGTAAAGGAAATCAAGCTGCTTTGGCAGGAAAAAGCAGCTCTCTGTTGTGGGTCACAGGTTCAACGAACACCTGAGGATTTATGGATCAGGGACACACATCACTCTGCCAGCAGAGAGTGAAGAATAGGGTTCCTTCTCACTACCTTGACTTCTCTGTCCAAAGAGACCTATGAGTCCGTGCTAGAAGCAGTCACTGTGCTCAGAGTCATATGACTGCTGGGGTGAAGTAGAGAGAGCCACCTGAACCTCGAATTTCCAAGAGCTCATGTTTCCCTCTGAGGCTCATCATACTTGAAAGGTCCCCAACACATAGCTTAATGCCCATCTCACAGGAAAACTACAAGCTGAGAAAGCACTTTCTTCCCAGCGGAAGCACAACTATTCCAACCTCTCACACAGCAGAGGCCAAGCCATGCCACAGAAACGGTGTCAAGCCTACAACTGGAAGGATTTGCTCCAGGAAAAGAGCAAAAGCCTTTCTTTTAGCATTAAGCAAAATAAGCTTTCTTGGCAAGGGACAGATTTCAGTGGGGTTACAGGGGCTCCTTGCTGGCAGCTCTGACCACAATGGCATAGCATGTCCCATCAGAGCACTGTGTATGTGGTAGTATTAACCAGGCTTCAGGTTTCTGCAAACAACCTCCAGGTCAAGCACATCTCACTCTGACCCCCTCATCTGCTGCCACTCTTTTATGCTTTCCACATGAGCCTGCACTTTATGAACTTGTTTATAAACCCAATAAACTTGTAAATCCCAACTGGAACCGCTAGTTGACAAATCCTGGTTTATGCAGACACCTAGCGGTCTGTGCTGAAACTCCACCCGGTGCAGCCATGCAGCAGTGCTAGCAACATGGTGTATTTGCATTGTCGTCAAAGTAAAACCAAGGCATCCCTGTGTCAGATACTGCACGCATATAACGGATCAGCATGCTCCAAAGAGCTGTCGATTATTTATGAAGCCCATGCCACAAACCAAATACTTACAGATCAATCCAGTGCTCTGGCTATTTTTGAGAAGCCAGTCTTTATGGTAAGAGAAGACCACACAATCTGCATGAGAAAAGACTGGTAAAATCTGCGTGCATCTCTCCATACAAGAAGAGACAACAGCTGTCATAAAGCAGTATCTTGCTAATACAAATCTTTCCAAACTCAAAATAAAAAGCACTTGGGGTAGAGGGGGGGAGGGGGGTGGGGAGGTGTCAGGAAACCCAGTGTTGTAGTTGTAAAGGGACATCTCAGCAAGCAGAGCCCCCCAGGGTGGCACAACCAATTCAGTGCAGGGCTGTGTCCTGCAAGACAGAGGTTCTCAGAGGACCAGAGCAAGGATCTGGACCCTGACTGCTTTAAAGAGTTGTATTTCCCTCTAGGGCCCAGCATGCTTGAAAGGTCCTTAATATACAGCTTGATACTTGTCTTGAAGGGAACTTGCAAGCTGAGAAAAGCTGTGTCCTGCAGGGACCAATATGCCCAACCTTGTCCCCCAGTTCCCCACCACCACTGCTGCAACTTTTGGCAGTCATCCCCTAGTGAGATGAAGAGGCAGTACTGAATTTGTGTCGAGAGAGGAGTCTGAACAGATCAAATTGTGAATATTGAGAGGCCTTTTTTAAAACTAATATACACATCACTCCAGATGCTTTGGAGTACCCAAAACAGGCAGCTTCAGCCTTTATTTATTTATTCTTTTACCCTCCACTTTGAGATGGGGATAGCCTGTCTCCATCTGCACCATCCCCAGCTGGCCATGAGTGGGGTCTCACAGAGCTCAGTACTGGGGCCACTCCTGTTTAATACCTTTATCTATGATTTGGACCAGGGGTTAGAGTGCACCCTCAGTAAGTTTGCAGATGACACCGAGCTGGGTGGCAGTGTCGATCTGCTTGAGGGTAGGGAGGCTTTACAGAGGCATCTGGATAGGCTGGATCACTGGGCTAAGGCCAATGCTATGAGATTCAATAAGGCCAAATGCCAGGTGCTGCACCTCGGCCATAACAACCCCCAGCAGAGCCACAGGCTTGGGGATGAGTGGCAGGAGAGCTGCCAGGCAGAGAGGGACCTGGGGGTGCTGATTGACAGCTGGCTGAACATGAGCCAGCAGTGTGCCCAGGTGGCCAAGAAGGCCAATGGCATCCTGGCTTGTATCAGGCATAGTGTGGCCAGCAGGAGCAGGGNCCCAGGGAGGTGGTTGAGTCACCATCCCTGGAGGTGTTTAAGAGACGGGTGGATGTTGCGGTAGAGGGAATTGTTTAGCGAGTTGATAGGGCTAGGACAAAGGCTGGACTCAATGATCTTCAAGGTCTCTTCCAGCTGTAACTATTCTATGATTCTATACCAAAAAGATAGTAAACTCAGTCTTCCTTCAGAGTCACATGGGATGGCAGATGGAGCAGACAGGAGTGACTGAAGGTTCAAGTCTGTAAGGGTTCACATAGTTTACAATCAGACACCATCTAGTTATCCAAGAGAGACAAGAGAAATCCTCAACACCTACTGTTTTGTCAAACAAAGCAGAAATCCCATAGGGAAAAGCAAAAAATAGTCACATGTTGGGATTGCCCTAGCAGCTGTGTGTACACTAGACTGCTCTCACAAGCTTAGTTTTCTGAATTTCTGATTTAAAGCAAATGTAATCCCAAAATGAAGAGAGCCAGCCTTTCTCCCATTGCTTCTGCAGGCTGTGCTCCTCCCATCCTGGTCTAGACCTTCACCATCAGGCTCTCCTCTAGGGTATCCTTGCTGCCTTCTGCACAGAAATACCATGACTCCACCCCACGTGTGACAGTGCACTATGCGTGGCTGCCACAGTGGAAAAGGTTGGCGTATAGGACAGAGCAGGACAGAAAAGCAGGCAGCCTCAAACAGAGTAGGAAAGAGAAAAACCACCCCCGGAGGAGTCCCTGCTGGCTCCATGCAAAGGTGACCTAGCCTCAGGCTGCAGCTGAAGGGCTCGGTTCTTTGATCTCCAGAGCACATTTGAATTTGAGGAGGTGGGGATACCCCTGGAGCTGCTGCAAGCAGCATTTGAGGTGTCCCACTACCTGTGAAGCTAAGGAGGAGCTGCTGTTATCAACTGTAGCGAGATTATCTCTGTTTCCTGGAGGGGTAACATCTGAGTCACTCGGCAGTGGGAGGGTGGTTTCTTCATGTGCCCATTGGAGCAGCCAAAACGCGGGGGCAGAGTAAAAACAATGCCGATGCAAGTGATTATGGGGGCAGGCAAAATCACCAGGAGGATAGAAATTTTTCTGCTTATTTGGGTATGTATAAAATCCACCACATCAGCATGCAAAGCTGCTTGCAGCTCTCCCTTCCCCTGTGGCCAGGGCTGCTAAACATAATGCCTATGTCCCAGAGTTTGGGGCCCTTTGTTCTGCTCCATGCCATACTGCCTTGCCACCAGCGTTTCTGCACTGCCTCCACACATACTTATTACCCTTTCTCTCCACCTACCACCCAGCAGCCCCCCTCCATAAATTCCTCCAGATATTTCTCATTATACCAGATTTTCCCTGTTTGCAGCCTTTACTCCAGGCAGGACGAATTGGGGAAGGTACACCAGGTACCACTTCGGCAGCAAAGGCACAGCAAGCTCTGGGCAGGCAGGCAATGCCATCCAGACGAACTGCCTTCTTGTTGGGAGGGTGACATTCATTCCCTCACAATCTTGATACTGACACTTACTCAGCCAGCAGGACCCAGAGCAGAAGGACTAGCCCCACCTGACACATGCCAGAGGGTAGCCACAGAAACTGACTCATGTTTGCTGATAGAACCCGTACCCTCCCAGGGCACTGCTGGGCTGCACCCAGACCACATTAGGCCCTTTTCTCTCCCTATCTCCTTTTAGTCACAGCTCTCCCACATGCTTCTCTACACACCCACAGACAAAGAGCTTTCCTCACTTCATGGCTGTTGGAGACTAACCATTTTGGAAGAGCAAAAAATCCTTCCCAGGACAGCCTAGTAGCTGTAATTGGTAAGCATTAACCTCTACACTACCCAAGGTATCAACACACCTCTTGCCCCACCAGAACAAAACCATAGGCATGGTAATAAAGTCCAGAACAAGTGAGAGGTAAAGAGTTATGCTCTACTGTACTGGCCACCCTCACCACTCCTCTGCATACCCACTGCCTATTCACCCAGGCTGAGTGGCAACATTTTCACCAGGAGCAACACTCACAGAATTACCATTCTACAAGTAAACACACTAAAAGCAGAAACATGATGTGAAAATATGGAGGAAAAGACAAGACAAGAATATTCTTGTCCTAACAGCAGTTACAGCTAGCACAAAGATCTTATATCTTTGGACATAATTTTGAAAAGGATTTGATAAAACAACTCCCTTTGAAAGTAAGCCACCAACATGGTTTTCAAATAGACACTTTAACAAACAGCCGTCTGACAGCTGGGAAATAGGAAGCATCCTGGAGTCCCAAACCTCATAACACAGTTCTAGTGCTAGTACTAATACAGACCAGAAGGCCTCCCACCCCCCAAGGGTAAAACTGGCATGCTCAGCTTGCTCCTTGAAGTGCCTGTATACTAATGCACGCAACATGGGGAGTTAGAAGTCCATGTGAGGTCAAGGGGTTGTGATCTGGTGTAAATTAGAGAGACATGGTGGAACATGAGACTGGAACGTGGTCATGGATGGCTATGTCCTTTTCAGGAAAGACAGGTTTACAAGGCCTGGTTGGGGAGTTGCTCTTTATGGGAGAGAGCAACTAGAATGTATTGAGTTCTGTCCAGGGGTGGATGAGGGGCGAGTTAAGAGTTTATGGGTGTGACTTAAGGGGCAGGCTAGCATGGGTGATACTGTTGTGGGTGTTTATTACAGGCCACCTATCAGGATGAAGAAGCTGATGAGGACTTCTCCAGGCAGTTGACAATGGCCTTGCAATCACAGGCCCTGGTTCTTATGGGGGATTTTAAGTACCCAGATATTTGCTGTAAAGGCAAATATTTGCTGTAAAGCCAGCCATTCACAGTCCAGGAGGTTCCTTCAGTGCATTGATGATAACTAATACTAGAGGCAATGTAGGCCCACTGCTGAATGAGGTGGGTGCCTTGGTGACAGAAGATACAAAGAAGGTGGAGTTACTGAATGTCTTCTTTGTCTCAGTCTATAGTGTTAGAGACTGTGCTCAGGAGCCTCAGACCTCTGAGCCCCCACATGATGGAGGGGTTTTCCTTAGTTGAGGAGGACTGGGTTAGGGAGCAGTTAAGCCATCTGGACATCCATAAATCCATGGTACCTGATGGGATGCACCCATGGGTGCTAAGGGAGCTGGCAGAAGTCATTGCAAGGCCCCTCTCCATCATCTTTAGTAAGTCCTGGGGACAGGAGAGGTGCCTGGGGATTGGAGGAAGGCAAATGTC
>VWZX01004333.1:14107-25043 GCA_013399015.1 Galbula dea
GTGTGTCTGCAGGATGGGGTCAGGCTCTTCTCAGTGAAGCCCAGTGACAGGACAAGAGGCAATGGCTGTAAGCTGAAGCATAGGAGGTTCCGTGTGAATACACGTAGAAATGTTTTCCCAGTTGAGGTGCCAGAGCACTGGAACAGACTGCCCAGAGAGGCTGGGGAGTCTCCTTCTCCAGAAGGATGAAAAACCCATCTGGACATGCTTCTGTGTGAGCTGGTCTGGGGAATCCTGCTGTGGCAGGGGTGTTGGACTAGATGATCTTTCAAGGTCCCTTCCTCTGTGATGCCATGTGTCAGGCAGCAACCTGAGGGACAGACAGTGATCAGAGATGCAGGAAGGGAGCACAGATCCAGTCAGGTAAAATCAAGACTGATTTCATAGGTGGTTTCCTTTCTTATAAACACTATTTGATCCCTGTGCATCTGCTGCTTAGCCAAGTCTTGCTCTCCTTCTTTTGGCTGCATTTTCCTATGTGAAAAACTCACATGGGATTCAAGGTTCACATTTTGGTTTATGACCACAGAAGATATCTTTGTGACTGCAGTCCCAAAGGCTTCAGAGGCACCCACTTTTGTGGGGAAGGACAAGGAGGTCTGCAAATAGGGCAATATTCAGCTGCCCATTGTCAAAGGTCACAGAAGCACAGATTTCAACACTTTTGCAGCAGGGCAATGTAGACAAGACTTGAAATTTTAAGAGCCAAGGTGCACAAATCCCTCTACAGTCTGTAAGTGATATAAAAATGAACCAGACCAATCCATATTGAACAGAATTTTACTGCCTTTGGAGTTCATCCAGCCTCTACACCACCAGAGACATGGTTCTGAGTAGTTAACATTGCAGATGCGATAACCAGACAGCAAAACATCAGCTCCTGGGTCAGACTAAATACCTCTCTGCCTCCATCCACTCTCTAGCATGCCTCAGTAACATTCAAAGTCCTCCTTTTGAAGCTCTTCCTCAGCCACCAGAGTTTACTTAGTACAAAGCCAGT
Source organism: Galbula dea (assembly GCA_013399015.1). Classification (NCBI taxonomy): domain Eukaryota; kingdom Metazoa; phylum Chordata; class Aves; order Piciformes; family Galbulidae; genus Galbula; species Galbula dea. Next base: position 15,108 of record VWZX01004333.1, read on the forward strand.
CCACTTTAAAATATGCACAGCAAAAGCCAAGTCAATGGTAATGCACCAGGCACAGACAGGAACATTAAGACTCTTGAGATATGGCTCCAAGTTTGTTGGTATTTGTCAAAAGTAACAGCGTTGCTTTAAACTGAGGCACTGTTTGTTGTCAAACTGAACTGAAGCACGAGGTCTGTGAGAACAGGGGAGCTGAGACAGCACTGGGACTTTCCAAGATGACACTCCAACCAAATGCTGGACACTCCAACCAGATGTTGGATACACTAAACGCCCTGGCCGTACACTGACCATTTGTCTAGTGCATGACAGTCGGGCCTGATTACTCATGAGAACACCATGGGAGAGAGATAAGGCCTAGATGAAGGAACAGCTTGCAAAGATTTATCAGCAGGAAATGTGTGAAATGTTCCATCACCTTGGGGATAATCAGGAAAGTATCCTGTAAACCCAATATAAAAACTACAAGAAAACTACCCCCAAGATGTCAACTGTCCACTGCTCTTGAAGACCGTGGAGACTTCAAACCCTTGGGACACCGTGGGACCTGATCCATGGTGGCGTAACTATACTCCTGCTGCTCTTCTCTCTACTGCTCAACTTTTCTCTTCTGCTTCTCTGTCCTACTGCCCTATCACTTTCACTCTCTTGTAATAAACCCTAATTGATTTGCAGTATCTGACCTTATTTGTGTCTTCATTTTGCTCTTGGAAATAAACCTCGAATCTCCCCTGCATCTGTTAACTGGACTGGGACAAGCTGCAGAGTTCAAAGCATGAAGGTAGAAGAAAAGAAGAGCCAAGCTAAGCTAAGCTGAGCTGAGCTGAGCTGAGCTGAGCTGAGCCCAGCCCAGCCCAGCCCAGCCCAGCCCAGCCCAGCCCAGCCCACCTGAAATTGTTCCCACTCAGCTGCAACTCTGCTCCAAGTTATTTGCCCAATTACACAATTAGCCTGAACTTTGGCCTCCACACAAGTGTGAGGAGGCATCAAATCAGAGTTCCTCAGGTTAACCTGTGCAAATTAGGTGTTTTGGTTGTCACCAAGCCTTCCTCCAGTAAAGGAAAATGTTTTCTGTATTTTCCCCCAAGAACAGTAGTTATATATCTATATATATATATATAAGAACAGAATTTAATTTCCTCTCAGCAATTCCTTAAACACTATGGTTTAAGTTGCAGTCTCACTATAAGGTAGATGCTGCAGAAGTTGTCTAAGAGGCAGGAGAAATGAAAGTTACCCACCATTGCTCTTGGTCTCTGCTCCTCTGTCTGTTCCAGCTCCAAGAGTTTTCTGCTCCCTGCCAGAGGTAAACCACAAGGAAGTGCTTGCCTGGGACAACCATAGAGGCTCTTCTTCAGGGTCACTCTAACCCAGAAAGTGTGTTTGCATCATACTAGAGGGTTGCATCCCTCAAGATGGGGTTTGCAATAACAAATGATTCAACGGCAGTTGCACACCCAGGTGTAGGTCACCTCCCAGGGCCCCTTGTTCTCTGTTCTGCTGTTACTTGCCCATTCCCTCATTTTTACAGGGGAAATTTGACTAGTCACATCAATGATCTGGAGGCTTTCTACAGAATTTAAATTGCTTTTAGCTATCTTTTGCTGTCCCTTTAGAAACAATCCAAAACTCTTAAGGACTGCAGAACCACGTTGAAAATAAGAGCACCTGCAAGCCAAGCCTGTAGACAAACACTTCCAGATAAGACCTATGAGCCATTCAAACTACACAGACAGCTTCAGCTCTTCCCTATTGGCTGGGCTGGAATTGGACCCTGCTGAGTTTTCTCTCAGGTGTGATATTGTCACTTTCGCTGTTCTTACACCTACTGTCACATGCTACTGGTATGTTTCCAGTCTCTGGAATTTCCCTCTCTTCCAAAGATTCAAAGTTAGCACACATTTTCACTCATAGCTCTTTCAGACTTACAGATATGAGTCCTTAAACCAGATCAGAAATCACTTAACTTCCTACTACTGAGGGAGTAGATTTCTCTTCCTTCTTTCCATTTCTCACAGCAAATCCTGCTTACCCAAATATCACAGAATCACAGAATCACAGAATATTAGGAATTGGAAGGGACCTTGAAAGATCATCTAGTCCAACACCCTGCTACAGCAGGATTCCCTAGACCAGGTCACACAGAAGTGCATCCAGATGGGTTGACTATCTTTCTGGAGAAGGAGACTCCCCAACTTCTCTGGGCAGTCTGTGCCAGTGCTCTGGCACCTCAACTGGGAAAACATTTCTACGTGTGTTCACATGGAATCACCTATGCTTCAGCTTACAGCCATTGCCCATTGTCCTGTCACTGGGCTTCACCAAGAAGAGCCTGAGTCCATCCTCCTGACACTCACCCTTCACATACTTAAAAGCATAGATGAGGTCACCCCTTAGCCTCCTCTTCTCCAAGCTAAAGAGACCCTGCTCCGTCAGCCTTTCCTCAGAAGGAAGACGTTCCACCACCTTCATCATCTCTGTGTCTCTGTGCTGGACTCTTTCCAGCAGTTCCCTATCCTTCTTCAACTGAGGGGCCCAGAACTGGACACAANCTGGGCTTCACCAAGAAGAGCCTGAGTCCATCCTCCTGACACTCACCCTTCACATACTTAAAAGCATAGATGAGGTCACCCCTTAGCCTCCTCTTCTCCAAGCTAAAGAGACCCCGTTCCGTCAGCCTTTCCTCAGAAGGAAGACGTTCCACCCCCTTAATCATCTCTGTGTCTCTGTGCTGGACTCTTTCCAGCAGTTCCCTATCCTTCTTCAACTGAGGGGCCCAGAACTGGACACAAGATTCCACATGTGGCCTCACCAGGGTAGAGTAAAGGGGGAGAAGAACCTCTCTTGACCTACTAACATAGTATTTTCCAAGCCTACAGCAATTTTGTTACAAATGCTTGACTTTTTCAGGACTTTTTATTTTGCACGCTTAGCAACAGAGATAATAGTGACCCACCTCTTTGTAAAGATGTCTCAGCTAAACAGATTGCCAAAGCCAGAAGAAGAACAATACTATATCCAGTGAAGCTGGAAACTATATCCAGTGAAGCTGGATGCCTGTTCTGTATGGTCAGGCCCTTTGCTTTCACACCAATAGTGAGCCCTTTGCTGATAAGCAAGCCTAAAGCTTTCACAGAATAGCCAGAGTTGGAAGGGACCCATTAGGATCATCTAGTTCAACTCCTGTTTAGGCACAGGACAACTCCATAGTCACACCATGTGCCTAAGTGCCTTGTCCATCTGCTTCTTAAATTCCATGAGAGTAGGGGCCACGACAGCCTCCCTGAGGGAGCCTGTTCCAATGCTCCACCACCCTCTGAGTAAAGAAGCTCTTCCGAATATTCAGTCTAAATTTCCTTTCAATCTGATATACTTTACATCACAGCCAGCCCACATTGATCCCAAGAAATCTATGTGGCAAACCTTCAAAAGAAGTGGGAAAGCTCCAGTCACAAAGAGGCTTAATACAACCTTGATTGTTTGCAGTTGGAAGTAACTAATATCTCTAGCTGCATACTTGCAATAGCCACCTCTAACTTCTTCGGACTCAGATGCTTATTTGAATCTTAATCATAGAATCATCAGAGTTGGAAGGGACCTTAAAGATCATCTAGTTCCAACCCCCTGCCTGGCAGGGACACCATCCACTAGATCAGGTTGCCCAGGGCCCCATCAAGCCTTGTCTTAAAAGCTTGCAGGGACGAGGCTTCCACAACCTCTCTGGGCAACCTGTTCCACTGTCTAACCACCCTCATCGTGAAGAACTTCTTCCTAACATCCAACCTAAATCTCCCCACCTCTAGCTTACACCCATTTCCCCTGATTCTATCACTGTCTGACCTCCTAAAAAGTCCCTCACCAGATTTCTTGTAGGCCCCCTTAACCTACTTTTGAATCTCCTGAGGATTTTACTTTAAAAATTACTCTGAACTCAGCTTCCCACTTAGCATTCTCAAAGCAGTCTAGGTATGGTTTTGCCAAAACCCATTTGACCACATCACATTTGTATCTGCATCCAGAAGTCACATATTAACAAGTCAGCAGATTTGCATTTGTTAAGCAGGGTGTCTGTTTAAATTACGCTCTTTATGCATCCCTGCCTCAGTCTTCAAGGCCTCCATGTATGTCACAGCAAGCATTCCTTAAGCTGTGCTGACTTCAGCTCCTTCCCTGCAGAGTGTTTCCTGAAAGCACTCATCCAGCTATGGCTGGGAGATGAAGGATGCAGAATATCTCGCAGGCTACAGGCCAGACATTGCTGTTCTCTCCTGAAGAGAGGGGCTCCTGAAACACCGCCAGAAAATGAATATGGTGACAACTCTTTGGAGCACCAGTGGATTGAGACAGTTGCAGAAGCATGCAAAACCCCACTGCCTGTCCTCTTTCTGTCCTTAGTAACCTCTGCTTCCTGCCCAAGATTTCCTGTAGCTGTGTTTACACAAAATAAAGAGGAAACAGTTTCTGTTTGTATCTACTGTTCTGATAAACTCTGAGCTGTTTATCACAATCACCGTTGTTATGCTGACTTCCAGGTGGCAGAAAGGCATCACGGGGGACAGCCTGTCACCCTAAAGGTGTTTGGAACATTCCTGCACATTCTCTGCTCCTCTTTGGCTGCTGGAGGAGAATTTCCCTTCCTGAGAGTATCACCCTGAGTGCAGAGACAGTGCATAGAGGAAGGACAATTCTAGTTTGGGGTGAGACATGACCTGGCATTGAGCTATGGCATTAGATAATAAGGGCTTTCTCTAGAGCTTCTGTCTAGCCTGCTGCTCCGGGCAGGGCTAACAAGTAGGGCAAAGATGCTGGCTTGTGTCAGCCCACTCTGTAGTTCCCAGTCCAAGTCTCTGGCCTGTGTGGAGCCAGAATCTCCTCCTAGGGGCTGTCCTGAGCTCAGGGCTTTCCAAGGGAGGCTTCAAGTTTTGCAGAGAATGCACATTCATGCAGACCTTACTCCGTAGCTACAAGTCATCATCTCTGTCTCCTAGCCCCAGGACAACCTCCCTGCTAGGACTAAGATAAACCCATGGCAACCCAGACAGCCAGATAGACACCAGTGCGATCCCTGCTCAGGCCCCCAGGGGCCACAACCCACCCAAAGCTAAAACCAGGGCTCTTAGGGAAGAAGGTCTCCTCATAGTCTAGATCATCAGCGCTTCCTGCCCCCCCNCCCCCCCCAGGCATCATGGAAACGTTTAAATATCACCTGCCACCACACAGGGAGGGCAGCACAGGTGTTCAGGCCCTACAGGAGACACAGGACCTCTCCAGAATGGGAAATATGCTGTCCTGCAGAAGCATGGGGGGAGCCCATACTGTGGGTGCCAGGTGGCACCACTGCACATGCTCAGCACCATCCCAACCATTCACCTGATCACAGGGAATGGGATTTGCTGCAGGATCAGGTGGGCACTTTGTTCAACAGTGGGGAGAAAGGAATTTTCAAAAAGTCCTTAGCACTGCACATGCCATGCTGCCAGAGCACTCAGGCCGGGTAAGACTCCACCGTCCTTTGTGGAAAGAAGAGCCTTATCTGCTCCTAAGCCCTCACCATTGCCAGATGTGATTCACCCATCCTAGGAGAAGAATCATTTGCAGAATGCAAATATTCATGAATCACCTGTCTGCCTTGCTATCTCCAGCCTGTTTTGGAAGTATCTCACTGCACTCTCACAATGCCGCACTGCCCTGGAAGGTGAAGGTGCTATCATCACAGACCACAAGTTCTCCTGGCAGCACTGTATGGCGCAGCTGAGGAACACAGGCAGGACACAGGGAGGATGGCTTAGTTGACTGTTAATTGAACATATGCCACAGGGCTGCAGCCTGGGTCTGCCCTATCTACAGCTGGGACCTGTTGTTCAGCTTTCTTTGTGCCACCAAACAAATTTTTCATGTAACTGGAAGACCTATGGCTTCATTCAGCATGGACACCTCTGCCAATGTCTGTCCAAATCCTGATCATACCCCTAAGCCTTTGGCCCCTGCCTCTTCTTTCAGCTTCCTCCTTTACTATAGGGTTAGTATGGCCACACCTTTCTTCTTTACTGGTCCCTGTCAGTTGAAAATATTCCTGTAATCTTGCCCTCACTTATAAAATGTACACTGAGAGTCAATTTAGATCAGTATATCCCCGAAATACTAGGCTTTAATACAAAGGAAATTTTATCTGTGAATTTAATTTCCTTACAAAGTGGAAGGATGTGCTCACCTAAGCAGGGTTTGAGGGGCCCCAATACAGTTCCTGCCATCTGTGTTGTCAGCCTCCACACTGACCTTTACCCAGTTCCCACCTCCAGGCAAGGGGTTGAGGACATTTCTCAGATTCACAGATGATTCATGGTTGGAAAGGACCTTTGAGATTATGAGATCACTGAGTCCAACAAAAAAAAAACAAAAAAGAAAGAATAAAAGAAACAAACACCAACCAACAACAACCATTAACATGCTAGACCATGTCCTGAAGGACTGTGTCTACCCGCTTCTTAAACACCACCAGGGATGGTGTCCTGGTTCAGTTTATCAAAGTTGTGTATTCTATGCCCTCTATGTCATTGCTACAGGCTGGGTGTTGAAGAGGTCTGTGAGATGGGTGGTGTGGTGGCCCCCTCCGGGGAGCCATTTGTGCTCAGTCTGGGGAGGAGGGGTTGGGTGTTCTCGTGGGAACCGGGGGTGGATGGTCTTGGGGCTTGGAGACACTTCTGCAGCCACTCGTCGGATCCAGAGAAGGACCAGACCCTCCAGGACCCCATCCCAGGGACCCCCTTCAAGCCGCAGAGAACCTCCAGGACCCCTTCCCGGGACACTGCTTCAAGCCACAGGGATCCTCCAGGACCTCCTGCTGGGACCTCCCCTTCGAGCCACAGGGACCCTCCAGGATCTTCCTTCCCTGAAATCCCTTTCGACCCCTACTCTCAACAAGACAGTGATTTTCATCTGCAACTAGAAAGGTTTTTTTTTGTTTGGGGGTTTTTTTGGGTGTTTATTTGGTTGTTTGGTTGTTCGGTTTTTTAATTCTTTTTTCCTTTTGTTTTGGACTCGGAGGCGGGGGGGAAGCATATGGAGCTTGGCACAGGGACTGACTGGCACCATTCTTTTCGTGCCCCAGGGTGCTGGGTTGTAGTTCTGGGTTAAACTTAAGTTCATTGCATTTATTGTAATGTTTATTTTCTTTTCTTTTTTATTAAATTGTAACTCTGACTTGTAATCTCTCTTGTATTGGGATCATTACTCCTACCAGTTTGCTCTTAAACCAGCACAAACAGTGACTCCACCACCTCCCCAGGAAGGCTGTTCCAGTGCTTCACTACTCTCCCTGTAAAGAATTTCTTCCTAATATCTGCTCTAAACCTCCCCTGTTGCAACTTCAGACCATTTCCTCTTGTTCTGTCACTAGTTACTAGGGAGAAGAGGCCAACACCCACCACTCTCCAACCTCCTTTCAGGTAGTTATAGAGGGCAATGAGGTCCCCCCTCAGCCTCCTCTTCTCCAAACTAAACATGCCCAGCTCCTTCAGCCTCTCCTCATATGACTTGTTCTCTAAACCCAAGCTTGGTAGCTCTCCTTTGGACACTATCCAACACCTCCATGTCCTTCCTATAATGAGGGGCCCGGAACTGAATACAGTACTCAAGAAGAGGCCTCACAAGAGCTGAGTGCAAAGGCACTATAGCTTCTCTTCTCATGCTGACCACACTATTCCTGATACGAGCCAGGATGCCGTTGGCCTTCTTGGCCACTTGGGCACACTGCCGGCTCATATTAAGCCGGTTGTCCACCAGCACCCCTGGGTCCTTTTCTGCTGGGCAGCTTTCCAGCCACTCATCCCCAAGCCTGTAGTGTTGCCTGGGGTTGTTGTGATGGAAATGAAGGACCCAACACTTGGCCTTATTGAATTTCATACAGTTGGTCTCAGCCCATCAATCCAACCTGTCCAAGTCCGTTTGTAGAGTCTCTCTGCCCTCAAAGCAGATCAACCCTCCCACACAATTTGGTGTCGTCTGCAAACTTACTGAGGGTGCTCTCAATCCCCATATCCAGGTCATCGATAAAGACACCAAACAAGACTGGACCCAAAACTAAGCCCTGAGGGACACCACTGGTCATCGTCAGCCAGTTAGATTTCACCCCGTTAGTCACAACTCTCTGGGAACAGCCAGCCAGCCAGTTTTCAACCCAGTGAAGAGTACATTTATCTCTACCATGATTTGCCAATTTCTTCAGGACAATGCTGTGGGAGACTGTGTCAAAGGCCTAACTAAAGTCCAAGCAGACAACATCCACAGCCTTCCCCCCATCCAAAAGGTGAGTCACATGGTCATAGAAAGAGATCAGGTTGGTTAAGCAAGACCTCCCTTTCATAAACCCATGCTGGCTTGCCCTAATCCCCAGGCTGTGCAATTGCTGTGATAGGTCACTCAAGATGATCCTCTCCATGATCTTTCCTGGAACCAAAGTCAGGCTGACAGGCCTGTAGTTCCCCAGATCCTCCTTCCAGCCCTTCTTATAGGTGGGCATCACATTAGCCACCTTCCAGTCATCTGGCATCTCCCCTGTTGACCAGGACTGTTTAAAAATGATGGAGAGATGCTTGGTGAGCTCTTCTTCCAGCTCCCTAAGTACTCTTGGGTGAATGCCATCCGGCCCCATAGACTTATGAATGTCTAGGTGCAGAAGCAGATCATTAACTACTTCTTCCTGGATTATGTGGGGGTTGTACTGTTCTCCATCTTTGTCTTCAAGTTCAGGAGGCTGAATACCCTGGGAGCAGTTGGTCTGTCCATTAAAGACAGAGGCAAAGACAACATTAAATAACTCAGCCTTTTCTTCATCCTTGGTCACAACGTTCCCCTCCTCATCCAGTAAGGGATGGAGATTCTCCATAGTATTCTTTTTCTTGTGAATGTACTTATAGAAACTTTTCTTGCTGTCCTTTACATCATTGGCCAAGTTGAGTTCCAGCTGGGCTTTTGCCTTCCTAATTTTCTCTCTGCATAACCTGACAAGATCTCTGTACTCCTCCTGAGTTGCCTGGCCCCTTTTCCACAGGTGGTAAACTCTCTTTTTCTTCCTAATTCCCATAAAAAGCTCCCTATTCAAACAGGCTGGCCATTTTCCCTGCCCTTTCATCTTACAACACAAGGAGATAGCCCTCTCCTGGGCCTTTAAGATTTCCTTCTTGAAGAGTGTTCAGCTTTCCTGGACCCCTTTGCCCTTCAGGACTGTCTCCCAAGGGACACTCTCAACCAGTGTTTTGAACAGTCCGAAGTCTGCCCTCCAGAAATCCAAGGTGGAGATTCGGCTAACCACTCTCTTTACATCACTAAGAATTGAGAACTTAACCAATTCATGATCACTAAGCCAGAGACATCCTCTGACCAACACATCTCCCACTAGTCCTTCTCTATTAGTGAACAGGAGGTCGAGCAAGGCACCTTCCCTGGTAGGCTCATCTACCAGTTGTGTCAGGAAATTATCCTCTGTACTCTCGAGAAACCTCCTAGCCTGTCTGCTCTCTGGAGTGTTATATTTCCAGCAGATATTTGGTGGGTTGACGTCCCAGAACAAGGGCTGACGATTTCGATACAGAGCTATTGAGTGCACCCTCAGGAAGTTCACGGATGACACTAAGCTGAGTGGTGTGGTTGACACGCTGGAGGGGCAAGATGCCATTCAGAGGGACCTGGACAGGCTTGAAAAGTGAGCCTGTGAGAATCAAATGAAATTCAACAAGTCCAAGTGTAAGGTCCTGCATCTGGGTAGGAGTAACCCAAGATATGAGTACAGACTGGGAGAAGAACTCGTTGAGAACAGGCGTGTAGAGAAGGACTTGGGGGTCATGATTGACGAAAAGCTGGACATGAGCTGGCAGTGTGCATTTGCAGCTCAGAAGGCTAACCATGTCCTGGGATGCATCAGGAGAGGCATGACCAGCAGGT
>VWZX01004333.1:25143-152511 GCA_013399015.1 Galbula dea
GGGGGTTGGAACCAGATGATCTTCAAGGTCCCTTCCAACCTCAGCCATTCTATGATTCTATGATTGCGAGACTTCAGCCAGCTGTTTATAGAATATTTCATCTGCCTGCTCATCTTGGTTGGGTGGTCTATAGCAGACTCCCAGCACAAGATCTCCCTTATTTGCCTTCCTTTCATCCTTACCCATAAACACTCAACTTTATCATCATTGAAATTAAGTTCTATACACTCAAAACACTCTCTAACATACAGGACCACAGCCCCTCCTCTCCTTCCTTGTCTATCCCTTCTGAAGAGCTTGTATCCATTCATCACAGCATTCCAGTCATGAGAGTCGTCCCACCACGTTTCCGTGATGGCAACTACATCATAACTGTTCTGCTGCACAATGGCCTCTAGCTCATCCTGCTTGTTGCCCAAGCTACATGCATTAGTGTAGATGCACTTGATCTGGGCTACTGATTTCACCCCCATCCTCTGTCCTTTACCCCTAGGCTCATTACTAGTGGGCCAGTTTTTATTCCCTTCCCCTTCCAATTCTAGTTTGCTAGCCATTTCTGTAATTACTAACCTATTAGTGAGCCCTGTGCCATGATTGTCCCATGTACCACTGTTATTTACCATGAGTAGGACAGTAGACTGAAGGCTGTCCTTAGGCTCATTTCTAGTGAGCCTGGTTTTATCCCCTTCTGCCTTCAAGCCTAGTTTAAAGCTCTTTCAACAAGCCCTGCCAACTCTTCTGCAAGGATTCTCTTCCCCCTTTGAGACAGATTAACTCCATCTGCTGCCAGCAGACCAGGTGCCATATAAACTTCCCCATGAACAAAGAACCCAAAATTCCAATGGTGGCACCAGTCTCTGAGCCATGTTATTAATCAGGTGTGTTTTTCACCCTCTCTCGATGTTCTTCCCTGCCACTTGAGGGATAGATGAGAACACCACCTGTGCTCCTGAGCTTTCAAGTAGTCGCCCCAATGCCTTGAAGTCCTTCTTAATTGCCTTTGGACTTCTCTCTGCAACCTTATCATTACCAACCTGGATAACTAACAAAGGGTAGTAATCAGAGGGCTGCACCAGAGCTGAGAGCTTTCTTTTAACATCTCTAACCCGAGCCCCAGGGATGCAGCAGACTTCCCTGTGGGATGGGTCTGGTTGATAGATGGGCCCTTCTGTTCCTTCAGTAGAGAGTCACCTACTACAATAACCTTCCTTTTCTTCCTCATTGAGGAAGTCCTAAGGCATGGGGGTGAGCGATTAGCCCTGGGTGGCTCACCACATGGATCCCTGTTACCATCAACACTCCCCTCTACTTCCAGAACCTCATACCTATTCTGCAAGTGTATCTGGGGTGGTGATGGGGATCTGGGGGAAGTTTTTTTCTTACCTCTTTGATCAGATACCCATCTTCATTCTCCCTTACCTAATAGGTTTGTTCCATCTGCCTGATGGTGGGAGGGCCAGGGCTTCACTTCCTCCTGCTAGACTTCTTTTGAGGTTGAAAGGGTGCAACTCCACCAGTCGATTTCCCTTTCACTGTCCCTAATGCTTCTTAGCCTCTCTACTTCTTTCCTACACCCCAGCACTTGCCACAGGACCTGTATGTCCTAACCTCCCTCCCAAACACATCTGCTGGCTGTTCATCTAAGTCTCTTCTCTGCCAGGTCCCAAAATCTTACAAACAGCCACCATGGTGTTCATTTTCCTTCAGCTTACAGGTCCCAACTCATTACAGCAAAGAAAAGCTCTCTGGTGAAAGAGGAAGATACTTTGCTTACAAGGTATCCAAAGTATTATTACAGACCAGGCCTTCCCTCCCTCTAACACTGGAATGTAGCCACCTGTGGGTAGGATAAAGAGCCCATGCAATATTAGCTACTCAGCTGCATATTTTCTTCATCGTCAGTGGTTCTTTTGGGGCATTTATAACTCTTTGCACATGCTTTCTGTCTCAGCACAAGGGGAACTGGAATGCACTAACAGGAGACTCTCCCAGGCACAAGAAGTTTTTCCATGCTGCTCCTCGCAGCCCATCCTGCACCCTTCAGCTTCACCAGCTACTGCTCCAGCCTTTTGGAGAAAAACACGGCTCCTCATCCAATTATTTTCTCTCCCTCCACTACCAGTCTTGTAACCTTCTCTGCCTGGGCACAGAGCCATATACTACACAAACTGCATAGAAAGAAGCTGCCTTTAGAGACAACTAAACTGTCCTCTCTTGTTTATATACCCACAGCCTCAAACTCTTCTGTGTCACTGATGTGGAATAAGTTGGTCTGGAGACAACAGAATCATAGAATCGCCAGAGTTGGAAGGGACCTTAAAGATCTAGTTCCAACCCCCCTGCCTAGAAAGGACACCTTCCACTAGATCAGGTTGCCCAGGGCCCCATCCAGCCTTGTCTTAAAGGCTTCCAGGGATGGGGCTTCCACAACGTCTCTGGGCAACCTGTTCCACTGTCTCACCACCCTTATGGTGAAGAACTTCCTCCTAATATCCAACCTAAATCTACCCTCCTCTAGCTTACACACATTTCCCCTGGTTCTATCACTATCTGACCTCCTAAAAAGTCCTTCACCAGCTTTCTTGTAGGCCCCCTTCAGATACTCGAAGGCCACAAGAAGGTCTCCTCAGAGCCTCCTCTTCTCCAGACTGAACAATCCCAACTGTCTCAGTCTGTCCTCATAGGAGAGGTGCTCCAGTCCTCTGATCATTCTCGTGGCCCTTCTCTGGACCCGCTCCAGCACCACCATATCCCTCTTGTGATATGGGCTCCAGAACTGGATGCAATATTCCAGGTGGGGTCTTATGAGAGCAGAGTAGAGGGGGAGAATCACCTCCCTTGACCTGCTGGCCACACTCCTCTTGATGCAGCCCAGGATATGGTTGGCCTTCTGTGCTGCAAGTGCACACTGGCAGCTCACGTTGAGCTTCTCATCCACCACCACCCCCAGGTCCCTTTCCTCAGGGCTGCTTTCAAGCCAATCTCTGCCCAGCCTATATCGGTGCTTGGGATTGCCCCGACCCAGGTGTAGGACCTTGCACTTGGTCTTGTTGAACTAATGTTCAGATGTTTAACACAGCATTCCCAGGACATTAAACTAGAAAAAGGAGCGACAACACCCTGTTCAATAGCTAGAATATGTACTTTCTGGTAGGACTCCATAAGGCAGCATCCCACCTGGCTACAGCCATCTTCCCATTCTACACATCACAAAGCTGCTGCAGCCGTTTCAGGTGTCACACCAAGGAAGTGTCTCTAGCATGTGGGGCATCCAACAAGCAGGCATCATGGCCATCTGCCACAGGTGCTTGGCATCGGTCTCTGGTGACAGCAAGATGCTCCAGAGTTATTTGCCCAGTGCTCTGTGCTGATGGCCCTGCCCCACTCTTGCCAGGGAGGCAGCAAGTCTGAATTGGGATGGACTTCACCCGCTGTTTGCTGGCTACTCTCCACTGCTAGATTCTCTACAAACTCACTCAAATTCCTCATAAAGCTTCATATAAAGGACTCACCATTTCTTACCTGTTTTTATAAGCAGGTCAGGCTGGAATCTGTCCTATACTTAGGGAGGTATTAAGCCTGCCTGTGGAAGGGCTCCCTAGACTTCATGGGGAGGGCAGGGAAAGGAGTCTCAAAGGGTGTTGGGTGTCAGTCTGTGTCAGAAGGAAAGTCTTGGGGATGAGAGACTTTGCTGGGGCAGCAGGGATTTGTTGGTGGCTGGAGTCAAGGTCCTGACTGTGAAACCCAAGCAGCCTTGGGGTGTACTACAGAGAAACCTTTTTTACTTCTGTTTTATTCTCCCTCCTTGCTCTGAGTTATATCTTTCTAAAATGAAGCATTTCTTAGTTTCTACTCAGGCTTTCCTTCCTAGCTGCTAGCTCTGCATTCACACCAGCAATTTCATTTTTAATAGACATCGGAGCACTGGCCCATCCTCAAAATATGCACAAAGCTTGGTTCAACCTAGCTCCAGCAGCTCAGGTAGATCCAGAGACACAAAACTAACAGAAATTCTCCATAAAAGTCCTCCAGGCCTTCTGGTTTTAAGCTTGGTATTACTGAACTTGTTAATCCTGAAAATAAAAGTATTATGTGATGGTCATGATGTAATTATATTCCATTTCCTTCCACATGTAAACTCAAAATACTTCGGGAGTCCTGCCTAAATTGCTGAGAGTTTATCCTCTCTGTAGCTGGCTGCAATTTTTGTTATGCTTGGGTTTGCTCCATTTAAGGAGAGAGCGAAAAAATATCGTTTCACAGACATAGATAATACTTATTAACTAATAATTACTGTCCGTCTTCTCCATACAGACTGCATTTCTAATGTCCCAGCTGCAGACATCTCTTCACAAGCCCTTTGTATTTCCTGCATACCAGTGTCTTTTCCCTCCAGAGCCACTTCCAAATTCTCCTGTGTACTGCCCAGCCTCTGAGGCCCCACACAGGCCATTACACTGCCCTGCTCGGTGGCACAGCCCCACATGAGGTCCCAGAGCTCAAGCACATTACCTGGCTGCATCTAAACACCTTTCACCTTGTTAACATCTTGCCAGAGCTAGGTAACTGCTTCCCAAGCCTTCCAAGTATTACCTCAAGCAGGGCATTGGGTAACTGTGCCTAGGCCCAGGCAGCAGGTGTCTGCGAGGGGAGCTTGAGGCTGCCCCACAACAGGTTCCAAATGGTTCTGCCAGCCTCAGGAACCAGCCCACAGCCAAGCCCTCAGCAAAGCCAATGGTGCCTGCTTGAAAATACATATAACAAAGGGGAAAACACTGCCTGGGAGTGGAGAGTGAGGGGGAAAAGTGTGAGAAATGACCCTGAGATACCGAGGAGGAGGAGAGGGAAGGCCCCGCATGGCAGCAGTGTGGGACTGCAGACCCTGGAAGAACCCAGGCCATGGCGGGGGGAAAGCAGGAAGAGGGATGAGTGGCAGAGAGGAGCAGTGATGGACTGACCACAGGCCCCCATTCCCTATCTCCCTGTGCTGTTTTAGGGCACAGGTAGAGGATCTGGGAATGAAGGCGTTGAGCCCAGGAAAAAAGGAGAAGTAGAGGAAAGTGTTGTCTTGGCTTTGTTTCTTGCTACCCACATATTTTTCATAGAATTATAGAATTGTTATGGTTGGAAAAGACCTCTGAGATTGAGTCTAACCTTCAACCTAACACTACCATGCTCACCACTAAACCATGTCCCCAGGCACCACATCTACACATTTTTTGAATGCTTCCAGGGATGGTGATTCCACCACATCCCTTGGCAGCCCGTTCCAATGCTTGGTAACCCTCTCAGCGAAGAAATTCTTCCTTGTGTCTAGTCTGAACTTCCCCTGGCACAACTTGAAGCCCTTTCCTCTTGTCCTATCACTTGTTACCTGGCAATTCTCCCAAATCGTGTCTCTTTTGCCTGTTGCAGTAATGTGTAAGTAATCTCCCTGTCTTTATCTCAGCTATGAGCTTTTCCATCTTATTTTATGCCCCATCCTGCTGAGGAGAGGGAGTGACAGTGGCTGGGTGGCCACTGGGGAACTCACCAAAGTCAACTCACAAGCACAAAGTACTATTTAAATTCCAAGCATTCAGAGGTATGTGGAGTACTTCTTTCATATGTATCACTTCTATAGAATATTCCAGGTGAGAGTCCAAGTACTTTACACATGGCTCAGCCCTGCTCCCTCCAGAGAGGTAAGCTTCTGGACCTGTTCAGCACATAGGGATGCTAAGAGGAGAAAAAAGCATTTTCACCTGCATCTCTGGCACAGACACGTTTGCAGAACTGACAGAGCCTTTGCAGGCTGTCGAGGGTAGAGGCTGGGCTAACCACCAACCCACGGACAGACACTTTCTATTACCCCCTCTCTCCCCCGCAAGGCGGGAAGGGATAGGGGATAAGAGAGGCAGAGAGGCTTGTAGATTGGAAAATAAAACTAAGACTACTTTTAATAATAATAACAAAGTTAAATGAAATATATACAAATGTATACAGAACCCAATACTGAACCCAAACCTCCTTTCAATGATAACTACGTCACCACTGAAGCTGCAGCAGCAGACGTCCCACTACTAGACCTCCCGGTACCAGCTCTCCAGGTGCCACCACGAGTCCGGCTCCCCATGAGTCCAGCTCCCCTGGGGGCAGGGTCCTAGTGCTGGAATGCAGGAACTAGGGGTGATCCTCAAGTGCCTGATGCAGGAACTTAGGGATGACCTTCAAGTGCCTGATTCAGAGCAATCTAACAAGGGGGGACTGACCCTCAGTTATATATTGAATATGACGTATACAGGATGGAATACTTTTAGAAAATAAAATCACTGAACAAAATTAGTTCTCTTCTAATCCAAACCAGGACACAGACCATGACCTCAGGCAGTAAAGGGGGAATTTCTGACAGACTAGTTGCCCTGCTGACTCAGCAGCTTGATGTGAGGTTGGGGGTTTACTGGAAGTCAGCATGGGGCTTCACCAGCTACCTGCTCCCTTTTACGCCCGGGTAGAGAGCACAGAGGTCCTTCAGGTTCACACTTCTCTATTCAATGTGCTCTTCAAGACCACAGGAAATAGCACTTCTAAAGAATAGGGCTGTGGTGGGCAGCATTATTTTTCTCTTATTTTTTTTTTCACAGAGGAAATTAGAAGCAAAGAATGAGCTGAGTAAAAGTGGTTAAAGAAAGACTGAATTTCCAAGCCAATTATGTGCATCATACTGCTAACAGGCAAGTCAACAGTTCTGCAAGACGTTTTCATACCCTAAGATCAAAAGCAAAGTGCTCAGCAGTGGTACCAGGCTTGCAGCGGGTACAAATCACAAGAAAACAGTTGCAAGAAAACAAAGGAGAGCAAATTGGTCACAAGGAAGAGGTCAAACTTCTCAAGAAGGCTGTACAAAGAAGAAACACTTGCTGTCTAAGTGAGGTTCCTGTAGAGTCACACAATAGTTTCATTTCTCTAAGCCATGTCCCTTCTTCATGCAACCTTATTGCCTCTCTCCAGAGGACTCAGTGGGCTGATTCGACCTGTCTACAAGCTAGTGGAGAGAAGAGCCTCACCACTGTTACCATTTCCTTATGCAATTATGATGCAGGTCATGACCCCAACATGAGAACTGCAGAGAAATTAGCAAGCTTTTCTTCACTGCGTCCTATAAAGTGAGGTTTTAATCACGGTTTACGGGCAATGAGCTGAAACACAGAGAAATGAAAGTCCTGCTACCAAATGCCAGTTTTATGATTTTTTTTCAAAGAATTCATTGGTTGCATGGCTTTTGGTAGCTGTGTATTCAGCCTTAACCATCCCAAACACCAGTCTTGAACCTGGCAGCCTTGGAATCTGCTGCCATGTCTCCATGTTCTTTTATTTCATCCTCTCAGCATATCTTCCAGCTCCTTTCAAGCATCACAGCTGGATTTTTGTTTACTTGGTAAAGTTGTCTGTGCAAAGACAAAGGATGGTGATGGGAAACAGTTCTGGCAGAAATGGTGGTTAGACCTTTCAGGCAAAGGCCCTGCAGGAGGGAGGAATCAACACATGGAGGCAGAAGCTCCCAGCATTCAGTGCTACTTGTGGCCACCACCAGCCCTTAATAAGAACCTAGTGCTGGCAGGGATGGGTGCTCTGTTCCCTGCCAGGACAGGCTTACACCTGTCCCTCAGTGCAAGGTCCCAAGTATCTTTCCAGATTCTCTCATGCTTTCCATTTCTCTCCTCAGCCTGTCTGATGAGCTAACAAAGTAGAAATTACGAAAGCCAAGAAATCACAAGACTCACAGGATGCTTCTACTACAACCTGAACCTAGAAGCCATTCTAATGTTTCCTAGCAAAAGAGGAAGCAAGAGAGAGTTCTGTGGCATGGTTTTCCTTGGCATCCTAAGCAGACTCAATGCCAGTAGTTGTCATTGCACTGATACATGTTGGAGGAGGCACTGAGGATAGGCTCCCTCAGGCTTTTATCCCAGGCTGAGGAACCATCTCTGTATCTTTTCCATCCTGTGCACACTCTGGGAACAGGGACCACAGCACAGCACTGGTGCTTCTCTTGTAGCACTTGCATAGACAATCCTGCCAGGTCTGAGCATTAGACACAGTGCTTAGGTGGATGCATAGACTGACAGATGGCACACACCATGTCTTGCCACTGAACTCCCCCCTGTGCAGAATAAAATGCACATGATGACAAAATAAGTACTTTGAGGGTGTGAAGCCAGTACTTACAGGTGTTTCAAGCTAGATCACGAAATTACTGTCCTCTCCTTCAACACTTGGCTGAGTCACACCCTCCAGCTGAGCAAGCACGATTTCCACAGTTTGCAAGTGAGAAGTTTTGAGCAAGCCTTCAAAACGGTCATTCCCTACCCTTGCTGAAAACTCAGCACACCAGGGCAGCAGAGGAACCTTTGCAAAGATCCTCTCTCCAGTTCTTGGCAGCTCAGGCAAACAGGCAAGTGCAAGAAGCACTTCTCCACTCACAAAATTCAAAGGCTCTGACAACAATGTCACATTTGTTATAGCCACAGCTCTGTTAATAGAGACTAAGTCATGACAAATCTCTGCCACATCCAAGCTTTTTGTTAGGTTTCAGTAGCAAAGCAGCCACGCAGCCTGGCAGAAGCGCTTGATGGTTGGGACATGCAGTGCCATTTTCAGAGCACAAGAGCAAGGAACATCACAAAGTCTGCAACAGCACACTGCTGCTGATGCCCATTTAAAAACTAGCCAGGCAATCCACTTTTGTGCAAAGCAAGTACAGCAATGAGATTACTCTACTGAACATGCTGATTTTTTTTTCCTGCTGAAACTGAGCAGGGATTTAGAGCAAATTACATTCTTGGTTTTTTGTTGCAAGAGCATTTCTGGTCTTCCATGGTTTAGATTTGTTTTTCAGGACTTGAATGAAAGTCAAATGTTGGGTACCTGTTGTCCGTGCAGAAACCTTGGCAGGGAGAACAAATAGAGAATGGTAGCAAACCATTTTGTCAGAATGTCATTCAGAGTCTGTGCTGAGATTGAGCAGCTTGTACCAGACTTTTTAGTTGACTGTGATTGCACTAGCTGTAGACAGATTGCACCCTGAGAGAGAGGGATGTAAAATCTCTACAATGCTTTGTTAACTGGAGGAGAGAATTTAATACTCTGTGGAGAGGGCTGAGTAATACAGAGCATGCTCTCAGGAGCATGCTAAGGGATGGTGAGACAACTGAGGCAGAGGAAAGCATGCTGGGATTTGTTATTCCCCCTAAAGGTTTTTGTCTGTTTGCTACCCAGAGGAAAGAGCAGCTTGTTTTGGAAAAAACATGAGTCTTCACAACTGAAAGTTGCCTGCTCATGTGACTACCAAAGGCCTGGCAAGGGTAACCAGTGCCTACTAGTAGGATCCTAAAGCAGCATTGCTGGTCATACCACACATAGGGATCAAGGAACTTTAGCATTTCTTCACATCTCTGTCCAGCAGAAGACACAATTACAGACAGTGCCAGTAGCCTCCTGCACTACAATCTGTAGTCCTGTATCTCCTATGTCAGTGCTTTGGTCATCTACAGAGAATGGAACATTTTACTCTCCAGGTTACGCTGAGAGATGAATCAGCAACAAGTTGTCATGATTTTCTTATTCTCTCTTTTTTTCTCCTTCTTTTTTATGGTTGTTGTTTAAATCAACAAGACATTCTCATGCAACATGCCTTACCTTGCATCAAAACTCCTCTCTTTACTCACCTCATCCTCTTTTTTGCGTTAAACCTCAGTCACTTAGTCATGCCTAAAATTACATTTGGTAACTATGGTGTAATATGCCCACACAGTGTTGTATGAGAAAAATGATAGTAATATTTTTTTATCTCCTTTAACTCTTTCTTCCCTTTCCCAAAATCTAGCAGTCTTTTTAGCTCCGTGGGCTGGAAAAAGTAACCGTACAAGACATTGTAATAGAAAGTTAGAAAGCCCAAGGCTAGCTTCAAATAAATTAATAAGATAAACAGAAAAAGGAATCACCCCCAAAAAACAAGTGAAACTTATCAGATCAGAGGAGGCTGCTGTCTGAGCTCACAGGATCTGAGTGGCTTCAGACATCAATTCTTCCACTCTCACTCATGTTCTCTCTTCTCCCTGAGAGGGCTACAGAAACAGTCAAATATATCACATCTCAGCAGTGACAGTTCAGCTATGTTGTGAGGTTTCTGAGCCAAGATGTGCATCTAACCAAGCCTACTGAAAACCAATCCACATTATAGCTCTTACTTGTCTCTGACACCCTGATGCCTCAGCACCAGCCAGGGATCAGCTGGAGATCAGCACCTGCTCCTTCTGCTTTTGCATTACAGGTGGCTTCAGACCAGTCACTTTCCTCCTCATCACAAGTGACCGTGGACTGGTAAAGAGTCAGGACACATGGAGGCGATATGCAGTATCGATATGAGGGATGCTGGTCTTAGCTGTCCAGGGCATATTCCTCCCTCTCTGACAAGGTTTTCTCTACTGGAGAAAGCAGGACTGCAGCAGGCACTGACAAGCCTTTTGCCAGGACACCACTACCCATCTCCACAGATCTGTGAGAAACAGCACGCAACTTGCAGCAACACCAACTGCACACCAACACCCATGGCACACCAGCTCCACTCACGGATCATCCTGACTCATTCTTTGCTTATACTCTCAGAGCTTTGCTACTATAACACTTTCACTGTAGAAGCAGCAATGACCCTATCCATACATCCTTCTGCTGCCTTGTTTACTGTACATACTAAGCTTACCCAAGGTTTTTAAGACACTAGCATGCTGCCCTCCCCTTTCCTCCTCCTGGGTAGGAGAACAGATGCAGCATCTGATACACTTCAACCACAAAAGAGGCCATATCTCTACCAAGCAGCTTGCTGTGCTCAACCCTATAACAGCACAGGTATTTCTATGTCATGTGGAGCCCTGGTTTGGCCAGCTGCACATCAAAACACAGAGGCATCTCCTGGAAATGGTTTCAGCTGACCACAAAAGTTATGTGCCCGCAAAGTGCCTACTGCTGGCTCAGTGCTGGACAGGTCCCTGAGGCTGGGAAAACATGGTTGTTCCTAGAAAGAAAAGACATGAACCTCAGAAGGCCCCCAGGCAGCTGGAGCAGACCAGAAACCTTTTATTAGGAGACGATTTGGGCTTATCCCTTCTTGTTAGCCTTGTTCTCTACAGAGGAGAGTCTCTTTGGAGTTCTGTTAAATGGTGTCCAAATGCTGGGGTACCTCCACACATAGCCCAGGCTGCTCCACTAGAAGAGAGGAGGTAGCTCAGACCATTGCAATCCAGAAACATGACCTTCATGGAAGAGTTGTTTATTTTCCTTAAGATAGAAAAAATCTCTAAACATCATAATGGTCAGCCCTGCTAATAGACCTGTGATAACCTTTCCAGTGCAGAAACTCTTTGCTTTCTGGGGACAGAACTTTTATGTTTACACTCTACCTTTTTGATCAAACTTGCAGTAGTTTGGTGCAGGCTCTAAAGGAGGTAAATGCCTAAGCCATCCTCTAAGAAACCCACAAAGGAGCAGAGTGACACAGTGAACATCAGTGCATATGAGCTTGGAACACCAATCATTTGATTAATGTATGACTCATGCAGGTGCTTTTTCCAAGACTCATTTATCAAGGAGCAAAGAAAGTTGTGGTTACAAGGAGTCTTGTGCATACTTTCCCTTTGTCTGTTATTTGACTATGAGCCAATCACTTTATCTAACATATATGAGAGTCTAAGTGAGCCTTCTTTGAGCTATCACTGCTAGGCAGCTTGGGAGTGATCTCCTCTTGATCTGGGATGCCTCTCAAGGCTGCTCCTTGAGGCTGCAAAACCCTTTACCTCCCACAGATCATTGAATGAGCCCAATTTGAGTAGTCTCTGAATTGCAACTGGATTGCATGCCAGGCAACTCTCCCTTTGAGCAGGGATACCTCTCAAAGCTTGAGATCCCTTAACACAGACCAAGAGATTCTTCTTTAGCAACGTGGAGAGACCTCTTACTTGCAACAGGTCTTTGGTAAGTGACTGATAGCATGCTGAATTAACATTAATGGAATCCATGTAGCCAATTCCACTAGACATAAACCATTGACTAAGCCTAGGACTAAGTTTGGATCCAGCCATGCCTAGACTCTTCTCTGAGAGGGAGTTTAGAAAGCAAGAGAGCCCACTCTGAACCTCATGATTCAACAGGAGGGTCTCCCTTACCCTTTTGTGTCTCCAGTCTCTGTGTAAATCCTTCTAAATCAATTCTAACTTGATTTTCTTTCTGTATTTACTCCATGGGGTAAGTAGTGGAGTGAATGTTGCTATCAAACTTTTTTAAGTTGCACTTTTATAAATTCATATTAAAAAAAACCACTTGAATCACTTTGACAGTGATTCTTCAAGTGGTCTAAATCACCCATCCACCACAGGAACAAAATACTTGATAACTTCGAAATAAATATCATAGTTTGAAAAATTTTATTAAATAATTTTAAATATAGTCCAGGACCTATTAAGAGCATTAAGTATTTAGTAAGTATTTAATGGTAACATTATGCAAGTATTATACTAAATAAACAGCTCATTTGTTAGATATCTGATTTACTTTAATAGACCTCTTGTGGCACAAGCAGTCTATGAATTGAGTCTATGCAGTTTGAAACTGTATAATGCTGTCATGACCTTACACAATCTCTAGTCTCAGCCCACAAGCTAAGTAGTGGATTTCCTTTAAGCAGTTTAGAGCGATGCTTGAGGAAGGGATCACACAGCAGAAACACGTGTCTTTCTGGCTCTCTGACTCAGGAGCAAGCCTAGCAGCACCTACCTTTATTCTACAAAAATAAGCCAACCCTATCCACTCTTGGAGATCCTATCACTATTTATAACATGACTGACCCCTCCCTGTGTCACTGTCTCTGAACATTCAGGTCTGTATTGCCTTTAGCATTTCAGATAACACTAACAGATCCTTGCGCCCCCCTGGTACGCAGCAATGGAAACAGCTGCACCCTGCTTCAGAGCTGACTGCAGTCAGAGTCTGGATGAGTTACTGTGTGCTGGCTTATAGAAACCTTTGGAAGCTTTCCAGCCCTTCACTAACACAGTACTGGCAGAGGGTGTGGCCTCAGGGGCACTGATCACCCCTTCTCTCTCCAAGCTGCTCACAAGTAAAGAAGAGAAGCAAGGATACCAACTTCCAGCCTTTCTTGATAGGGTCTGGATCCAGCACCTCCATCTCTGTGCTATGTGGTTTGCCCCTCTGGTACTAGGGCAGTGAGAAAGCATCAAGCAAGCAAAAGTGTCCTTAAACTTTGACCTTCAGAGGCATTTTCCACCTTGAGAAATGCAGTGCAACTAATTTGTGTGCAGCAAGGGCTGCATGAGCAGAGACCTGTAGCATTCACACTGGCCACATCAGTAGCCAGTCCACTTCTAAGTTTCTAATTAAATAGGCTTCTCTGAAGCAAGCAACAGCAAACCACAGGCCACACACCACTCAGCCAAGAGCAGCACTGTGGAAAAGGAAATAAATGCTGCACGCTGCTCAAAAGCCACTTTTCACTGTGACCCACATCAGAGCTGTGAAGTCTGGACCACAGGCAAAAATGATGATGGACTACAGCTGCATCAATGCAGCAAACAGTCCTGGAGTTAACCTATACAAGGGAAGAGCTCTATGGACCAGACACAAGAGTGAGCAAAAAGGGGGGTTTTAACACAAAAGTGCCACTTCCTTTCCTTGCCCTTCAGACTCCCACATGGGAAGTGCTTCTTGGGCCAGAGGGCACATGTAGGAGCATGGTGCTTTTGAGGATGGCAAATATCTGTCTTCCCTCAAGCTCAAGCTTGTGTTTTGAAATCAGCCCCCTTCGTGATGGCTTAACTCGGCTTTGGCTGCCTGGTCTGTGCTGCTCACATCACACCTCGCTGGGCCCAAATGATGATGTTTTAATGCCAGAGGCTTGAAGCTCCATTGCTGGGACCCGGTGCCCTGTCATACAAGCAGCAAAGTTCAGCCAGGCTCCTAGACTTCTGCTATTCTGCTGGAGAAGGATTGGAGTGCTGGCACCTGATCACAGAGGCCTTCAGGGCCTTGACCATTGCAGAAGCCTGCTGCCCCAAATGAGGAGAGGACAGTGTAACTTATTAGAAAAATATAACTTTATTCACACCATCTGTGTTTTGCTCAGAAAAGAATATCCCATGCTATTCTCCATCTGGCAAGGGAGCCAACCAAAGACATGCTGTTAATGGTGGCCAGCACACGCCCACCTGCACTGTGCAGGGGGTGGCAGGACTAGGTCCCTGTGGGGGACCTTGGTGTATCAAAAAGGCAGGAAGGCAGTTGGAGATGTCCCTTTCATCACAGGCCTCACTGCCTTCCACTGCTGTGTTGTTCAGGTCCTGTCAGCAGAGCATATGGCTTCCCCACCAGCCCCACCATCATGGCACAGTTATGGTTTCTCTCCAGGGTTGGGATCCCCCTCATGGCACCACTGCTTCTGGCACATTCCTTGCAAGACAGTCAGGGTGAGTTAAATAAAGGGGTTGAGGGACACATTCTGTGATGGGAACAGTCAATAAGTTCATGCAAAACAAATCACATGTAATGAGCCAGCTAGCAGTCAGGTGCTTGTCATACAGCAGTCATAGTGCCGAGTGCCTGGGCAGGGTGGCCAGTCATGGCTGGGGGCAGGCAGTTGAGGCCTCCACACTACTTATTCCCAAACCACTACTTGTGGCACCTGCAGCCCTGGCTCAAGGGACCTCCTTGATGCCTGAGGGCTGTCCCCACACACCTGCTGGCCTAAGCTCACCAAGCCATGATGCCACGTGGGGCTGCGGGCACCAGCACCTTCTCAGGTAGCAAGCAGTGAGTTTCAACAGGATCTTCAGCACACTATATTAAGTTTCTTTGTTGCTTTTTTTTCAAAGGGGGGAAATTGTGCAATTCTCTTCAGGTTGATGCAGTACAGCCTCAGTGCTTCCCAGATGTCTACTTCCAAGTCTTTAAAAGTTGCTTGAGCCCTTCATGTGCAAAGCCAAAACATGGTTTCTTAGGAGGCTTTGTGGTTTGAGACTCTGGCTTGGCCGCTGCCCCTCAGTCAGCATCCACCACTTGCATCCTAGTGTGCATGAGGAAGGCACCAAACACACTCCAACAGCCCCATTCAAAGCTTAAATAAGCCGAAGAATGTCTTGGATTCCTCAAAATTAACCAGAGCTATTTTGGATACATTAACATGCAAACTGTCCATCTTGCTAAGCTTGAATAAAGCCCCCAGGTAGCTTTTCTGGGCCCATGTTTTCTGAGTGGTGCAGTAGTTGATTATTTTGTCCTCCATCAGCACATGGTTGCCTGGTAAGGTTGGGTTTTTCTTGTAGACAATGTGGGTCAACACCTGGCTGCTGCAGATGCTGCCCCGGAGGAGCACATTGGAGTACACAAAGTATAGGCCAGTCTCATTGATGATGAGGCCCTGATTGCGGTACTCAATGCCATTGGTGAAGGCATGGCCAGAGATGGGTTCCCACTCCAGAGGGAGGTCTTGCTGAGCTGGATTCCCTGGCAGACAAAGCAAGAGAAAAATGCAGTAAGAACAAGCAGTTGTGTAGTTTTTCACACTCTATGTCACAATAAGTCAACTGTTCCCCAAGCATGGAAAGTTTACCTCATGCTGGTGGGACCTCCCACCTCCACCTCCCTCAGGGCCAGCCACTTGTGACAGCCATCTACCCCCCACAGTCAAGATGCAAACCAAAAACCAAAGCCCTCACCGAATATCCTAAATGAAGGGAAGATTTTAGCTGTGGAGTTACTTTCTGCTGTCAGACCACACATTACCAAAGGAAAAGAGGAAAGCCTGTGTGAGGTGGGTTTCTTATAGCTAAGACCTTGCCACCCTCTCACCCCAGCCACATCTGCCCTGCGCCCCGGTCCCACATCTTGCTGGCCCCTCCACCTGTACCTGTCAAGTGTGCTGCCCTCCTTGCTTCCTTTTTCAATGACTCCTCCTTCTGCCCTGCACAAAAACACAGGAGACACTAGCCATATGCACCTTGGAGAAGCCAGCCTAGAGAGCAAAAGGGAGCCAGCCACAAAGCTGAAATGGAGCAGATGTATAGCAGCTTGGGGCACACAAGCACTGTGGCTTAGCACAGTGAGGCAGAGAGGTGCTTGGACAAACACTGCAGTGCAGGAGAGAGCTTTACAAAGGAAGAGTTGCAGCAAAGGATCAAGATGTGATCAAACGCAAGGGGAAAGAGCAAGGAGAGCTTTTATCTTAAAATGGCTCAGCTGGTGAGCTCAAGCAGAAGCTTCTCACTCCAGGTGTAGGAAGGGGACAATATTGTCCCTTTACCAAGCACTTTTAGCCCATGCCAAGGTGACTGCTCATGTCTTGTCACAGGAGAGTCTGCGCTATTGCTCTCCTCCAGTCCAGCACCGCCAAGGTCACATCTACCCATGGCAATGGACTTCTGTCTGCTGAGTACCAGCCCTCCCTACAACTAGATCAGAGAAGACACTTAAGACACCCTGCAACCAGCCTGCTGGCCAGGCAGACCCTGTCCTCAGAGAAGCAGAGTACAACTGGGAAAATTCTGTCTTTCCTGGAGCAATAAGCCAGCTACAGTGACTCAGTATTTGGATCCCATCCCACTTCATCCTTTCCTTCTTCTCAGTGTCTACTTCAGGCAACATGCTCTCAAATTTTAGAAGCAGCCTTTTTTTTAAGCCAATTAAGTTTTTTTTCTCCTCTCCATTATTTTCCTGGCTTTGTTTATTTATCAATCCCCCTCAAGAAATTCAGAGTTACTATTTATTTCTTATGTTTAGCTACAGCTAAAGTCATCTGTGATCAGAGCACTGAGCATCCAAGCAAAAATGACAGATTTCCTTCCCCTAAGGACTGTATTACAGAATTTATTGACATGAGAGTTGATGTGAACAAGAACCACCCTTCCAGAGAATTTTGCTATTTCCAAATTTTCTTTCATTCAGTATGAGAATGAACTAGAAAAGAAATTAAATTCCCTACTAACTAAAATCAAGTAAATAAAAAACTATTTTCAGATCTAACAAAAACTGTCAAAAGCTGAGAATTTCTTTCCAGCTTGGCCATCTTTAAAAAGAGAGAGCCTCACTGATAACAGAACTTAAAAGTTTGGAACTCCAAAATATGATTTTTAAATTGTTCCATTCAGATTGAGACTCTGTTTTTTTCCTAAAGGAAATTTAGAAAAATGGGCAGGTTCTTGTGGAAAGTTTCAATTTCACTGAGGTGACATATCTAAAAGGAAATAACATCCCACATAGAACTAGGCTCTTCTCAGCCAGCTTTGGCTGCAGTGAGAGTTTGTACCAGAAGAATTTAGGAAAAAAATAAGTTGCTTTTCTCAAGGATGGGAGTGAATCCACCACCCCCAAATAAAATGAAACCCTCTGTCTGCATCCTCCCAAAAATCTTAAAAGTGTAAGCACAGAAGGAAGTAACATGTACAGTTCCGGTCTCCATTCTCCTTCCATTCATGTGGATGCCATATATTAGGACAGCCAGAAACGCAGTTTTACAGCAGAGTACCCTCAGTATCTTTGCCTCTCTGTGCCTGTGAGGCCCCAAGATAGAGGCACATTGTCCCAGGAACCTGTGGCTAACATGTCCGAGCACTCGAGCAGGAAGGGTGCAGGACTCCATCCCCACATCCTAGGGATAAAACACTTTTTCCAGCCAAGTAAGTGAAATGAGCCCTTTCAGAGCCTCAAGCTGCAACCTTGCCTTTGCCCCCCAGTGATGAAAGGGAAAAGTTTGACAGGAGCATTCACACAGAGGACTTCCTCCTCTAAATATATCAACTCACCTATGAGTTTCTCCAAAGCTGGAGGGATGTGTTCAGTGTTGGCAGACTGTCAAAAGAGAAGAGTGACAAGCTGTCTTAGCAGAGTGAGATCATAAGGGCATCACCTAAAGTAGCCAAGGGCTATCTTTGACAGTGGCTCATTCTGAGTGCTCATAGGGAGCTACAAAGTGCTAAGAAACATAAAGGAAGACAGACCCTGCAGGACTCAGAAACATGAAGGCATCCAGATATATCAGTCACCAATACAGCAGTCCCTCACAGTAATAAGCAACCCCACTCACACTGGTATCAGAGACATTCAAATGCCACTAGCTGCTAGCCTGCCCCCTGGGGAGTTTTGCACCACCTGAGCATCTAAGATCCAATTTTAATTTACTTCTTTTTCTCCTGTTTCCCCAGAGTGTCTACAACCAGCCAGGCAGACCTCACCTCTCTGAGTTCAGCCAGTTCCTTCTCCAGGTGGAAAATCTGAAACATGCACAGCCCCACTCCAGTGAGGGCCAGCAGGATCAGCAAGGATATCACCAGGAAGCCGATGCTCCTCCTTTCCCTGTTGTTCCTTGGCTTTCTCCTCCAATCAGGTACTGGTGGTGGGAAAGGAGCAATGGGGGATTCTGAGGGGCAGGAAGTACTAGCGTTGGCACAGCCATCCACCCAAAAGATGTGGGGGTACACGTAGTTCAGGTTCTGCTGCATGGTCGGGAGTGGCATGGGCTGGACATGCTTGGCATGATCTTCCATATGGCAGCCAAAAACTGCTGGGGATGTCCCAGACTGAGCCCTGGGGGAAGACCCAGCTCTTCCTCTATACGCCTGCATGACTCCAGTAGTGAACACCCAGCTTAGATGCTGCAACTCTATGAAAGCCTCAAGCATCAACAGCAAACTTCAAAGAGCTTCCGCCCTCAGATATAACGTCGGGTCACCCTCCTGCTCCTCCCACACCGCAGCAGCACACAGACAGAACAGGATCACCTCAGTGGCAGACTTGGGAGGCAGGTGCACTCAGCAACAAGGTGCTTGTGGGATGCATGAGGGCTGTGCTAGCAGTCAAGGGCTGAGTAATCAGCCCAGCACACACCCACCAGCCAACCACTCTTTCCAGCAGCCCACTCGAGCTGAGGCAGCTGCTTTTCCACTGTGATGTCCTGGACTACAAGGAGAGCAAATGGAATGAGAAAACCTCTGGCATCCTCCACAACAGGTGAGAGGCAGAGCTGAGGACGCTCCCTTCAGGAGAAGGACAAAGACCTGATCTCAAGTGCAGCTGTATGTGCTAAGGAACTGCTTCATTTCACACCAGGCAAGTTGTCTGTTGCACATCCCTTGTTTACTTTGGCTGCTTCATAGGGCACAGATCCCAAGTCACGGAACAGCACTGTGCTGTAATGTGGGATACACACAGTGCCTTGGAGCACAAGCAGGCTTTTTTGGCAGTTTCTGCTGCCCCTCTTACCTTTGCAAATATTTTCTCCAAGCCCACAGTCCTCTTCTAACTTGAAAGAGCCTTAGAGGGGAAAGGGATTTTTTATCATCTCTTCAGGTTAGTGCTGAAGGACCTAACCTGGCTAAGCCTGAAGTAGACTCATCTTAGTGGAATCTCTCTTGCCTTGCAAGAAAGGATCCAGAATTCAAGCCATGCTGCAAGGACCAGCACTTAGGAGAGCTCATTACAAAATCATGAGGACAGACAGGAACATTTCCATTCCTCAATTTACAATTTCTCAGCTCCCATTCCTCATTGACCACAGATTTCTAAGTGGTGGCAATGAGGTTTTCCCACAGATTTACAGATGCATACAAGTAATATAAACAGCAGTTTGCTGTTCCATTTTACAGACCTACTCTGAAATGTGTGTTTGCATGGGGTAGTTTTTGAAAAGAAGAAATGCTTAATACAAGAACAAACTGGAAATTTATTTTCTTTGTGGCTGAAGGAAGTGATCCCAACACACAGGCTTTGATCTTGAACGTCACAACAGTGGTCTGAGAACAGCATTTTTTGCCATTATATGTACAATCATTTCTCCAAAGCAAGGGCTCATCTTCGCCTCCAACCGCACCAGATAAGTCAGGCGTGTCCTCAAAGCCCTGCCTGCACCACCAGACACCCCACTGCTTTTTGAAGGTGTTCACCACAGCCCTTTGCTGCAGAAGTAATCTTCAGCCTAAGAGGTTTCAGCAACCCATCTAGCTCTTCCTTCTGCTTCTATGTTTCTGACATAAAAGACAAAACCAACATAAATCCAGCTCTAGTAGTTCAAGCCTGGTCATGCCTACCCTCACTCAGTTCTACTCTCTACAGCTGAGAATGGTGCTCCCCACCCAGCCCAAGGACAGGTCCTGATGCACTCCTATGATCATTACAAGAGAGAGCCACACAAAGGGCTGGGCTTGGCTTGGCTACACATCTCTCATGCCACGTGGTGAACTCCAGCCCCACTAGCCAGACGGGCATGGAGACAGACAGATACCTCCAAGTCACAGGGAGCCAAGAAACAGCAGGATGGTTGAGCAAACATCTGCCAGCACTCTTCAGCACACCAGCCCTGCTGCTGCCATGAGCACCTGAGCCATATGTGGGGTGACTTGCTACCCATTCAGGCTCCTTGCTCAACAGACAGTGCCTGTGCTCTCTGGCTCTCAAAGTAGCCAGCATAGTGTGCCCATTGCTCTTTGCAACACAGACACGGGTGTCAAGGAGTTCTTGCTGCTTTAATACCCTCTGTGACCCATTCAGCTGCTGTAAAACAGAATGATGGCTCAGTGAGCAGGGACTGAAGGCCAGGAAGTCCTCAAAGTTGGAAGCATTGCTGACAAGCATGTCAAATGTCACCAAGCACAGAGCTTTGCCTGGAGAAGATCCATTCTCAAGTTCTTCCTGACACTGTGTGCAATGTAACCAGCGCATCTTGGTGGGATTGTGGGCACAGTAAGTCTCCCTTAAATGTCAGAAGTGTACTTATTTCTCACCCACTGCATCTTATTTTCATAAAGATGCTTTTTTATGGGTGGGTGAGAAAGCAGAGATAATGAAACCAACGAAAGCCATTTCAGCCATGTCTGATGCACCTTCTTTCAGATGCTCAGATCAAGAGCCTGCTAAATCCACATGCTGTGGCAAGCCAAAGACTGGGGCTGTTTTACCGTTGAATGATCATTTTTGGTGCACAGCATACTTTCAGCAACCTCATCCTTCCTTCACTCTACTGTGCTGGTCTTGCTGTCACAGTCTCCATTTCCTTTGTTATCACCTTCACAGATCACCATGATGATACATACTGGAAGACAGTAGTAAGTGGAGCTGTGTCCATATAGCACTTCACGATGCCCACACAGTCCATGTTCTGCTGGCTTCCTATTGCTGAAGTGACACACAACATTAACAGGTATTTTGAAATAATAGTGTGTTGGACAGCTTGTTGGAGGTAGACACTTAAGTCAGATATACTTTGCTGGAAGGCCTAGAACCAAAATTTAGACAAGGTTGAGCTCTCTAAAAAATATAGGCTAAGAACAGCTGGGAAGGAAAGGATGATATAAGGACAAAAGTGGTGTCAGATTTGTCTGTCCGCCTTCCCTACACCCTTATTAACCAAATCTGCAAGATGCACACTGTTTTCAGTAGCCTTATGTCATTTAAAGAGGAGAGAATATTTTCAGTTGGAAACATCTTCCATACCCTTTATCACAGAATCAATCCCCTCTGCCAGAAACAACAAAACACACATCACAGTTACACAGACAGGAAAAGATTTGCTCAGAACAACACCCTCCTTACCCCAAGAAGAGAGTTAGGAGCTCTTAACAACAATACACACTATCATGCTAAAGTTTGTTGACAGCAAAGAAAATCAGCCAACAGCTAAAAGGTTTGCATTGGCAGATTTAAGGACAAATGGATGACCTGCTTGAAATACATCAAAGAAAACAGGACTTGAACAATGATCCAGATGTATTGCTTGACAGAAAATAAAATAAAATAAAATAAAACATAAGTGTGAACCACTGTGTAGGAGAGGCTCTCCTCAGGTTCTGGACAGAGTCAGATAGGTGTCTTTCAGAAAAAGTGATTAACTAGTTTTTCCTGTTACACCAGTGAGTGGTGGAAACACTAAAAAGCAACTACTGAAAACCCACAGGGCTGCATAAATTACTCCCAAGAACAACTGAAGAAGCAGTTGAGAATTACTGACATTCTGAAAAACAGAATTCAAAACATTAACCCAAGGTATTAACAGCTTCAGCAACCTTTTGCACTCCCAGGCTAAACCCTGCCAACAGAGCAAGGAGAAGCAGCTACTGCAGAGCCAGTAAGGATCAGGCATCGCTGGCAGCAGAGATGGCAACTTTTAACACTCTCTCATGGTTATGGTGGAAAGAGTAACTGAAAGCACCATCTAGGACAGAGCTTCTGATTCTCCACTAAAATTGTCCTCCACACATTGCTATTTCAACACTGTTATCACCAATCTGGAGAAAGCAAAGCAAAGCATCACACCAGTAATATCTGCAGATTAAAATAACTTGTAAGAGATCCTATGTAACCTTGAGGAGAGAGAATTTAATCAGAAGAAGAAAACAAGTCTAGAAACACACTGAAAATCAAACTCTTTAGATAGAAAATAACACCCTAGAAAGAAAACAATTCTGAAACTGATAGAGGGGCTACTCAGTTGGACATGAGTTTCCAAGCAGGGAAAGCCCAGGGTCTCCAGTAGGTATGAGCTCACATATAGCAATAGACAACTACAGACTGTCCCTTATTGAGAGTTTATATTCAACCTCAGATGAGCTCAGTAAGAAGTTGAAGTAACTGCTGGACAAAGACGTTCAACTTGGCTCTCTCAAGAGCAGACTGGCAAGGAGGGATGGACAGAGTGTAAAAAAACTATATAAAGAGGGATGATTTCCAGCAGCAGAAGGCTCTTGAATCTCACAGGAAAATAAAAACCTTCCCAGGGAGCTACTAAGAGTCAAAGTGAAAAGAATTTGTACATAAGACAAGGATTGTTTTTGACTGAACATTGGAATGGATGCTTGCCTGCAAAACTCCTGACTTGAGGCAGGAGAGAATCCAGGCAGGGAAAGAGCCAAAGGAGCTGAGAAAGAGAGAAAGAAATGGAATCAGCATAGTAAGATTTTATTTCTTTTGTGTCTGTAATGAGATCAAGAAAACGAGGTATAGTGGTTATGAGGTAATGGGGTCTACTGCTTGAACATCCCAGAAAGAGATGTAGTTCATTTCATAACATACAATAGCTTAGTTACACGAAAAAAGTGGAACAAGATGCTGTGGCCACTCAGAGGTTGTGAGGAAGACCACAGTCAGCATGCAGATGTTGATTTCCCATCCTCCCCAGTGACAGATGAGAACTGCATCCACAAGCCCTTCAGCAGGATCCATGCCCTACACCAGGCACTCTTGGGAGTAGATGTTCTCAGATCATAACAAAAACCAACAAAAAACAACACACCATGAAACCAAAACCCAAACAACAACAACAAAAATATCAAAACCAATCAAAAAAACCCCCCAAAATCAACTTCCTCAAAATCTACCTTGAGATTCTGTCCTGGTGTGGGTTAGAACAGAACTAATTCTGTTCAGTGATTTTACCTTTTAGTCAAAACTCCTCTGAGAAACTACACTTTCTGAAACTAACAGCATGTTTTCATAGACACTGCCAGCTTCTAGCAGTGATAAGGCCTAATGTTTAGATTTACTACCAGGGAATAGCAAGGTCACTGCTAAATCTTGTATCTCATGTTGGGGGGTGCAGGATAAAGGCTGCATCTGCAGGGAGTTGCAGACAGGACAGGTGACCCTAAACTGACCAACTAAAGCATTCCATCCCATATATGTCATATTTGATATATAAAACTGGGGGCCAGTTCCCCCTTGCTAGATTGTTCTCCCTTGCTAGACTGTTCTTCCTTTCTGGTCTTCTTTTTGTCCTGTGCTTCGGTGATCCCTAAGTTCCTGCATCCAGTACCAGGATCCAGCCCCTGAGCCTGACTCATCTGCTGCTGAGGCCTACTGTTGTAGTATCGGTGGTGATGTAGTTACCATCAAGAGGGTTTGGGTTCTGTACATATTTGTATATATTTCATTTATCATTATTATTAAAGTAGTTTTAGTTTTATTTTCCAATCCACAAGACTCTCTCTTACCCCCTTTCCCTTCCCATTGTGGGGGAAGAGGAGGTAACAGGAAGCATCTGTCATTGGGTTGGTGGTCGGCCCAGTCTTGACCCTCGACAGATTCTTACTAAGCTTCACCAGGATCTTAGGAAGCCTCAGTTATGCATCACTAAGCAAATTCAGGCTTTTCCAGCATCATTTGGCACAGCAGAGCACTAGATGTGTCCATCTTATTACACAAGCACCTTGATACCAGTGACCCACATCAGCCAACTTGCCAAAACCCTGAGGAACCTTCAGCTGACTTTCCTGGAATTTAACTTTGAGCTACAGGTGGTTTCACAAGCCACATACACAACCTTAACATTTTGGCAGTAACTGTCAAATCATAACAGAACTAATATTCGTTAGTTTTTTCAAGTTATTTTTTCGGGGGGGGGGGAACCAAACAAAAGCCAAACACTACCAAAAAAAGCAAACAAACAACAAAACAAACAAACAAACCTGAGAACAATTCTTGTTTGCTGTGACTTCACAGAGAGCCCAGCAGTTGGATGTAGGCTCTGGCCACCACTACTAACAAAGGGAAAAGCAAACCTCAAGGTGGTAAACTTTTTTTTTTTCCCTAGGTCCACAAAGTGCAATTAACTTCATCTCCATTCCCTACCAAAAACCATACCTCACTTAGTGACACTAATGAAAAGCAGCATGGGCAAGACCACTGGCAGATCCCAGGCCATGCGTCCAATATGAGAGACAGCAGTAAAGCAGCAAAAAGTTGGTAGCTTGTTTTAAAATTACTATCCTGCAATTAGAGAAGGGATACCAGTTTCACTGTCCTTTCCTAAGCTAACATGTCTTATCTAAACAAGCTCTGGGAACACTAGTTCTTCTCAAGCTGTTACAAACTCCAGTGATGTCTTCAGCAGTGATGTTGACTGACACTCAGGGTTTCCAGAAGAGATGTGCTGTTGATGGCCTACTCACAGCACTTTGTGGTCAAGGCTTTACACTTTAATTGTTCCAAATAAAGTGGAACATTTTTGTACCTCCTTAAATGAAGCATAGTAAGCTGTTCCATCTTGTTTCACCTCACCCTGTACCTTGAGAAAAGCAGAAGCCTCACAAAGACACATTATACTTGAGTTCTCTACTTACCAATACCACACACTTAGTAGAGCGTGCATATTTTAAAAATACTGGATTTCCACTCTGATGCTTCATGTGTATAACCAAAATACCTTATTTATTTTGGCAAACATGGCCAGTAATTCACTTATACAATGCATACATCCGTGACTATCCATCCTCCCACGGAAACCTTCATGTTGCTTAAATGCTTTTTGACTCTGGTCTCAAGAGCTGCCCACGTACTGCAGGGACACATATCCACAACACCACAGGAATGTGTCAAGATTTATAAGCTGTCTCCATTAGAATCCATTATCTCTATACAAAGGTTTTGACTAAAAGAGACTTCATTCCACAAAAGAATCAAGTTTTGAAAGCTAGACTCAGTTTGACATTAATAAAACTGGAAGTCAATAAGTTACTCAAGAGCCCACATGAAAGGATAACACTAAGGAATAAGAATTTGATGTTAAAAGACCCTAAAAATAGAAAAAAAAAAAGAGTGGTTACAAGCAATTAAGAGTAGAAAGGCAGCAGCAGGTGGAAGCTGTGGTTCAATCTCCAGTCTACTGCCAGAACACTGCTTTTGCAATAGCCCCATTAGTTCCATAGGCTCTCCCAGATGCAGCTTCTCAGCAGCCGAAGCATAGCCTATGCTTTGATCAAGAAGTTCAGATCTAGACATAGCTGAAAGAGTTAGAAAAAGTCCAGGAAATTCACTCCTTGGCTGACATGCACCAGCAGCAACTCTGCCATGGATATGCTTTATTCACAGGAATTGCAGCTGCTAACAGCTGTCTCCACTGATCCAGCACAAACAACAAGGCTGACATTTTTCCACCATATGACCTATGTTTCTGCTAGCCAGGTAAATATTGGGAAAGCCTGCACTGCTCCTTTGCTCCCCATCACACCAGCTAAATTCACACAAGTTCCTGTTGGCTCAGAGACCAGAAGCAGCATTTCTTAGGAACAGTAAGAAGCTTTCAGGAAACCAAACCTACCCAGCCTAAGACATCATTTATTCTTTACATTGGCTTAAGGGTACACTTTCAGAAGTTGGAATGCCGTGAGGTGTTCTCAAAACAGCCTTGAAACATGGGAGTCTGAGTGAGAGGAGTTTCTGGCCCTCTGTTATCTGTCACATCTCCAGTGTGATCTGGAAGCCATGTGGCCTCAAGACACATTCTGAACAGAAAACTCCGCTGTCTATTTAGGATATGTGTTAATTCCAATACATGTTTCCTATGTGTTCATTACCTAACAAGCGTTATTGCTGATATTTTCCCACATAATACAGCAACTCCTTAGATCTAAGTCATGCCCAATTTTTAAAGGACATATAGAGAGCAGGGCATTATGGTTTAGTCTCTCCCTCCTCCTCCTATCATCCCTGATCATTTCTGTCACTACGCTAACTTTGGCAGCAAACGGCCCAGAGCCCCGCATGTCTCCAACAACAGACTCTGTTGGGGCAGCTCCAGGCAGCCGTGATGTGTCAGCAGCATATCCTGCAGCTGCTCAGAGCCCACAAGCCTCCTCGCCCCCCTCAGTAGTTTTGCTTCTGTGGCAGTGCCAGTATCAACAGAATATAGCTATGCTATCAGCCACTGTGGCCACTCCTACTCAGTCTGTAGAGGTGCAAGTTGCTCCTGTGAAAAAACTTAAGGACCTGCCATCTTGCACATCTAGCCCAGCTCCCCCAGTAACATGTGACAGGGAAGGCCCATCTGTAGTGAAACCAAAAGTGAAACCTGACATCTCTGTGACTAAAGATGTAAAGATGCTCCTGTGACTGAAAAAAAGCACCTAACAAAGACAGATGGCCCACTGTTGTCAGATGTGTCAGATGATAACGGAGCTGGTTATTCTGCACCAAGTTCACATGGAGAAGGTCCTTCTGCTGGAGCAGGTCCTTCTAGAGCAGACTCATGGAGAGCAAGTCCCTCTGGACGAGACACACAGGTTATGCATCCCTCTAGACAAGACTTAGGGGGAGCAAGTTCTTCCAGGGAAATCCTATCAGATAGAGACATTATAGTCAGAGTTTTATCTATGAAGGAGTAGCGAAATGTGAGAAAGGACTTTGGCCGTCGTGATCATGAGTCACTCACTACCTGGCTAACCCAATGCTGGGATAGTGGAGCTGATCCCATTGATCTTCATGGTAGAGAAGCCAGACAGCTTGGATCCCTGGCCAAAGATGGAGGCATTGATAAAGCTATTGTGAGAAGTGTCAGCACTCGCAGCCTCTGGAGATGACTTTTGTCAGCTGTAAGAGATATCCCTATAAGGACGACATTGAATGTTGCCTGAGTAAATGCAGCACCATGGAAAAAGGTATCCAGTACCTGAGAGAACTAGCTGTGTGAGAGGTAATTAATGGTGATGGGCAAGTACTAAACCCTGATGCAGCGCTATGTACATGACCCATGCTGCGCAAGTTTGTGCAGAGTGCACCATCAACATATTCCCACACCTTGTCAGCAATGATCTGGGGAAGAGATGGTGAAATACCAACTGTGATGGAAGTGGCTAACTACAAGAGTAACATACAAGAGTATGAAGATACCATCTCCAGACCCCTACAGGCTCGTGTATCAGTCCTAGAGGAAATAGCTCAAGAAACCAAGAAAGCAGTTGAAATACTGATTGATAGAATAGATAGGAGGGAGAGAACGTTCTCTTCTTCTCCTGTATGGGCTCGTGTTGAAGACATCAGGAGGAAACGTGCTCCTGTGAGACCAGCTAAACAGCAACCATACATACCATGACGTACCCTGTGGTCTCTCTTTCAAGAGTATGGAGAGAACATGAGTAAATTGGATGGAAAGCCTACCCCTGCGCTACAAGCACAAGTACATCAGTTACAAGGTAAAAACCAGGGTAAGAATGTGGTGCTCAAAATTCATGGTCCTCAAATATGAAAGTAGGGGGAATGAAAATGTAGTGCACGTGGTCCACACGAATTCTGTGAACTTGGCAAGTCATGTGAACCACACCCGGTAAACTCTATGAACCCAGTAAACCCAGTTGCTAATACTGGGTACTACCCTCAGAATTAGAGGGGCTCTGCCTCCAGCCGGGTGGAGGATAGGGATAACAGAGTTTATTGGACTGTGTGGATTCGATGGCCTGGCACGTTAGAACCACAGAAGTATAGAGCCCTAGTAGATACTGGTGCACAATGTACCTTATTGCCATCGAATCATAAAGGTACAGAATCTGTCACCATTACTGGAGTGACAGGAGGATCTAAAGAACTGACTGTATTAGAGGCTGAAGTGAGCCTAACTGGGAATAAATGGGAAAAGCACCCTATAGTAACTGGTCCTGATGCCCCATGCATCCTTGGCATAGACTTTCTCAAAAGAGGGTATTACAAAGACCCAAAAGGGTATAAATGGGTTTTTGGGATAGCAGCTGTAGAGACTGATATTGAACAGTTGTCTATCCTGCCTGGACTTTCAGAGGAGTCTTCTGCTGTGGGGCAGATGAAGGTTGAGGACCAAAAGTTGCGAATTGCTACTTAATTGGTGTATTGATGACAGTATCGTATCAACTGAGATTCTGTAGTTCCCATCGAAAAGCTAATCCAACAACTAGAGAGGAAGAAAGTGATTAGCAAAGCTCACTCACCTTTCAACAGTCCTATATGGCCAGTGCAAAAATCTAATGGGGAATGGAGACTAACTGTGGACTATCGTGGCCTGAATGAAGTTACACCAGTGATGAGTGCGGCCGTGCCAGATATGCTAGAGCTCCAATATGAACTGGAATCAAAGGCAGCTAAGTGGTATGCCACAATTGACACTGCTAATGCATTTTTCTCTATCCCTATAGCACCAGAGTGCAGGCCAGAGTTTGCTTTCACCTCAGGAGGTGTACAATACACCTGGAATTGACTGCCCCAGGAATGGAAACACAATTCTACCATTTGCCATGGACTGATCCATTCTGCACTGGAGACAGGTGGAGCTCCAGAACACCTGCAGTACATCGATGACATCATTGTGTGGGGTAACACAGCACAAGTAGTTTTGAGAAAGGTATGAAAATAATTGGAATTATTTTAGATGCTGGATTTGCCATAAAAAGAAGCAAGGTCAAGGGACCTGCATGAGAGATCCAGTATGTCAGTTACAAGGTAAAAACCAAGGTAGACAGAATTCCAGGTGGAGGAACACTGCTCTGGTTACTTGTGGTGTCAAATGACAGATTGATTGTACAAACAGTAGCCCTTGGGCCAGTACAAACAGGACAGGACATTAAAAATGTACTCTACACTGCAGCTAGGAATAATGGTCCTACCTGGAGCACCTCTGGCAGAAAGCACCAGGGGAAACTCGAGGTCAACTCCTAGGGCTTTGGAGTCGAGCATACAAAGGCTCCAAAGCCAACTATACTCCAACTGAGAAAGAAATATTAGCAGCATATGAAGGAGTTCGAGCTGCTGTGGAAGTAGTTGGTACTGAAGCACTGCTCCTCCTGGCACCACGGTTACCAGTGTTAGGCTGGATGTTCAAGGACAAGGTTCCTTCCACTCATCATGTCACTGACGCTACATGGAGTAAATGGGTTACATTTATTGCACAGAGCTTGGATAGGAAACCCCAATTGTCCAGGAATTGTAGAAGTGATCACAGATTGGCCAGAAGGTAAAGATTTTGGAATGCCACCAGAAGTAGTAGTGGCTCAAGCTGAGGAAGCCCCACCTCAGTTGCCAGATAATGAAAAGCAACATGCTCTGTTCACTGATGGATCTTGCTGTCTTGTAGGAGACCATCACAAGTGGAAAGCTGCTGTGTGGAGTCCCACACGACAAGTTGCAGAAGCAGCTGAAGGTGAATCAAGTCAGTTTGCAGAGGTATCCAATTGGCCTTGGACATTGCTGAGCGAGAGAGGTGGCCAATGCTTTATCACTACACCAACTCATGGATGGTAGCAAATGCCTTATGGGAATGGCTAAAGCAGTGGAAAAACAATAATTGACAACATAAAGGTAAACCTATTTGGTTTGCCACACTGTGGCAAGATATTGCTGCTCGGCTAGAGAAGCTAGATGTAAAAGTAAGTCATGTGGATGCTCATGTACCTAAAAGTCAGGCCACTGAGGAACATCAAAACAACCAACAAGCAGATCAGACTGCTAAAAAGTTCCTAACAGACTTGGACTGGGAACATAAAGGTGAACTGTTCTTAGCTCGGTGGGCCCATGACTATTCAGGACATCAAGGAAGAGATGCAACGTACAAATGGGCTCGTGACCGAGGGGTGGATTTAACTATGGATGCTAATGCACAGGTTATCCATGAGTGTGAAATGTGTGCCACAACCAAACAAGCTAAGCAGTTGAAGCCTGTGGTATGAGGGACAATGGTCAAAATACAGGTATGGGGAGGCCTGGCAGATTGATTACATCATGCTTCCTCAAACCCGCCAAGGTAAGCACTACATGCTTATAATAGTGGAAGCACCCACTGGATGGCTGGAGACATATCCTTTACCTCATGCCACTGCCTGAAATACTATTCTTGGCCTTAGAAAAGCAGATCTTGTGGCAACATAGCACTCCAGAGGGAATTGATTCAGACAATGGTACTCATTTCAAAAACAATCTCATAGACAAGCAGGCCAAATAACATGGTATTGAGTGGGTGTATCACATCCCCTATCATGCACCAGCCTCTGGAAAGACTGAACTATACAATAGGCTGTTAAAAACTACACTGAAAGCATTGGAGGTGGGGAAGCTTAAACTGGGACAAGCATTTAACAGAAGCCACCAGAGGATCTATCAACACAGCTGGTCCTGCTCAATCAGACCCTCTTCATACAGTAGAATCATAGAATCACCTGGGTTGGAAGGGACCTCAGAGGTCATCTAGTCCAACCCCCTTACAGTGAGCAGGGACATCCCCAACAAGATCAGGTTGCTCAGAACCTTGTCTAGCCTCATCTTGAATACCTCTAGGGACATGGCCTCAACCACCTCCCTGGGCAACCTCTTCCAGTGTTCCACTACCCTCATGGTAAGGAACTTTTTCCTAATATCCAATCTAAATCTACTCTTCTCTAATTTAAAGCCATTGCCCCTTTTTCTTTCACTACAGGCCTTTGTAAACAGGCCCTCACCAGCCTCTTTGTAAGTTCCTTAGTAGAAGGGGACAAAGTCCCTGTAGTGTATGAGAGAATCTCTTAGGGAAAACCGTGTGGGTATTTCTGCTTCAGGCAAAGGCAAATCTTTCATGGGATTGCTTTCACTCAGGGACCTGGACATACTTGGTGGGTGATGATGAAAGGTAAGTGAAGTACAGTGTGTACATCAAGGGAATTTAACTGTGTGAGAATACTCAATTTAGACCTGCCTAACATTAACTGCTAATACTAACAGTGTTCAGTAAGTGTCTTTCAGGACAACACAGTAGTAGACAGTAGTGATTACAGGAATTTGTTTCATCAAGTGATGCCCAGTAACACCCTGAAATGAACCCACAGACATGGCAAACTCATTACAGTCTTCCTGCCCTGAGAGACTACTATGAGAGGTGGAGATGATCTGCAATCATGGACTGAATAGACTTAAACATTTCTATTTATAAAGAGAATTAAAAACTAATGATGAGTATGAAGTAAATGCTATGGAATAAGGGGTAGAATGTCACGGTTTGGGTTGCAACAGAACTAATTCTGTTCAGAGATTTTTACTTTTCAGTTAAACCTCCTCTGAGAAACTGCACTTTCTGAGACTAAGTTTTTGCAGACGCTACCAGCTTCTAGCAGTGATAAGGCCTAACGTTTAGATTTACTACCAGGGACTGGTATGCAAAGCAAGGTCACTGTTAAATCTTGTGTCTCATGTTGGGGGGGTGCAGGGTAAAGACTGCACCTTCAGGGAGAAGCAGACAGGACAGGTGACCCTAAACTGACCAACTAAAGTATTTCATCCCATATACGTCATATCTGATATGTAAACTGGGGGTCAGTTCCCCCTGGCTAGATTGCTAGATTATTCTCCCTTTTTGGTCCTCCTTTTCTCCTGTGCATCAGTGATCCCTAAGTTCCTGCATCCAGTACCAGGATCCAGCCCCTGAGCCTGACTCTCATCTCTTGCCACAGTATCAGTGGTGACAGTTACCATC
Source organism: Galbula dea (assembly GCA_013399015.1). Lineage (NCBI taxonomy): Eukaryota > Metazoa > Chordata > Aves > Piciformes > Galbulidae > Galbula > Galbula dea. Next base: position 57,404 of record VWZX01004333.1, read on the forward strand.
AACGGGGGTTTGGGTTTGGTATTGGGTTTTGTACATATTTGAATGTATTTAATCTATCATTATCATCAGTTTTAGTTTTATTTTCCAATCCACAAGTCTCAATGTCTCTTTTATCCCCTTTCCCCTCCCATGGTGGGGGAAGAGAGGGTAACAGGGAACGTCTGTCATTGGGCTGGTGGTCAGCCCAGCCTCGACACTTCTGAAAGAGTCTTGGAACATGGAAATTTGAACATGTGCTTGGAATTTAATCATGCACAACCTACTATATAAATATCTAAGGTATAAACCAGAGCAGATCAGTAGAAGAGTGGCAGCAAAAAGGGATTCCAGTCCAAGGCCAACTATCACTTGCCTAAGAGAGAACAGGGATGTATACAAAGACTTGCTAAACAAACAACACACTCCCTTTGCATGAAGCAGCACTGAAGAGTGCTGGTAATTCCTCAGCTGTAGTTTCCAAGTGATCTTCAAGGATTGCTCACTAGTACTCTGTGGTACTCCAGTCTAGGAAGCAAACGTACACAGGACAAAGTAAGAAGCTGTCCAGTACAGCAAAACAAAAAAGGATGAGGAGGAAAGTTTCTAGCCATCTATGGAACCACTGCTTCCAGGAAAAGTAACCCCTTCCTGCTCCAGAGCTATATGCTTAAACTGTATCGTTGATAAATATATATGACCTTTAGTTTAATTCAGTTTCACAAAAATTTGTTTTCACCCAATGCTTACTGGTCAGCTAGAACGAAGCAAAAACAAACCTCCATTGAGAGACATTTGTTGTCTGTGTATTGCATCATAACTCACTTGCCCTCATTCTCCACCTATCAGCATATTCTAGGTCCGTCAGTTTTTGGTTTACAGCCAGCTAGTGAAGATGATCTAACAAATTCAGTCACATCCAGCTTCAGCTGATTCTTACTGACAAGAATAGCAGCTCAGTGGTTGCCAGGACAGTAGCAAAAAACACACTTCCTACAAGTGATACATCAAGAGGAAGGCCAGTAAATAAAAATCCTCACCACAAAAAACCCGACACCCCTAAAACACACCCCACTCTCCTCCCTCTAGCAAACTTCACGTGCAATTACTTTTAAAATCCTAGTGCTATGACGGAACAGAGAATCTTGAGATACTGAAGCAAGAAATTAGTGGTGAGGAGGTCCTATTTGACAAGAGTAGAGGCTGGACAGCTGGTGAATTTGGCTTTTGGCTGCATGCTGTGCTGCTACACTTGCTAGAGATGTTAGGAGGAAAAGACAAATTTCAAGGTGAAAACTATGGTTTGAGATAAACGACAACCTAACATTTTCTTTTAATGGCTTTTTATATCCTTTACAAATCTTAGCTAGATTACCAAGAGGCAATTCCACACAGTCATTCTCACAGAAAGCCACCACTTCTAAGAAGTCCCAGGTCGAGACATGAACTAACACCTTCTAGAAACTCTTCTGTACCTGGCCATAACTCCTGAACTTTCTTTCAGCCATTCAGCTTCCAGCTTCCCTCTCCCCACTTCCTCTCTTTTTTTTTCTTTTTAAATAGATAAACAGTTCTAGGCTGACAACTAAGTTTATGAACTCCTTATTACGACCTAAAGGGCTCCAGTCCTAGTCCTGGACTGAAATTTAAAGACTAGCTCTTCTCAAAGAATTGAAGCCATTTTGTTTCATTTTCAAAGGAAAACCACCAGTAAATTAAAGACAAAGTGTTCAGATTTATTTGGAAATTCACAGTTTCTAATGGCACTACAGCTCCATAGTTACAAACTCTTGTTCCACGACATTGTGTGCTGCACTCAGGTGCTATGTATTTTTCCTCATCTGGGTTTGAAACCCTTCTGAATTCATGATCAACATGTCTGGTTCGTGTGCTCCGACTGGCTAATTGTGCAGATCAACTCCAAAAGTACATCACCTTAACAGAGTCAGAAACTAACAAGAAAGCAGCAAAAAAACCCCAAGGCTTTAAATAAGTCAAATTACATATAATACCTTAGATCTGTTAAAAAGGGTACCACTAAAAGTACTCAATAAGTTAACGTATTTTTTACAACGTGAACCTGTAACACCTGCCAAAAGGAATAACCTTTTGCTCCACTCACTCAAAGACACACTCAACATTTTAGCAATCACACATTCTGTAGTATCCAAATACACAGTCACAGTCAAAATAAAAAACACTTTGATATGAAAATACCAGCCATACAAACACTGCACTTTTGTTAGCCAATACAAAAGCAAACATTATTGAAATACCCACTCTGAACCAGCCTGACTGGTCAGACTTCAAGGCTTTGCAAACTCAGCACATCCAGAGATGACTTGAAAAAAGGGGCCAGCTGCACCAGCCCACCCTTGCATTCTTCAGCTGAGCTTTTTCCTAGACTCCTAGCACAGAAGCTGTGAGCTTTCCCCATTGTCTTCCTTCATAGGACTACAGCAGGCAGTTTAGATAACAAGTGTTCAGCAGCCATTGTGCACAGGAAATCCTAAAGAGCCACAGTCATCCATTTAATACATCAGACTCCAGCTCTGATTTGTAACTGAAGGTGAAAAAAATACATAATCACCATCTCTAGTGAGGTATTTTCCTCCAACTTTGCAAAACCAGAATCTAGTCAGGCTAGTCTAACTATTAGTATTTTTACAGTATCCAGTCCATGTTACTGAGTCCAGCTGAAGGCCAACAAGTCCCTTTACAGCACTGTAGTGTTACATCTTCAAAAAAAGCTAGAGAAATTACAAAATAAAATCAAATGACAAACAATTCTAATCTCCCCTCTTCCAGTGGCATTATAAATAGACAAAAGGCACATAAATATGGGAAGGTGCAAGAAATAGGAACAAAGCTAAAGGAAGAGGATTAGGCTTTTATCCCTATTCCACCCAACAAACCGGGTTTCAAAAAAATCTCTGCCCCAGAAACTGTGAAAAAACCTTTATAAAATGAACCCTGTCCTCCCTCCCCCCTGAAGCTGTTCTCATAGGAAATGATCAGCCTTGTAAAGCTGCAGCTTATAGCCAAGATTGACACAATCCCATCTATTTAAAAAGTCAGAAACCAAATTTCTGAATACTTTCCAATTAGTTGAGCTCTTTGTCTCCCACTGTCCTCCCACAGAATACCACAGACTGTTCTAAATGAACAAACACACTCCTGTTCGAGAAGTTCAGTTAGTTTTAAATGTGTCCAGAAACTGTTGTGACACCAAGTGTTCCCACTGTTATATCTTTGTTTCCTTTCATTATGTCATGCAGGCTTGGCATTGACCCTGACTTAGTCTGTATTAGAGTTTTGATGAACTTCCCTTGGTCTGAAACTTTCGACCGTCTTCGTTTCATAGCTCTCTTCTCAGTTTTTGTCTTTTGGGTTTGTCCATTGCACAGGCTCGTGCATGCTGAAATGCCACAGAAATAAGACTCGTCAGACTGCGAGGATGTTTCGGAGCTTCCTTCGGACGGAGGACCCTTGTATGAAGAGTGATAAACTTCCCCAATGTTAGAGAAGTCCCTCTGGTTCGTAAACGGCTTCCCTCCTTTAATTTCCCCGTTGGCTACTGGATGCAGAGTCTCTGTTGTTGGCTTAATAGCGTCTATTTTTTCGCTTTTGTACTTACAACGCTTCTTCTGAAACCACAAGCGAAAAAAAGAGAAACAGTTAGGTTCTGGAAGGCAAGCAAAGTGTTAAAACCTAAACCTAAGAACTGGCACTGGGGAGAGCAGCTGAGACACGTGCCAACTGCCAGCAGAATCATGCTCAGCTCAGCCTGCTCTCCCCACAGCCACCGGATACCTTCTTCTCTGGAGAGAACTTCAGTGGTTCTACAATGTACAGGTCGTCTGGGTCCACTGTAAGAGAGGGAACATAAATTCAACAGTTCTGACACTGCCAGCTCTAGAACAATGCAAGTCTAAATAAATAACAGCATGACAAAATATTAAACTTATCACACCACATTTTTTGACTCCCGTTAGAAGTTAATGGAGGCACAGCACATGAACACTGAAAAGCGAAGTCAACGCACTGCCATGGCAGCAGCCAGTGACAGACACTTGAAAACACTTGATCTCCTGATTAGGCCACAGGAGAAAACATCCTTTGGGGAAAAGGAACAACAGTCAGCAAAAGTTAGCTTCTTTGAAAACAGTTACCTATTTAATAATGCTTAATGTGCAGCCTGACCATGGCAGGACAGATACTAGAAACATGCACCTATCAAGGACAGATGTTCAGACTGACATGAAACCAACCTGGCGTTCCCCCATCAGTGCTTTGTAAATCATTCTTCCAGGCTGAAGCAGGGGAGAATTCAGAAAAAGTGTGGTTTTACAAAACAGTCTATGCCTGAGCTAGTCTCTAGTGTGACATGTTCCCAATTCAGCTCACAAGTTTACATACAGTACAAAAATCCGTGAAGCAAGTTTGCTACACTCAGAATAGCAGTGTCAGCTGTACACATGGTAGTTATTATCTGCAATACTTCTAGTTTTGCAGGATGATGGCTTAAGAATTCAAAATTCAGTTGTCTTACGTGTAACATGAACACCAAAAAGACCAGATCATTCCTCACATCCAAGTCAAGATAAATAGTCTAAATTTTCTTACAACAGTTAATAAATACCCGACATGTTTAAAAGATAGACTATTGGGACTTCTAAGAATCAAGAGCATTCAGACTTTCCACATCTGGCATTAAAAAACCCCAGCAAAATACCATTTTCTGCAAGCTTTGTGCCTCTGTGGACCTGAATGCCTGCATGAAGTGCTACCAGTCACAGAATCACAGAAGGATTAGGAGTCGGAAGGGATCTCGAAAGATCATCTAGTCCAACCCCCCTGCCACAGCAGGATTCCCTAGACCAGCTCACACAGAAGCGTGACCAGACGGGTTTTGAATACCTCCAGAGAAGGAGACTCCACAGCCTCTCTGGGCAGTCTGGGCCAGGCTTCTGGCACCCTCACTGTGAAAAAATTTTCACACGGAACCTCCTATGCTTCAGCTTACAGCCACTGTCTCTTGTCCTGTCACTGGGCTTCACTAAGAAGAGCCTGACCCCATCCTCCTGACACCCACCCTTCACGTATTTAAAAGCACAGATGAGGTCACCCCTTAGTCTCGTCTTCTCCAAGCTAAAGAGACCCAGCTCCCTCAGCCTTTCCTCAGAAGGAAGATGTTCCAGACCCTTCATCATTTTTGTGGCTCTGTGCTGGACTCTTTCAAGCAGTTCCCTATCCTTAAACTGAGGGGCCCAAGAAAATTTCTGTACAGTATAAGTGATAGCAAAGGCTACATTTAATGTTTTAGCATAATTTAGCACAGTTCTGAGGGTGTCTGGAAATTTGGTCACGAACCACCTTGTTCTACAGCACATATACAGGAATCACCATAACCCAGTGTACTTGACATTAACCTGTAATTCCATTTTTTCACACTTGTCAGTTAACACACATTGTGGAGCACCAAGGGAGTAACACTAGAGACTAGATGTACAGTATGTGAATAATACCTTCTTTGCCAGCTAGCTGGAAAGACTGTGACCTGACCAGCGGAAGAGAAGTTCTTCTCTTCAAATTCATATCATCATAGGAGGAAAAACATCTAGGAAACAAAATTCACAAAGCTTTTTGAAACACGTTTTTCTCAGGACTTTGTCACACACATTTTTCATTAAGAAACATCTCTGGCAGAAGGACAGAATTGTTTGCTGAGGTGCCCAAAAAAGCCTGGCCAACAGACAGTACTTACCTGCAAAAGCTATCAAGGCGTGTACTAGTGTAATAGCCCTAAAATGCTCCTAGGAGAGCATTACTACAGAACAGCAGTGACTCTTTGCTATCAAGTTTGAGTTTGAAGAAAGACGACTCAAAGCAGATGTGCTAGTTCCAGCAGATTTCGGAATCACAGAATTAAGGTTTCAAAAAGCATTGGAAACAGGAAATATCAATAGAAGCTGCAAGAACAATTAAGTTTTAAAGATAAATATATTACCTTTTGGGGCTAGGGTAGTGATTACTTTTGGGAATTTTTGAGAGGTAATCTTCACAGAACTGAGAATTGCTCCTGCAGCGCTGCACACAAAGCACCAAGCCCAAAATGACACAGAGAACAAGAGAAATCACAAGGTATGTCTGCCGATCAGAAACCTGCAAGAATTTGATACAGTTAAAGACAGAATAATTTAATCATAGCACTACTCTCAAAGGTTAAAACCTTTAAAAGAACACAACTGACATGTTCTCAAGTCAACTTCCTTCCATTTCACCAAGCACTTGTTCAAATTTGAGTATTTTTTTTTCAGAGGTGTGATGTATACACAACAATCAAGGACTGAAGGCTGGTAACACAGGACAGGATTTCACCAACTCCAGTACTACCATAACTCAAAGCAGCAGCTGCCCCTTGCAAAAAGTATTCAAACCTGTCTAAAAGTAATACACTTTTTTAGTACACTTTCTTATGGAAAGTAACTTTGCTGTTTTACAGTTGACATGGATGTAACACTAACTTCATTTTATGTAACGCTTTTCATCAGTTGACAATGCAGTACTTCACAGAATACATGCCATTACATTCACTTGACTCAATGGGTTTCATCTTTCTGAATACTCTTATTTCACAACGTGGCAAAATATTTTTTGAGTCTGTTCATTTCTGAAGATTGAGAGATGAAGCTTGCTCAAATTACATGGAAGCTGAAATCCAGGACTATTTTGCAGATAATGTTTAAAAAAACCCGAAGAATTGCAAAGTTTTCCTACAAAAATCCTATCTTAAATGCAGTATGAGACTTTAACATGACTTCCCATTTTGTGATGAGCAAGTGTCTCAGACTATTAGACTCAGGCGATCAGAGCTGAGTACAGGGAAAGTCATGTGTTCAAATTCCAGGATACTCATGGAACACAGCCTAATGATCACCACTCTCACATCCTGGTTAAAACCACAGCACTCATGAACAGGAGGAGCCTGGTCAGCCAAGCATCAAAGAGTCTAACTGAGTGTTAGAAAACAGCTCAAGAGATGTCCCTGGCAACATGCACAAAAGAAAAAAAAAAACACAACTCAAATCACGTTTATGGTACTGCTGGAAAACAAACAGGTGAGAGAATATGTTCCTTAATACTGTTGCCAAGATTCCCCTAATCTCAAAAAATAAAAAACAGCCAGAGGGACAAGAAGGGCATCTAAGCCACGTGACCCTCCCATTCAGTAGCTAGGAGTGCAACCGTCCACATACTAGTCTCTTGTCACAGCCCAGTCCTAACAATGGCCAATATGCTCCTGCACACTAAACTCCCTACAGCAAGAGTGTGTTAATATTTAAGTGAACAATACAAATGCTGGACACTGCAAAGTATCCCATTTTACTGAAGTTGTCTAACAAAGCCAGACAATACAACCAGATATATAATGCAGCAAATGCCAGAAACACTCTGAAGCACAAACTTTACTATTCTCTCTGACACACCAAACATTCTATATGTGCAAAAAATCCCATTACTGCCATTTCCAAGTCAGTGGTTAGTTTTCTAATTTCATTAAGAACCATTTCATAGAACAGTATCAATTCCAATACACTGCAGGAAGGCTGAGATATTAAGTTATTCTAAGTTTTCTCTTTATCGTTAGCTCAGACCACAATCATGGGGCTTGCAGGGCTGTAGCAGAAATTATTACCAATCTTGCTGCGCACAAGACAGCTCAAGTTCTCAAACTTTTCTCCCCTCCACTGGCTAGCTGCTAATGCAGGCTGGAAGAAATACTACAGGCAACTTCTTGAATGAAAAGATTTAAAGACTCCAGGCCTTTTCCAATGGACACGTTTATGCATCCATTTCCTCCCAGTTCTCCTACGAGACTGCTGAATTATACTTACCTCACGTTTTAATTCTGCCACCGTTGCTGACAGATTGGAGACTAGCTGTGTCATGTTGGTGAGCTGTGCTTGTAACAGCTGGATTGCTTCCGTTTGCCGCTGATCCTGTAAGGAAGAGAGTCACGGTCATGCACTTGAGTTGTGAAATTCCCACTGTCATACAACTCTCCCATGTACTGAGTTAGTGTTCCATCTGACACAGCCAGGCCTTATGTAGCAACATAACCTATACAGCACTGTTTTCAACACAATTTTCACAGAACATTTCAAACTGCTTAAGGAGCATTACTCATGTGTCGGAAGCGGAAGTCCCGGACTTCGCTCTCGATTCATTATGAATACGGCAAGAAGTCGATTTTATTAAGCACACACTCCACTTAAATACATTTTCTACATACGTGCCACGTGATAGCTCAAACTACAATTGGTTACATGCATTGTCCACTCGCCTAAACATTACATATGATTTGCTAAGACCTACTGACCACAAGGCATCAATCTCCACCTCTGACTCCTCCTGTCAGGTTCTTGTTGTTGCAGGTGGCAAGGCCGTTAATCTCCTTGTTTTGGCACTGCACAAACATGCTGTCCTCGAGTATGCTCTCCCAGCATACTTTCACACAGTAAAGAGTCCAAGTTTGTATGCCTTCTCATAATAAGTGTCCCAAACAGCATGCTTTCACATGGGAACAGAATCCTGTTAGACAATGTCCAGGACTGCTTACAGTATGTCCACTATACGTCCATTTTCCTCCAGAAACCCCACACTCATGTATATAGTAACATCAACTTTTTTACTTATGAAATAACGTTTTGTAACATTATGCAGGAATGGAGTTTCTGACCCTGCAGGTATGCAGCTAATCAACTCTTTAACTGGAAGAGAACTACTGCAACTCCTTGCAATTCTTTCTCCCAGGTAAACTTTCCTAATCAGCACTCTCCAACAAACCATACCTGCTCTTCTGCTATTCTTGAGGTGTTCTGAAGTTTTATTATTGTTTTATTGAAAGCCTTCTGCATTTCTTCCATTTGCTTTCGGTACCTAAAACAAAGAGTATAAAGGTCTGAAATGCTACTTTATAAAACTCCTCAGCACTAGACTTGTCTTCAGAAAATACAACTATGCCAGCAGAAAACTTCTCTTTGCCCAAAGAAGTTTTTATTTAAACATCAAAGGGCATTTTACTTTTAAGTTTTACCCATAAAACAGATATCTCTTTCTAGGGTTTTTGTGTTGTATGGGGTTTTTTTCGTTTGTTTGATGGTGGTGGTGGTGGTGGATTTTTTTGTTTGTTTGGATGTTGGATGGTATTTTTGTTGGTTTCTCCCCCCAACCCCAAGGTTCAAGTCAAATCTATATCAACACCTCAGAGCTTAGTGCCAATTTACTGCAATTCACTATGGAGAATTCTCTACAAACCCTGACTGCCAAGACAGACAACCCAGCAGTAAATAAAATGAACCACCACCTCCTTGGAACCAATTCTGAAATGGGTGCATTTCATCACTCTTCTATGGCTAAGGAGCATCATAGACAAACACTAATATATAGACATCCCTCACCGAAAGGTTGAGGTTCCCTATCCATAATTCCTTCTTCAACAAGAGTTATTACAGATAACACAGTCGTTTAAGTGGGAACAACGCATTCAGTAAAGAAGGCACGGTACAGGTCTGTCATTCTGTTTAAGAGCAACAGAAGGATGTGCCCTATTGTCCACAGAATTAGTACATTAGTTGCATCCTGGCTACACTTTATGCTTTTAAAAAACCTACAGCAATATTTCTAAAAACAAAACAAATGTGACTGCATCTGAAATACAGAAAGGGAACCCCTGCCACCCACAGACCTCTAGGTTTCCAGTAGTTCTACCTAAGATTAGGTACTTTTTTCAGTTTTCCGTAAAGCTTTATGCTGTGATTTATATTATACTCTGCTTCCACTATACTACTTTCTCCATGACTATGTTCCTTCGTGTAGCTGGCTAAAAGGGTAGCCTCTTACCAGTCTGTGTCAGACTTACCTCTGACTAAGTTCTTCTAAATAACGGCTGCTGAGAGACATGTTTACTTCCAGGGCTTTTATGCGATTGTTAAGGCGCATGAAGACAGACTCTTTTTGATTAGATCCATGAACAAGATTTCCATTTGCATAGCCTAGATCTGTTGAATTCTGCAATTCTGCATAGAAGTCTGTGGCTGTTCTCTGCGGTCCCCCGGGGACTGGAATTGCCATTAAAGCTTCTTCAGTTGTTTGATCATCCTCCTTTGTTTCAGCAGGTATAAAAGACTCAACAGGGGGCAAAACAGGTTTCTGCACTTCTGGAGTGCTCTCCTTCCCTTCCCCGGTATCGCTGGCTAATATGCCCCCTGTATATTCATGGTGCAGAACAGTCTCTGTAGGCTTTGAAATCACTGCAGTAGCAACAATCTCTCTTGTGCTCATCTCTACCTCAGTGGCCACACTGGTTTCGGAAGCCACAGGGTTTTCTTCTGCAATAGAGCTCTCAGCCTTCTCTGTTTCTGCAAAAACCTCAGTTATATCCACCTGGGGAACCACCCTTGATGCCACCTGGCCCGCATTTTCTTTTGCAGGCTCCAATGTCACGTCTGTTGCTGGCAATGGCTTAACTTCAGAAGTAACTTCTACGAGGAGGGATTGAGAGACAGTTTGAGTATGGCTTGGTTCCAGTTCAATTGAATCTGTGCTGTCATTACCAATACCCTCATGGATCACACTGCTGAAGTCAACTGCGACAGCAGATCCAGATGGTCTCTCAACTTTGCTGTCTAATTGCTCAGGCAGAGGCTCATCTATTGATGTATGTATAGATTCGGTCAGAACCGCTTGCGGCTGCTGAACGTCAGCAGAGTAATCTTGTCCTTGTTTACCTTCAGTTTGACTGTGCTGCCGATGCATGGCTACTGCAACTGAACACCATTTAAACAGATACTCTGAAAAAGTGGAAATACAACAGACTGCTGCCATATCATAGCAGTACTTTTCTGTCTCAAGATCAAACCATGCCAATGTTTCTTCTTCCTGATCATCACTGGGCAGCAAGGTTACTGTTGACTGGCTTGTATCTTCTTCATACTCTTGTACTAATTGAACAATAGGACTTTTTGTTGAATCCACAATTAATTGCTCTTTATCCATCTGTGGAATATCTGTAGCAACAAGTCTACAACAAAAGAGTTAAAGACAGAATATTACTTCAATAGTAATATGGAAGACTGCAAACTAGGATTTTTTAGAAAGCTAGTGAAGCTTATTCCAGTGACCAATCAGAAACTCTGCAGGTTAGTATGTTCTCTGGTGGTTTTCAATCTCAAATTGCTAACAAATTATTTCAACCCTTGCTTCTGAAACAGCAAGCCTTCTCAATCAGACATGCCCCCTTCCTTCACCCCTGAAAAAAGTCACAAGTTCAAATATCACTAAGTTCTCACACAGCAAGCAGCACCTTACTCTTCTGCTGACATCTCCAAATGCAAATGTAAGAATCACATTATTCCCACTGACCTTCCTCAGTCTCTCAACAATCAGAGCACTAGGAAACCTAAACACACTAAATAACAAGTCATGTTTGTACAGTTAAGAGCTTCAGTCTCAACTCTACGTAGCCAAATCAACTCTAAACAACAGTAATCAACTTAAAAACCATAGGATATCTACATAAAACTCCTCCTCCTAACCTAATTCTATATGCTTGCACACACATTTTCATCAAGGAAAGCCTAGCAAAAAATATAAACTTCTAAGACAGAATTTTTGACACTACAATTTAATTAAAGTTTCAGCAATACAACAGTTCCTAAGTAGTCTCCCTTGCAGGAAACAACCTGCAAAATCTGGAAGAAAATAGTCAGTTTCTACCCAAGAAATGTGCAATAGCCAAAAGCAAAACATTCCTCCTACTTCTTCTAAACAAAGTAATACAAACAATTGAGAAAGTCAGTGATGCATTTTGATTTATACATATGAAACAAAACATATCACAACGGAAACAGTTATAAACAGTAACTAAAGCAATAACTTTCCCTGTTTAGTACATTATCATACTGCAGATTTCATCAAATACATGCCTTCTTACTGGTTTAAGACAGTTAAGTGCCTGAGCATTCTACTACAAGACTCCAGACTGGTGCATGTTAGTCATTGTTAGGAACACAATGGAAAAAAAACCCCAACATAAATCACTTACTCTGGCGAAGGAACAGGAGTTGGTTCAGGGAGTCTTGGTGCAATTGTTGAGGTTGCAGGGGTGGCACTGACATTTTCAGACACACTTTTGTTCCCTGGTGCAGGAAGGAGGAAAATGTGAATACAGAAATTTAAGAACCATTGGTTTGGTTTGCTAGGGTTTATTTGTTTTTGATTAACAACTGCACCACCAAATTAACTGTAGATGTCATTCAAAGTTATTGGAGTCAAAGTGCTACTAACAGTGTTTTGTATGCCATGCTATGGATAGTCTCAAAATATTTCAAGGAAGAATCAGAAAATTAGACTTTAGAACTGAAGTTGAGTAATCCAGAAAGTAAAGATCTCTGAATATAGCTGAACAAGCATATATTATCTTCGTATCGGTTCTCTCCTCAGCAAATTCAGCACCTTTGTTCCACCTTCCACAGCCAGTAGGATCTGAAGTCTATAGCACTACTCAGATATGCCACAAAAGCCAAAAAGAGTAATTTAAACACAGATCATCCAACTCCTTATAAACCAAATAAAATAATACAGAAATCAAAACTTTCCAGAAGGTTTTTTACCTAAAAAAAACCAAACCAAAACCGACAATACCTTCAGCTTCAGATGACTCTTCAGTTTTGGCTCCAAGCATATTAGCAGCAATATTCACCATACTTAGGATAGCATCTAAAAAGAGAAAACAACTACTCAAAGAGGACATATTCAATTCAGAGGGCCCCAAGATGAGCACCAACAAGCAATGTGCTATTTTGTAAGGCTTGTTTGAAATTAATCACAGCATAAGGACTTAAAAATTTACACTGGATGCATCTGTTGCTTTTAAAGCATAAGTTTATAAGCTAGAAACCTGTATCTGAAAGCCTGTATCTAACCCTTTACCAGGTAGACTTAACACTAGTGTTAGTATTCACTGATCATTGGTCCACTGAAACTGAAGAACAACAAGACAAACAGAAGACTGTTTCAGTATGGAATTTTATCACAATCTGAGTTTGTCAACCACTAAGGGAGGTCCCAAACCAGAAATGTAGAGGTTAAATATTCAAATCAGAGGAGTTCTAATAAAGAGAGGTTCTATTACCTGTTATAATAGCACAAGTAAGTCAAGAAATGTCATTTGTTAAATGAGCAACACAGAATTCTGTGTTTCAACACATGTCCACAGCAGTACAGACACAGAAAACTACAGATTCATTCCAATGAATGACTCCTTGTCATTTTGCATCATACTTCCCTCTTTAATCCCAAATCTTTCTTACTCCTCTGATAGTGCTGCAACATAATTCCAAATATTTTAAGATTTGGAGAAGAAAATCTAAACTTTACCATCTGCTACTTGAATGCCATCTAGATCAGTCAAGGCAACTGGAAGAAAACTAACAATATACATATGTCAGACCTGTGGATAAGGATCTGTTCAGCAGAACAGTGGTTTTTTCCCCAAATAAATCACAAAAGTAAATGCAAAGAGAGACTGCTCTGTAGCAGCACATATATTAGACAGCTAATTCATTGGTCTTGATATTGAAAAAAAAAACAAACATTGTTTCCAGGCTTATTTAAAAGAAGAGGAACAAGGAAAAAGCACCTTATTGTAAACATGCAAAGTTGGCCATTTCTCCCCACTCACCAACACATATCTGTACTACATGGGTAAGTTCATAAAGTTAGAAAAGTATTTCAGTAGTAATGACAAATTTAAGGCTCCAGGAAACTCTGCTCAGAGCTTTGGTTCTGCCTTTCCTCCAAAACAGGTCAGAAACTACATTCCTGCACTACATTATTTATCTGGGGCTGCATTCTTTGAAGTCATGACAAAAAGATGTTAAACTTGAAGTATGAATGGTTTCTTAACATTGAGGGAGAAGCAGAAAAAGAGGGAGAATTAAGCATTGGCACAGAAGCCTGCCAGTCTAGAATGTCAGGAGGAAAAACAGTGAGCTGCCCTCACAGGTTAGACTAATGGAAGACTGCAAAATACTGAGATTGAACGTCTGAAGCCCAGTATCTCCTCGACCCTCTTCCTCATGGTGTATCAGTCTGTTTAAAACAAACAATGTACAATGGAAGTCCACCTCATTTGTCCAAGCATGCACACAGAAACAAAACAAAAAACCACACACAAATAACATAAAAATCACACCCACAAACTCAGTATTCCTTCAAAAAAGGAACACTGACTACCCTGGTCTCAATTACAAGATCCACCAGCCAGAACTAAGTAACAATGTTTCAGGGCTCAGCTGTCTTTCTAAAGCACTATCAGTAAAAGGTGTTTCAAATCTTTCATCATAAGAAAAAGCTTCACAAAGCTTCATCATAGCTTTAATACTTGATAAAAACCACCACAGAAGTCATAGCATTTTTTCAGAGAGTGAACAGGAAATGCCTGCAGTACTGCACTTGAAGACAGGGGAATACTCCTCATCAAGACAAGACCGAGGATAGAAACGTTGAAAGTCACAAGAGATAAGCAGTGTCAGGGTAGAATGCACTACTTGCTCTCATCTGTGTGAGGCTAGCATTTAGAAATAAACTGCCCTTTCCACTATCTGCTTCCCTTTTCAAAACTGCACTACTGTCCAATGCTCCTATGCATGACCTTTCTGCTCTGAAGCTACAACTACATTCTAGGAAACAGTAGCAAAGAACTCTGCAGCTCTGATATCCCATGGGATGAAGCCCAAGCCAAAACAGCATTCAAGTGTAAATCTATGCCACAGTAACAAAATTCACTAAATAGGACAGGAGGGAGAGTGGTACAGTGTAGAAGCTCTTTAGAAGAGCCTATGTGGCAGCTAGTATTATCCTAAATAATTCAGCAGTTAATAAACTATTAAAATAGTCAAGTAGTCTTAGTCAAATAAACCTCACACCTTAAGATTTTCCAATGGAAAAGTGACAAAAGATAGTCCAAGAACCATTAATTCTCTCAAAAAGAACACAGAAGCTACAATATTTATTTACATAAAGCCTTCTCAGAAACAGTGTTCTCCATCCCTTCCTTTCAAACTGTACAAAGTAACCTTTATCTTGTCTCCTATAAATAAGGCATCTTAATTAAACACAGATTTCCAAGTTCTGCATAGTTAAGGTTCTACAGCACTTCAGCACTGGTTACTTACAGCCCTACAGAACAGTCACATTATTTTAAGTGCTCTTGACTCAAGTACAGAAAGCCAAGTTTCTAAAGAAGAGAGATCTGGAAAGTTCTATTTTCAGAACACTTTAAGAATGATACTACAACTTTGAACTGTTACTGTTTATTCCTTAGCCAATGAAATAGGAATCACAACAAATTGTTTCAGGAGAAAAGTAAGAAAGTTGCAGCTGTTGCATGCCAAAAGGTCATTCCACTTTCAAGTAGCTCATTTTGTTTCAGCATAGCAATAATTTTTCTAATATATCATACTCACTTGTAGCAGAACCAAGGAGATTTTTTGAAGATTTTTCTTCCCCTGCATTGTAATCCAATGGATAATCTATGTATAAAGAATAATAATTATGACTACCAATATTAAATGTGGTAAACAAAAACAAACCTGAAGACTTAACATGTTATTCAACTATGACAGCCTGAAAATAAAACTACAGAAATAAAGTTAAAGGTCAGCAATTACATACTGAAATATCAAGCTCCAGGCAATGAGAAACTCAAGAGATTCAAAGTTCAAGCTTCAGTTTCCCCATGATTCGTAACACACATGTAGCAAACAGCTCACTGGGCTCTATAAAGGGTTTTGTACTTATTTAAACACAGTCTGCAAGCTAAAATAAGCACCTTCCCAATTGCTTGCAGCACTGACCACACAATCTCAGGAAAAATGGTTTATGGACACTATGGATATAGCAGTTTTGCGTGAGCTGCTTTGATTATTCCAGTTATTCTTTACTACTGGCAGCACTGCCTAGCCTGCCAAGTGAAATAGAGACTTATTTCTAGCATTTTAAAGTAACCCTCCAAAGAGTTACAACAGTGTTTAAAACTTAAAAGGATAGTTGGGTAAGCCCAGAGATGCCAAAATACTGTCAACAAGACTAACGGTAAATTTAGCAGTCAAATAATTCATCATATGCATGATGCCTTCAGACTAGCACAAGACATGTCTGAATGGCAAAAAAGGTAGAAATTATTTGCTTACCATAGTCTTCATCAAAGAATTCTTGTCTTTCAGACTGATACTGAGAATCAGCTATTTCTTCATACTCTTCAACCATGCTAGTACCAAATACCCTAGTGAACCAAGTTTTAAATAAAAACTTAATATTAGTCTATTAGTCAAGTAATTACTTGATGTAATTGATTATTAGGTATCATATAATATTTAATATTGCCTAAGTAGCAAACACATCAGGTAAGCAACAGTTGCCCTTGGTTAACCATGATCAAGCAGCAAGTACGCTTATTTTCTCAAACCTGTATCCCTAAAGCCTACTGTATGCTTTCAAGTGCTGCACCAAAACAAGACATTGTTTTTAATTCTAGTCATTCCTAAGAGATTTTTCCTCCTTTTTAACTTGGAACTCATACCCAGACTTCCTCATCTTAACCTCTCCATGATCTCTTAATGCCTCCTCTTCAGCTACACATTTGACTAACTTCAGGAGTATCTTTTCACGAGTTACTCACTTTGTATACTATACTTCTTGACCTGCTTTGCCAAAATCAAACCAATCCAACTTAAAGCACTCTTGTCAACTGAAAATATGGTTTGGCTTGTAACAGAGTTCTCAGATACAAATTCTAATGTAGCCTTGACAGGAGAATTGAAAATGCTGGGTTTGGTTTTTTTCCTTTTTGTTTAGGAGCAGTACAGAGGCTAATTATTCTCTGAACTACACACAGAGAATTGCTCTGATTTAGATATTCCAAGCATTACTAACCATGTGTGCCTGCAGTGCCACAGAAATGGTTGTTCAAACTGGACAAGAGAAGGCATTTTTGACATATCAGAGAATCAAAAGATTAAAAGCTCCTTTAAACAGACATGAAGCACACTATGCAGCAGGTTAAGTTACACAGCTACATCAATTCACAGTACTTGCAAATAACTTAAGTAAGGTGAAAACTAGGATCTGTCGCCCAACTATTATCACAGTATGTTAGGAGTTGGAAAGGACCTTGAAAGATCATCTAGTCCAACCCCCCTGCCACAGTAGGATTCCCTAAGACTAGGTCACAACAAATCTTCCCTGACCAGGAACTGAACCCTGGTCCCAGCAGTGAGAGCACTGAAGCCTAACCACTAGACCACCTCCTCTCTCTTAATCAATACACACTAATCCTCACTGCAGTGAGGTAGAAAGCCAAAGCAAGACACTCAAGGTATTACCTTATTAGACTTAAAGGACAAAAATGTTCTGATCCAAAGTGCGATATCAACTCCACCTAAAGAATAAAAGGCACTTAAAATGAAACCCCAAAGACCCACAGAGCCAAGAGTTCATTTGAGGTATAAATCCAATCTTGAAATTGCAAGTTATGTTTACTTAAGGGATTTGTAAATTGCCCATAAGAGAAAAGACTGGAAGATTTATTCTTGCCATGCATTAAAGTGCTGAATCACAGTAGAGAACACCCCAAGCCCTATGCATTCATCATTCCAAAAGAAGAGGTTGCTAACCTTTATGTACTTGATGAACATCTGAAGCGAGAGAACAGAAAAGAAAAAAAAAGGGATATCAGTACAAAGGCTGAACACATGCCACAGGCAACTACAATTTTGTTGGTTTTAATTCAGCAATACAAATGCCTAGGAAGACAAGTTACAGAGGATGAAGTTGCAATACTACTTCATCTGCCTTAGGTAGCGAGATTTCATTTAAGCCTTGTACCTTGCAGATAAAAAGTAACATGCAACAGATGTTTTATTAATGAACTTAAAAGTTACTCAATTTTTCTAAGCAGCTTGATTGCAGACAGAATACTGAAGTGTGTTAAATAGCAAGGGGTTTTTTTCTGCCTTAAAGAGCACAGATTACAGAAAGTGACTCAAAAGATAAAAAAACCTTGACAGCATGCATTCTATGTACTGCTGCTGCTACAAGTCCAATCTAACATGCTTCAGTTTAAAGAAAAACCTACTGGAAGAAAATGTATAGAGCATCTAATGATACATTTGGAATCTTCAGTCATCTGTGTATTTCTAGGGAGAACTGCACTGAGCACTGGTATTTAATCTAAATGAATTTGCAAGTGTAGAATGCATTTATTAAACCACTATGTAGACACTACCAATGAATAATCTACAAGTGAGATCAGAACTATTCCCATACAAGGACTCTTACAAATTTCCATTACTTTTGATACAAGTTCATTAAGCCACTTCAAAAAAAATAAAACTTTCTGAAAAATTGTTTGGATTCTCTATTTCTATAGACTAGGCTTATTTTGTTCTAGAAAAGAAAAACACTACAAGAACAATCCTTTGAAAATTTTAGCATGCTACATTATTCGAGGCTGAACACTATAACCACCAAAGAACTAAGTGCCAAAACATAATGTAATTCTGGAACCTCAGTAACAAGCAAGATTCCAGTCACCTTAAGGCATTAACTCAGCCAGAAACCAGAATTAAAAATAAATTTTTATCCTGTGACTAATGCAGAATTGCTGGGTAGAGCAGTTAGATAACTATCATTCATAGCTGCTATGTCACAAAAGCACAAATTGTAATTTGGTAGCACAAATCAATGTTTTAAAAATTGGCAGCACCAGAGATGACAACACTAGGGTCACTACCAAAACCAGCACAATGAATGTTAAAGCATGTTTGGCTAACACATTTCTCTGGATGCTCTGTTGCATGGGATAAGCCACCAAACTATTCCTTCCTTGAGAAGCATGGATGCTGTAGCAGTGTTAAATTACCTTAACATATTTTGCATACATCTGTTCATCCAAAGGAAAGCTTTGGACATTTCTTTCATCTCTGGCATGGAAAGTACCCAATTTAATCCACTTGTTTGTTGGGTACCTAGAAAAGAAACAATAGAGTCAGTTAATGAAAGGCTAAAACCCACTTTTCAGAGACATAACGCTGAAGTTTCCCAAAACACCTTTTCACAGTTGCAAGATAGCAGCAATGTGGTTTTGGTGGAAAGAAGAGCTGCCAAGATAAAGCTAGTCCCAATGCAAAACACCAGCAGTACATTTTCACAAACTGAAAACAGTATGCAAGCCCTTAAAGGATTAAAAAAATATAATACAGAAAGCAGAGAAAGAACCCAAGTCATGTATAGTAGCACCTCTCTTGTTGCCTTTCCATGGGAAAAAAATGCTAGTAACTGATAATATATGCAAAGAAAATCCATATAACATCACAATGCATTACACTTCACATAGTAATAGGCATGCACAGGCCCTGTTTTACGAAGCCATCCAGATGTTAATTAATATTTCATTCAGAAGGGTGGGTTTTGATAACATACCTGTCACTAATAGACACCAGAAAGTCTTTAGGAGTGGAAGAGAATAATTCGTGATTTGCAATGTCAAGCTGCTTTACTTGGACTGGTTCACAGAGCTCAATAACAAACCTTGAACACAAACAGGAAATATTAAAATAAGCACTTTTCCTCCTACAATTACAACCCTCAGACCTTTACCCTGTTACTGCATCTTTCATCACATATAAAAGTACACTACAAAAATGCTATATAATAAAGGCATCACTTGTTGCTCCCTTCAAAATCACTAGTGATCTAT
Organism: Galbula dea; assembly: GCA_013399015.1. NCBI lineage: Eukaryota > Metazoa > Chordata > Aves > Piciformes > Galbulidae > Galbula > Galbula dea. The sequence goes on from VWZX01004333.1 coordinate 77,205, forward strand.
ACCTGCTTATCTAGCTTAGTAACTCCAGATATCACCTGCAGCTACAAAAACTTTGACTATCTTGTACTCACAGGTAACAAGTCACAGAACTAAAAACTACAGATAGGAAACCACAGCTTTAATACCAGTTAGTATATGGAAAATTCTGACCATGTGTCCTACAATTAATTGATAGCTGGAGAAAAATTAAAATTTTTACTGGAACACTTGGTTCTCCTATTCTGCAAGACTGTTATTATGCAAAAACTACAAATACTCAAGTGAATAAAGTTATCCCCTTAATCTTACTTCTCAAAACCAGAGACAGAATTCTATGGGGGACATAAAGCACCTCGTGCTAAATTGGTTCAAGTGCCTTACATACAAGTCAGGCAGACACACATCAAGGTCAAGCCAGTCCCACAGGACACACACAAGTCACACTGTGGTGGAAAACTATAACCACTCCTGTCATACAAACAAGGCTCAGTAACCTACCAGATTTTAGTACTACAAGGATTTAGCATATAAAGGTCCATGTTTTCCATCAAAATAGCTGAAGTGCTCTGTATAAAGGAAAGAATTAGTATTTTAAGTTGTATGGTAGACACAACCCAGCACCAATGTTTTTTCCCCTCTTTCCAAAATTAAGTTTGGCATTAGTCACATAGACTAATACTGAGTTTCACACCATTCCAAGACAACAATATACAGGAGACCATGCCACAGTACTTTAAGGCAATTGCAGATTATTTATTGTGGTGAGCTGTTTAATACAACTTTGTTGAGTTGTTCAATTTTTGTAGTGATTAGAATCTTCTACTCCTTCCAGATTCACCTAAGACATTAACTTCTCTATAGCAATCCCTCTTGAAAAAGGGAGAGATCATAGTTTGCATCCCATTTTTATAATGGGGAAAAAAAAAAAGTCACTATCAATCCAAAAAAAGAAATGAAAGATGACTTCAGAAATCACTGTTCAGTTTTAAGTAAAGTGTACTTTGCACTAACTGCATAAGAGTACACTTAAATAATACACACTAATAGTTAGTAAATGCTTACCTTGGCCTCTGGGTTTGCTGCCAAAATTTTAGCACCACACTCTACAGAGGCATAGTTATTTCTGTTTTTCTGGACTTTTTTTGTGGAGTGCTGCCCACCAACAGCAGAGGGGTGCATTGACTGACCTAGGAACAAGAAAATATTGCTACTATAACAAACCACAAAATACAAACAGTATTTTCAATTTCAGGGAACTTCTGCACACTGCCTTTTTATAATAGATGTTACTAATTAAGTAGTTCTAGTAGAAAACCTAAGTTCCAGGCCACATCCCAAATTGGGACAGTTTCACTATACACATCTGCTGAATTTGAAGATGAAAGTGGTCTGTATTTAGACCAAACCAATGCATCCTGAACTTACTCTTTTCTTTCTCCACTTCCATGACTTTCTTCTTCCATTCATCAAATGTTGGAATGTCTCCAGGGTCCTTTGGAGTCATTACCGATGTAGGGTCAATTTCTCCTGTTTTCTTATAGTCTTTCTGCAAAAGAATAATCAACTGTATTTTTCAGTATCTACAATGAAAATAAAGATGAACTTAAATGCTTTTTTTTTTCCCCCTAAATAAAAAGTATGTTCTCACCAAATCAACAACAGATAGATCACCCAAACCCATATTTAAAACTTACTGCCAGAGGAAGCTCACAAGCCATAAGAAACATGTGAGGATTTCTTCAGAATTAGATTCTTTCACTGTGATGCTGCTAATTTTTGTGGCTAAACACAAATTAAGTAAAATGCAAGCATTTTGTCTCATAAAATGTGCTTTAACTTCAAGATTTCTGCTTCTCCTCCTCTTAAGGAGAAAAGGTTTCCCTCTAGCAGAAATCTTCAAATACAAATGTTGGTCATGATAGAATTCCAGAGGTCCCCTGGAGTTCCTGAACACCTCAAATAACAGCAGAATGAGATATTATTTAAAAATATTTTGTTTAATGTTCAATGATCAAAGAAAAAGTTTTGACTTTCCTGACAAGGCAGCAACGCTTTTACATTAACCATACAGAATCATATAATGGTTTGGGTTGGAAGAGATCTTGGAGATCATCTAGATCCAACCTCCCTGCCAAAGGCTGGGACACCTTCAACTAAACCAGGTTGCTCAAGGCCTCACCCAGTCTGGTTTTGAACACTGCCAGGAATGGGGCATTCACAGCTTCTCTGGACAATCTGTTCCCAGTGTCTCACTGCCCTCACTGAAAAGTTTCTTCCTAATATCTAATCTAAATTTACTCTTTCAGTTTAAAACCATTAACCCTTGTGCTGTTTCATGACAAACTCCTAAAACACTTCATCTTCCACCTGGTTCATCTTCTCTTTCAGATCTTTCATCTCCCTCTCTCAACCCTAGATGATTCTCTTGATGCCATTGATGCGAGGTCCAAAGTTGGCCAAATTTGCTCTCTAGTTTGGATTTCTCCTGAGGGTTGAGGGCAAGCTGCTGAGTTTTGGTCTGTTCCAGGTCACTCTGGGAGTACCCAAGGCACATCTGGAGCCCATGAGCTACACTCTCTGATAAAGAGTTCCTCCCCATCTTTCTTGTAGGCCACGTTTTAAGTACCAGAACATCCCCAACTCTCTCAGCCTGCCTTCACAGAGGAAGTGCTGCAGCCTCCAGATCATTTTTGTGGCCCTCCTCTGGACCAGCTCAAGCAGATTCATGTCTGTCTTATGCTGAGGACATCTGAGCTGAAAACAGTACTCCAGGTGGGGTCTCACCAGAGAAGAATATAGGGGGAGAACCACATCCCTCAACCTGCTAGCCACGCTTCTTTTGATGCAGTCCATATATGCTATACCATTTCAAGTCTTAACTTCTCCTTTGCACAAACACAATTCTAGCACATCACCACATGTGTGAAAAGCTTTTCTAGACATTTAAAGTAGAAAGATTATTTTGTAGACATTTTACAGGTAGTTTCCAGAACGACTGCTTTGGAGGTTAACATTTTCCCTGCACTTAAAGGAAGATTTATTCCACAGAGAACCATAGCAGGAAGCCCTCAAAAAAAGAGCCAAATCCACATATTTGGACAAAAGTTAACAACAGAACTCTTCACATGACTACACTACAAGAGAATTTTAGATGTGACATCTCCACATATATTTAGAAAGGAGAGGACTTAAAAATAAACCCTGTATCTTCCTCTCCCAAAAAACTTCAGGATCTAAGATCTTCCTTGGACTATGATGGAAGTCATAAATCAAAACACTGAGTAAGCAATGCCAATTCATGCTCTTGCTTAACCAACATCAGGCCAATCCCATAATTATGTAAACTGCAGAGTTTAAAGCATTAAGTTAAACAAAATCTTAGCACTTTTTGCTTTTTTGCTTCTTTGTTTGTTTTAAATAATGGTTTACAACAATTTTTTTGCAGTATGTTTTCTCAGAAGGCCAAATAAGACACTTAAGAAAATAAAAACACACCAAACATTTTGTATTTCCTCCAACTGTCATCTTTGCCTGTAGCCTTCTGCTCTCTACTCAGGAATTTTCTGACTCAGTCAAGATTCCACCCTCAGACTTCTCTTCTACAACCTTACCTGGACTGTGCAACACCTTGTATTCAAAGAGATTTCAGAAAAATTGTTCTATGCCAATGATCAGCCTTGCTGCCCTCTTCTCCCAGTTTATTATACCCTTTTTGAGATGGCAATACCAGAATCACACACAGTGCTCAAAATGTGGAAACTGGAAAAGTGATGGATATTGCTTATCTTTCACAATGGTGATAGCCTTACAGAGGGCATCAAGCTCCTGTGTGTATTGAAGGGATACCAGTACTGCTTACCTCCCTTTTTAAGTTCTCTGAGGCATTCAGAGCAGATTTTTGCTCATTTGCCCCCTTTTCAGCTGTTGAAACTTTTGATTCAAACTCAGATTTTGTCTTCTTTCCCTTGCCATGTGAAGATGATATGTTCTCTATATGTTGACCTGCAAGGCTGAAAGTTTTAAGTGTTAGGATCTATAAAATGATCATGTTTCTAACCATATGACATAATAAACACACAAACATGTAGAAATGTTTGCAAAACATAAGCAAGCATGTGCAAACAAATTCATTGCAAGGCTATGACAGAAAATATTTACTTTTAAATTATTCAGACTCACAATCTATTTCAATACTCACCTTTCTGGTGGACTGACAAAAGAGGAAGGGTCACTCTGAGGGTCAGCCTCAAGCGTTCCACCAGTATCACAGTCAGGTTCTGACTGCTCAGCTTCACTAGAGCTGACTACAGGGATATCAGCATGGGAATTTCCTATTGCACTGAAGGGAAAGAAGTAAGGTGTTTTACCTTTCTGGTAACACAAGTAACTCTGCTAATCAACCAGGACACTAAACATATTTGAAAGTTTTAAAAAAGCAACAGTGTTACAGAAATAAAGAGGAACAAAGCATGCTGTATTTTGTGGGATTGCATTCTTGGCTTTATCCACACAAGAATGTCATTTCTTTTTCCAGACTGTAGTAAAGGAACACAAATCTAGCTTCTCATCTCCCATAACCATCATCTAACATCCTACCCAACCCTGTAAAGGACAATTTTTCCCATCATCACTACAAATTAAGAACAGCTTCAGAGATACCTGGGTGCCAGCAATTTTCCCTTTTAACGGAATCAAACACAAGATTAAGTCCATCACTAAAAGCTCTTAATGCACCCAAGTCAATGGGCAGTAGTGAGAACAACTTGGCTAACACTTGAGGAGAAAAGGGTGGTACAACAACATATATACAGACAGCTAGACTTCCTTTCCACAAGACTTCCTTCCCTCCCTCCTCCCCCCCCCCAATAAAAATGAGATAACCCAGTAAACCACCCAAGCTGCACCAAAAGCCCAAACTAGCTAATCTGCCCACTGCTTTACAACTACTCTCCCAGAAAGGCTGAACACATCAGACAAATCCTACAGCAAAAAAATGAAAAGAAAGCCTCCCTTATAGGCTCTTTAGGAATGATGGAATGGGTGGGGAGAAGCTGGATAAATAATAGCTTTCAGCTGATAGTGACTGTGACTGTCCTCTCCAGTACAGGAATCTAGGTTATAAACCAGATCTATATAAAAGTTTTATACTGTCTCCTCAATGTCAACATAAGCCTTCTACTATGTCAGCAGCAAACTAGGTTAATCCAATGTCATGCCTTAGTGCTGCCAAAACACAAACAGCACATCAGCAACTTAAAAGGGATCTTCTTGGTTCTCTGACTGCTAGTTACCAAGAAGCAGCAGCAACAAACCCTGGAAGCCAATTTTAGTACTTTTCACATGACAAAGTTCCCAAAGTATAAACAAAAAAACCCTCAGCTATTCAAGACTTTCTGCTCTGTAGCAAAATCCAACAAACACTAGGAATACAAAATTTATTAGTTACAAACCCCAAGTAGTGTATCTGAATGCCCCAAAACACACACATCCGAGATGCACAGTTTAGGTCTGTAACACTTTTAACAACTGAGAAAGATTGACTACTACATTTCAAATTAAAAAGCTCCACATTTTCTTGATCTTAGTGGATAGATGACAGTATGAATAACTACTGACTGAATAAAGTAAGGGACAAGTATGAACTTAAAAATACCCTATTATCAAGGTATACCTGACTGGCCTCAAATAATTAATTTTGACAGAAAGTGAGTAGCACAAGTCTAAAAGCTGTAGTGCTCCCTTTCCTTTGGGTACTTTGTGGCTTCATCTTAATTTTTAAAGTGCATTACCAAGCTCACTTTGCATAATAGCTGTCTTTACTTGCAGACAGCAGAGGCACTCAGGTTATTTTTCAAGACGTTTTTCCTCAGTCTGGGCATAGGTCTGAACAGAAAAGCTACAACCACTGCTGTACTAAAACAGATTCATTACAAGATAAAAACCAGTTTGGAATGACAAAAGGAGGATTTACAATGTATTAAACAAATCAGTACAGTAGCTAACAAAATTTATAGAAAACACATTGAAATTATATTCTAGTTGTAACTGCAAATTTGAGAAGCTTGATTTTTCAAGACTCACAACAGAAGACACTTACAAAGTACCAAAAGGTGCTTCAGCTTTCACCTTAGCAGACAAGGCAAGGTTAGTCTGCACACAATTTCCAGACCTTTTCTATGGTAAAGAAACTAAATCTGGTAAACCAGGAAAACTAGACTCTTAAAAAAATGCAAAACACTGAGGTATCTACTCCACTTTTAGCATGCTTAATTTTTATCTACCAAAACATCAGATCTTTATCTGCAGACAATCCAAAGACTATATTCACAGAATCATTACGGTTGGAAAGGACCCTCAAAATCATCTAGTCCAACCAATAGCCCCACACTACTCTTATCCCTAAATCATCCCCTGAAGAACCACATCTATCCTCTTCTTAAAAACCTCCAGGGATGGTGACTCCACCACCTCCCTGGGCAGCCTATTCCCCTTAGCACACATTAAAAAGCCTAGGAGAATTCTGTCAAAGTACCTAGAAGCACACACACATGAATTCCCATACTACAGTTCACATATGACAGCAAAGCATTCCACAAAAGAAGATATACAAGACTAAGCACATCAACTGTTGAAGACTGCCAGCAGCAGAGGTAGCTCTGCAATACATGGCAAAGTACCAGAATTACAAACTGGCTTCATTATGTTTCTACTAACATTTGCTATTTCATTCTCTGTTTAGTTGTAAGGGCTGAAATAAAATTCAGCAAAGTTCTTCCATAAGTGAAAGCAGAGGCCATCACTGAAGCAGCCTCAATGCTAGCAATCAGAGATGTGAAAGCACATTTGTCAAGGGCAGAAATCCTAATGGTAAAGACATGAGGGCTTTCATAGTAGACATCATCTAGCACATAAAAGGCATTGGATTTTTTCTGCCAAAGCAGCAGCTTAGAATCTGGTAAAGGCAACAATATGACTCTTCAAGCAAGTACACAGCTCTTATGTCTGTGCACATAGCAAATAATGGCATGTTGCACTAGTGTTGACACCATAAACCAAAGTACAGCAAAAGAATCATATGTGTAGCAGTCTAGTCTTATCCCTACTAAACCTAAAGTGGTAACTCTTAAGAGCATCAGAGTAAGTTATATTCTCTCAGAGACCAAACCAATAAAATAAGCTTACTCAGGCTGTGAGACTGGAGTTATCTCTGAGGTAGGTGAACTGGAAATGTTTTCAGTGCTTGCAACAATGCTAGAAGCAGCTTCCTTTAAATCTACTGACGGTGGAGTCTCAACTTCAGGCTGGCTTGCTTCACTCATTTCTGTAGTCTGAAAACATCACAGATGAACATATGTTTTTCAAAACTTGAACAGGGAAAGGATTTGTACAGTAACATCTACTACAGAGTTTTAACAGTTCAGTAGTTCAGATTCCTGTCATCAATGAGCCTGAAAAAATCAAACAGTAAAACAGTTAAAAGTTTTCTTTCTTCATAAACTTAGGTGGCATTCAGTTCTACTTTGGGATAGCTGAAACACTCTTTCACAGTCTGCAGTGACAGTGTAAAAATATTAATTGGAGAAGGCATCTGCCACAGCTTCCTCAACCATGCATTTCTATAAAGAGACAGCCACAAGAAAACAAGCTTGACTATTTCAGCAACTGAAATAAATGGTACCATTTATGTTCCATTACAACAACACCTGCATTTACTATTTTCAACCTAAGCTTAATTTTGGGGAAGGCTGTCAGTTTTGTCACTCCAGTGGAGGTGTGAAATGATTCAGAAGGTTGTTCCACGTTGTAAGTGAACAAAGAGATAAATCACTAATCGCTTCTGAGAATCTAGTGGTCTTGAGCCTTAATTTATTCTGGGTCTCCAACTTTCATAAGCCCTTGCACAGCAGAATCACAATAAGGCTTTCTAAATCTCAAAGAGCACATAACCACCAAAACAGGTCCAATTAACTTCTGCAGCAATAGCAAATGTTGTCACACAAGAGCCTCTGGCCAACAGCTGGATTACACCAAGTCATCCAACTAAACATGAAGAGGTCCAAAATGCCTTACTGTGGAATTAAATATCCAAGCCATGCAATACATCCTCAAAAGCATGTCATATGTATATTGTCTTGTAATCTACAAAAACAAAAATACACATAAAATAAATCATCTTTAACAGGGGGCTTTGTAACAGTTAAGACTGAGCACTGACTGAATGGTATCAACAGCACATACAACTGAAACACAACCCTTTTTCCATTTCAACGACAGAAGTGGACAGAAGCCATGAAGAAGAAAAAGTTAAAATGGACTGCTACAATCACCATGCCTGATCCATATAAAATACCTCAGTGAGAAGGGATTTATGTTTTATTTACAAAGGGACATCCATACCTATAACATCAAATTCTAATTTATCTTGAAAGATTTATTTAGTCAGTCCCTACAAATATTGAATTACTCTTATTATTGCTGATGCATATGGGAAATGCAAGATCTGTCAGTTCACATGTTTTCTACTTCATTGGAAGTAGATTGCAACCCTGCACGCAAGTGAAATGTGATAGATGGTTACTATGAGCTTTAGATAACCAAAATGAAAGCCTGAAATCCAAGAAACATTTGAAGACTGTATGGAGACAGTGAATGAAATAAGTCTTGCCTGGTCTGATTTCGTAAAGTCATCGAGTAGTTCTTCCGTAGAGAAAGTCTGTGTACTTGAATCTGCATGTTCAGGCTCCAGTATGGGACCAGCCTCTTCCCCCTAGTACAGTAAAGGTAAACCAACAGTAAGTATGCAGTTACACAGGCCTTCTATTCTAGTAAGGAAGATAAACTTTGGTATAGACTGAATAATACTACTTTTACAACCACCAAAATACCAACAATAGGTTAAGCAACATGAATCTTCAGAGCCACTGCACACATATGTGTAAAATCAGGTTAAAACAATTCAGTTAAATCTTCACAGGAAAGACCATTTTAAGTCTTCAGATTTTTAAACTGTTCAGTTAGTGTGCAAGTAGAGTTAGTCATCCTGCTATGAACTCCCATGTTGACAAATCCACCTTAACTCCTTGCTGCTGATTAACATCCTAAATAGAAGACTTGAGATTGTTTCATTAAATCAGTTCTGACTTTGTTTTCCTCCTGTTTAATAAAAATAAACTTTACTAAGAGGTGTATGTGAAATGCTAAAAAACAAGGTTCTGTCCATTATTTACATTACTCAACACTTTAGGTTAAATTGAGTGCAGTTGTCCCACCCTGATTAAGCCCTTGCAAGTTTAAAAAAAAGGAGGGGAAAAAAATCCTAAAATGACTTGCAACTGACCACCATTAAAATGTAACACTTCACACATTCCAGTTAGATAGAGCACATTATCAGAACTAAAATAATTTCACAATCCTCCTGTAACCTTCTAAAGCAACTTTCTCTTTTACAACTAAAGGCTTGCAATCAAGAGCAGTGAATTCACAAAGTAAAAAAGACAAAGTAAAAAATACACACTTCAGGAAAAAAGTTTTAAAATCATGAGACTCTAGGACAAACAAGAATTTACTTGCCCCTCATTTTTTTAATTGTGACTACAACATATGCAAGTTAGTTTTGAGCAATACTTTAAAATACAGCAAAAACAACTGGTAGAAATTTACACATCCCTTATAAGGGCTGTCTAAAATCCTGCTGCCCAATACTGAAAGTGTTAGCATTTGGACTCAAAACTGGCTGCTATGCTGTACAAAATTACTTGATCAAATTAATTTGTGAGAGTAAATGCACACACTGGAAAAGCAGGAAGTACAAATTTGAGCAGGCAAGTCTTAAAGACAAAAGCTAAGCAATGTTTTTCACAAAATATTATTAGCTTGCATCTTAGTCCATAAGATATATATTACCAATGCCTCAAAGAGACAACTATCTAAGGAAAACTGATCAAGGCCTGAAATGCTGCTCTTTGAGCAGGATAGCTCCAGCAGTCTAGTTTGGAGTAACAGTGGCTTCCCAGTCTCAAATCTTACTTGATCTTTCCAGTTGTGTTATCATCAGCCATTAAACTTGAGCAGGACTTCTTTCAGGCAGCCAGAATAGGAATTAATGCTATTTGGCCACAGAAGCTCGCAAAAAGATATTGTTACTCTAGATGTTGAAATGCTTATGAAGCCTACAATAGTTAAAGCTCTCCATTTGAGTCAACTACAATGCTCACCACACATTTTCAAGCCTTGATGTGGCATATAAAAGCTTTCTTGGAAAGAGGACCATGATTAGCACTACTACTGATTGATGGAGGAAATGAGAAGACCAGTGACATCAATACTAAGACAGATTCTTTACCTGTGTAAAGAAATGAAGTGACATTACCATGACTTTATGACGACTCAACAGCTTGGCTACTCACTATGAAATTGCAATATGCAGAAACTTGCAAGGGCTTAATCAGGGTGGGACAACTGCACTCAATTTAACCTAAAGTGTTGAGTAATGTAAATAATGGACAGAACCTTGTTTTTTAGCATTTCACATACACCTCTTAGTAAAGTTTATTTTTATTAAACAGGAGGAAAACAAAGTCAGAACTGATTTAATGAAACAATCTCAAGTCTTCTATTTAGGATGTTAATCTATTTGTGCACTGGGTTTTATAACAACACACATGCAACTGGCATACTCTAATCACACACTATCCCTGCTGACCACTAGCCAAATAGAAACACTCTGAGACACTATTACTCTTTTCTATTTGTCTCCCTCCCTGTTGTATTGCCACATAACTGCAACAAACTTGAAGTAAAAGAACACAAAACCTTTGGAAGATAACATCATGGCTCACACAACAACCAAGTACAATAAACATTGTGGCCAGTGAGACTATGAATAAAAGTGCATGAATTTTATTTTTTTTTTAATTAAAAATCAAGTCAGACTGAGTAGTTAATTAACAAGATTTATTCAGCATACCTTTTCCTGGACATTTTCATTATCATTTGCCAGGGCACAAGCATCACCTGAAGCATATTGCACTGCTGATGAAAGACTCTCTATACAAGAGACATGGTAAAGAGGAAGCCTATTTGAAAAAAAAAAAAAAAAAGAGTAAAAATCTTGATTTAAAATTAATAAATGACATTTCAAAATTCCCTCAGCCTTGCCTCCCTCAACTCTCTCAGTTGATCCCATGAGGTGTGTAAAAATACACATACACAGTTCAGACACTCATTTATCAAAACAATTGGAGGACTTACCATGAGTAACAGAAAACAACAAATTTACTACTTCCAGAAGACAAAAGTATCAGCAAAACAGTTATTGGCATGATACCATAGCACAAAGTGGAAGCTGACACAAATCAGTTAAGCTACTACAAAGAATTTGAATCAACTGTATCTCATTACTGTGTAACAAAGGATAGCTTTAGCAATGTTTATTACTAGGCAAAAACTAAAGCCAGAGACTGAAAAAATTAAGCTCCTTATTTCCCTGTACATATCATGCCTGAGAAAATTCTGTATGATCAGCATCATCAAGCACATTTAAGAGAATTAGAGAAAATAAGTATATTAAAACAAAAAGCCTGTACAAAACCCAATGAAAACGTGGAGACAAAAAGCAAACCAGGTGCTGGATTTAGCTACAACCTCTGTAGAGATTCATTTTGTAGCTTCAGCAGTGTGCCCAGGTGGCCAAAAAAAGCTAACAGCATCTTGGACTGTATCAAAAATAGTGTGATCAGTAGGACCAGAGAAGTGATTATTCCCCTGTGCTCAGGGCTGGTGAGGCCGCATCTAGAATACTGTGTTCAGTTTTGGGCCCCTCATTACAAGAAGAGCGTAGAAGAATTAGAGCGTGTTCAGAGAAGGGCAACGAGGCTAGTGAGGGGTCTGGAGCACAAGTCTTATGTGGAGCAGCTGAGGATACTGGGGTTGTTTAGTCTGGAGAAGAGGAAACTCAGGGGAGACCTTACTGCTCTCTACAACTACCTGAAATGAGGTTGTAGTGAGATGGGGGTCTCTTCTCTGGGGTCGACAGTTGAGACAAGAGGAAATGGCTTTTAGTTGAAGCAAGGGATGTTTAGATTGGACATAAGGAGAAACTTCTTTACTGAAAAGGTTGTGAAGTTTTGGAATAGGCTGCCCAGGGAGGTGGAGTCACCCTCCCCAGAGGTGTTTAAAAAACATTTAAATGTGGTTCTTAGGGACATGGTTTAGTGGTATGGTTGAACTTGATGACTTACAGGTCTCTTCCAACCTTTGTGATTCAGTTCTGAAGAGTTTTGCTTCACAGTACAAATAGATTTATTTCTATAGAAAGGCAGACAACATATATAGGGGGAAAAAAAAGGATGATCTGGCAAACTATAGGCCAGTCAGTCTCACCTCCATGCCTGGTAAGATCATGGAGCAGATCCTCCCAGGGGAATTGCTGAGGCAAGAAGGATAATGAAGAGGTGATTTGGTATAATCAACATGGCTTCACCAAGGGTAAATCGTGCCTGACAAATCTGATTGCCTTCTATGAAAAGGTCACAACACCAATAGACAGGGGAAGAGCAACCTGGACCTGAGCAAAGCCTTTGACACTGTCCCGAATGACATCCTGGTCTCCAAGCTAGTGGAATATGGGTTTGATGGATGGACCACTCGCTGGATAAGGAATTGGCTCGACAGCCACACCCAAAGAGCGGCTGTGAATGGATCCATGTCTAAGTGGAGGCCAGTGACACGGAGTCCCTCAAGAATATTACTGGGACCAGTCTTGTTTATCATCATCTTCAGCTATGGCATTGAGTGCACCCTCAGCAAGTTTGCCGACGACACCAAGCTGTGTGGTACAGGTGACATGCTGGAGGGGAGGGATGTATCCTGGGGGCATCAAGAGGAGTGTGGACAACAGGCCAATGAAAGTGATTCTCCCCCTCTACTCTGCTCTCATGAGACCCCACCTGAAATATTGCATCCAGTTCTGGAGCCCCTATTAAAAGAGGGTTATGGACACGCTGGAGCGAGTCCAGAGAAGGGCCATGACGATGATCAGAGGACTGGAGCACCTCTCCTATGAGGACAGACAGAGAGAGTTGGGGTTGTTCAGTCTGCAGAGGAGAAGGCTCCAAGGAGACCTTATTGTGGCCTTCCAGTATCTGAAGGGGGCCTACAAGAGAGCTGGTGAGGGACTTTTTAGGAGGTCAGGTAGTGATAGGACTAGGGGGAAATGGATGCAAACTAGAGGAAGGTAGATTTAGATTAGATATTTGGAGGAAGTTCTTCACCATGAGGGTGGTGAGACAGTGGAACAGGTTGCCTGAAGAGCTTGTGGAAGCCCCATCCCTGGAAGCTTTTAAAGCAAGGCTTGATGGGGCCCTGGGCAACCTGATCTAGTGGATGGTGTCCCTGCCAGGCAGGGGGGTTGGAACTAGATGATCTTTAAGGTCCCTTCCAACTCTGACGATTCTATGATATACAGACATCTGCACCAGAACAGCATCTTTTGTTGCATATAGTGCATGTCCCCTTTATGCCCTAAATAAAATCCATACAGGAAGCAATTAGACTTGGAGGCCCAAATGTCAGCAAAGATCTTTCAAGAGCCTTCAAATTAAGTCCATCAAAATGCCATGAAAACTGAGCTTTTAGTGTATTTTTCAGTAGTACTTGAACATCAGAGTCACCTGCCAAACACTTTCCCAGGAAATACTGTTTAGATGACAGCCAGGTGCTCATTATGACCCCCATGAATTAAACACAAACATCACAATGCACCTTGAAAAAAGGGCAATCTCCTGACATAATTTTTGAAAACTAAAACACAGCCTTAACAGTCAGTCATAATAGCAAGAAAATTAATAGGTCAGGATTCGCTTACACAACTGGGATCAGCCTAGTGTTTACAATATGAATTACCACCCATCTTAAAAACTTGAAAAATAGCTTTGTTGGAAGGTATACACAGCATAGATTCCTCCACTGAGGAGGAACCCATGCTGCAATAGACCAGTCAGGTACTAAACCCCCCATTTTAAAACCTGTTTCATGCATATATACATATATATACACACACATATACATATATATACACACAGACAAAAATGGAAGGAGCACTACTTCTCCAGCGTGGTCTGTCATTACAGACCACTAAGGCCACACTCCTACAGGAGAGAAACTAGACAAGGTAGACAGAGGTCAGTTTCTCCCAAGAAAGAAGTTAGCTTGGGAGAGAGAGTGGAGAGTCAGCTAGCAGCTTTGTAGCTGCACACAAAGGCCCTGACACCCCACACAGTCTTAGCATGCTATCTTCCCCACAGCACACAGCACCAGTCTTATCATATTTACATGTCTTTGCAGTGTACTGCTTTATTAGATTACTAGTTTTTTATCTATGAAGTGTTACTTGTTAATTGGTTAGTGCTCTTTCTGTAGGAAGGTAATTGGTCATTTTCCTTTCTGTGTAAGAGTATAAATTGCAGTTTCTGCAACAATAAAGTTGATTCTGATTGCCATCAGCAATCGGGGTCCATGCCCTCATACGCCACACTCCAGCTTGCAGGCTATCACAAAATCAGGCTTTTGTTACAGAGCTATAAACCTACTACTACTTCCATCAACATCAGCATGGTGTGCAAGGCACTAGCCACTCTACTTGCTAGTGTCCTAAAACCAGGAGAGAAGATGACAGCAGACAAGGAACTTGGTGGATCTGACGTATTCTAGAGATAAACAAATAAGGTGTCCCAGGTCTGTCTCATGACAGTAATTCCTCTTTTCTTTGAGATAACAGCTTTCCTCTGAACTAAATGTAAGCCCTCAAACCAAGCAGAAGCAGCTGCATTTACTGGAAACTAAAGCACTGAGTATCAGGGCATGAAAACATTTATAACCATACATTGTACCTGCTACAAAGTCTCACATCTCAGTTAAGTTGGAAATGAGGTGCATGCATTCTCATACATCTTAAATTCTCATTCCACCATGTAGTTACTTGTCTGCATTAAGTTTTCTATGGAACCTCTGTCTTATTGTAAGCACAAGATGTACACTTAAGGGCTGGAATGAAATGTTAGCAGACTTCTATGGCCTCACTGCCTAGCTCTCACTTGGAAAAAAAAGTTACACAAATACTTTTGAGTTACTTTTCTGAGAAGTGCTTTCAATCATATCATGGAGAAATTTGCTCATGTTTTTAATTCCAGTACCTCTGGTCTCTCCTTCCAGCTATGACAACTCCCTGGTTCTTCATAAAAATACAAGACAAAAAGTGTAGAGAACACACTACAGCTCACTGCACCCACTTTTTATACATGCATACAATGTTATCTCCTATTATGCTTACACTAAGAAGCGGATCTTCAGCAAGCTGTACAGTACAACATTAAGTCCCTTAATGTAGGAAAGGAAATGTATCATTGTCTGAGAATCAGCATTTTAAAACAAGGTGTATTTTCACAACCACATTAATAACTACTTTAGCACTTGCAGTCACAAAAAGCATATATTTCTTGCTTTAAAATATTGACACTAAGGCCACAAATCATGCCTTATTAGAGCATGAATGCAGCTTTTAGAAGAATGCAGTCTGACAGCTCACAGATGTAAAGTATTCTGACAATCTGTATTCAAAATACAATCTGCTTATTTTCAGAAGCTCTTCTCAGTTTACTCCCCAACTCAAACATGATGCCTCAAGTCTCTCAAGAGCCCTTAAAGCAAGGGAGGGGACCAAGAATTAATTTGGCATGTGTGTGCATGTATATGCACCTACGGAACAACCTGAGCCCTACAGCAGAGGATGCAGCAGGCAGGATGTATCATTCAACTACTGCCATTGAGCTCTGATGGACCATTAAGAACACAAATCCACAGAACACAAGGCCAGGTGAGATCAGCCATTCTGTGAGAAGTCAGATTAATCACATTATCAGGACCACTGCTACTCCTTTCCTTCTTTTGACATTCTGCATACCCATTCAACAGGCTTCCTTCACTACTGGTTGATGAAGGATATAACTCATTACAAAAAAGAAATACACCAAGTGGCATAGCACCATTTCTCTACATGCAGAAAGACAACAAACATGAAAACCTAAGTGTTGATTTACACAGAGCACAATTCCCTTTGAGTTTAGTAAACTTCCACAGTAAGTCCACTGAAAGCCCAGCAGCTGCTGCATCTGTATCTATGATTCCAACTCCTAACATACTGTGATACATCCTTCCCTTTCTCATGATAAGGGTAGTACTTTAACGCTGACTTGGCAGCAAGCAGATGGACCTGATGCCTAAATGGTACTGAAGATTAGTCACTGGACGTACTGTCTCAGGTACAAGATGTATCTTCAAATGATGTAACAGCATAGAAATATTTCAAGACTGTTCCAAACACATAACCAAGAGTTAGTGACTTACACAGATAAAAAAGTCTTAAGTAGTTTTATTTTTGCTAAGTATGACTAAGACAGAGTATGCTATTAAATCTCATCAAGAACAAAGATTTAAGTACAAGTCTTTTAGCATCATCACTGGTGTAGTTTCAAAGCTATTTTCTCTAATGCACCATAAACTTTTTGGCCTGATATTCCCAAATCCAAAAGGAAAAGCTGCAAGCCGAGGCACAGAAGAAGGGGGAGGGTGTGTATGGGAAATCTTTACTCTTCACAAGGTAAGCACATACTGTGGTTCTCTACTGAAGCAGAAAGTCTGCTCACCCCTATACAGACAGTATAGTACACTTGTAGAATCACAGAATCGTCAAGAGTTGGAAGTGACCTTAAACATCATCTAGTTCCAAGCCCCCTGCCTGGCAGGGACACCATCCACTAGATCAGGTTGCCCAGGGCCCCATCAAGCCTTGCTTTAAAAGCTTCCAGGGATGAGGCTTCCACAAGCTCTTCAGGCAACCTGTTCCACTGTCTCACCACCCTCATGGTGAAGAACTTCCTCCTAATATCTAATCTAAATCTACCTTCCTCTAGTTTGCATCCATTCCCCCTAGTCCTATCACTACCTGACCTCCTAAAAAGTCCCTCACCAGCTTTCTTGTAGGCCCCCTTCAGATACTGGAAGCCCACAATAAGGTCTCCTCAGAGCCTTCTCTTCTCCAGACTGAACCCCCCCAACTCTCAGTCTGTCCTCATAGGAGAGGTGCTCCAGTCCTCTGATCATCGTCATGGCCCTTCTCTGGACTCGCTCCAGCGTGTCCATAACCCTCTTTTAATAGGGGCTCCAGAACTGGACGCAATATTTCAGGTGGGGTCTCATGAGAGCAGAGTAGAGGGGGAGAATCACCTCCCTCGACCTGCTGGCCAAGCTCCTCTTGATGCCGCCAGGATACGGTTGGCCTTCTGGGCTGCAGGCACACACTGGCAGCTCATGTTGAGCTTCTCATCCACCAACACCCTCAAGTTCCTTTCCATAGGGCTGCTCTCAACCCAATCTTCGCCCAGCCTGTATCGGTGCTTGGGATTGCCCTGACCCAGCTGTAGGACCTTGTACTTGGTCTTGTTGAACTTCATGAGGTTGGCATGGGCCCACCTCTCCAGCCTGTCCAGGTCCCTCTGGATGGCATCCCTCCCCTCCAGTGTATCAACTGTTTCACACAGCTTGGTGTTGTCAGCAAACTTGCTGAGGGTGCACTCAATGCCACTGTCCACATTGCTGACAGAGATGTTGAACAAGACTGGTCCCAGTACTGATCCTTGAGGGACTCCACTTGTCACTGGCCTCCACTTAGACATGGATCCATTGACAACCACTCTTTGGGTGTGGTTGTCAAGCCAATTCCTTATCCAGTGAGAGGTCCATCCATCAAACCCATATTCCACTAGCTTGGAGACCAGGATGTCATGCAGGACAGTGTCAAAGGCTTTGCTCAGGTCCAGGTAAATGATGTTGGTTGCTCTTCCACTTGTTATTGATGTCATAACCTCTTCACAGAAGGCCACCAGATTTATCAGGCATGATAAACCCTTGGTGAAGCCATGTTGATTATACCCAATCACCTCTTCATTATTCTTCTGCCTCAGCAGTTCCCCCAGGAGGATCTGCTCCATGACCTTACCAGGCACAGAGGTGAGACTGACTGGCCTACAGTTTGCAGGATCATCCTTCTTCCCCTTTTTAAAGAAAGGGGTTATGTTTCCCCTTTTCCAGTCAGTGGGGATTTCACCAGACTTACTGCTATACAATTAGCTATGGTCTACTGATTGCTGTTAGGCTTTTGAAAAGGAACAAGATGAAATTCAACAGTGTAAATGGTTTTGAAATTGCAGCATAGGTTTCATGTGAAAGACTATCCAGTTCTAATTTGACTCAAACTTAGTAACTGTGAAGGAAGCTGCAGTAGTCTATCAGAAATAGTAAAGCTGTTTTGTCAAGCAACTGTTTTCAGAAGCATATGTTAATTAGAAAGTAAACTACTGGTAAGAAAAATTAATCATGCAAGTTACTGCTGACAAAAAAAAAAAATCCAAATTAGCAAAGTCTGAAGCAAAGAGCAATTTTTCCACTATTTGATCCTCCCAGAGAAAAAAAAACCCTAAGCTTTCTTTTACAAAGAGTTCATACAAAACCACTGACACATAAGATTCAGTTTAAACACATCTGTCCAGTAAATGATTCAAGAGTTTTCTTAAACAAGACCTATTTATGGATATCAGAGAGTAAAGCACCTATGAGACAGAGTAATTTTAAGCAATAGGAGAAAAGGAAACTATCACCAGCGTACTGATTGCCAAGCCCTGCTTGAACACATAGGGAAGAGTCTCTCCAGGACAATCCCTGACATTTGTATTACCAACAGATGCACACGTGCCAATGATACACCTCTTAGCCAACAGCTAAGAGGGAGAATGGAGATGTCACTTCCCCACCGTGTGACACTTCTCTACTGAAACTACTCACAGGATCAGTTCAGAATAGGCCTGTGCAAGAGAAGGCAGGGGGGCTTTGGTCCTAGGGGTAGAAAGGCAGCAGAGCAGGCCCAAGAAAGAGGGAAAGGTGTCTGTTAGTTGAAGCTTGCCTTCTTCATTACAGAAGAATTTATTTTGGATTAATCAGGTAAAAACATGAGAGAAGTTGTGAAACAGCAAGGCAAGCAGGAAAATATCTTCTGCTGTGAACAGATCTTGCAGATCTGTGACTACTATCAGTAGCCTAACTATCAAAGATAAAGAAGGCTCTGTAGGAACAAGGAGCTTAGCAGATCTACAACCAGATTCTGGAGTCAGCAGTAATCTGCCTTCCAGCCACTGATAATGCAGAAAAACAGCCAAAGTAAGGAACTCCCACCCTCTCCCCAGTAACTTAATGGAATCACTATTTCTCTCAGAACAGTTCATCAAGATGGACCTGCATTTTAAACAGCTCATGAAGTAAATCTCCCAGAAAATAAAGATTGGGCTTTTAGGACAGAGATATTATTCCAGTCAGTCAGAGAAGGAAAGCTATTTGTAAGACACTGACTGCTTTAGCAAAATCTTCTCAGACACAAAACTCATTTCTTTATGTGAAGTAGAAATGAGTGTTGATAAATGCAATGAAAACCAATAAAAAAACTCCAAACAAAACAAAATAAAAACCACAGTTTGTTTAAGAACCATTTGTCACCACAGAAGATCAGCATGTATTACCAAGATAATTTTAAGAGTTAGGATGGATCTTTAAGGGAGGAAAAAAAGATGCTAAGATCTACAGATCTAGACTAAGCAAGTACACTTTGCAGCAATACATTGATATTACCTCATTTTCTACGTCTATCCACTAACTTAATTCACGTGCAAAAACCCCCACCCCCAAAACAACTGAAATTGGAGCTTTCTCGCAAATCCTTTACAAATCCATTGTATTTTGCAAATAATTCAGATTTTTAATACCTTGCCCACTCTTCGCAAGCAACATACTCTCCAGACTCTCATAACTAGAATGTGACACACACACACAAAAAGACAGATACTTCACTTATTCAGCAGAGACTGACAGAAAGATACTCCTGACAATACCAAATTAGCACATAAAGGCTGCAAAACAAGGTTACAATTGCACCATCTACTCAATCAGATTTAACTGACTAACTGCCTGAAGGGGTAGTCCTGCATCCCACCTTCTGCCACACATCTCTCTGCACCCCCAACCTGATTCTGAGACTGTGGACACACACCCCAGTAATTTCTGAGGGGGGGAAAGAAAGTCAGCCTTGAGCTAGTATATACTCAGATATAAAAATTCAAGACAACACTGAGAACATACCATTTTTTCATGACTGTCCAACTGCTGTCCCAAGTTAAACACAGAAATCAAGGCCAAGGACTAACAGTGGAAAACCTCTTCATTCCTTTCTTACAGTGGCTGTAAACAGCCACCTTCGCAACACTACAACTATGTATTGATACAGTGCCCATAATACACAACAGCCTATATTAGATGTGTGCTGCTAAGTAACACTGAAATACATACCTCTTACTCCTTCCTTCAAAGGAGTGTCCAGGTACCCTGTTCCAGGCACTATTTCACCTATTTCAGGGCAGAAGTTACAGATCTTTGCCTTCAAAACATGTCCAGGTGATAGTCCGACACTACCCGGTGCTGGTGCAGCCTCACCTTGAGTATTCTGTACAGTTTTGGGCACCACCATGCAAGAAGGATATTAAGCTGTTAAGAGAGCATCCAGAAGAGGACCACAAAGTTGGTGAAGGGTCTGGAGGGAAGTCATATGAGGAACAGCTGAAATCACTTGGTCTGTTCAGCCTAGAGGAGACTGAGGGGAGACCTCATTGCACTTTATAACTTCCTCATCAGAGATGAACGAGGGGCAGGTGCTTGTTTACTCTGGTGACCAGCGACAGGACTTGGGGGAATAGCATGAAGCTGTGCCAGAGTAGGTTTAGGTTAGACATTAGGAAAAGGTTTTTCACCCAGAGATTGGCAGAGCATTGAAACAGGCTCCCTGGGGATGCAGTCATGGCACCAGCTCTCATGGAATTCAAAAAGCATTTGGACAATGCTCTTAGACACATGGTGTGGCTTTGGGATTGTCTTGTGCACGGACAGGAGTTGAACTTGATTATCTTTGTGGGTCCCTTCCAGCTGAGGATATTCTACGATTCTGTGATTCAGACAGTTCCTACTGGCTCCTGGAAACAGACTTCTGCAATACTTCACTGAAGATTGCAGTTTAACAGAATCTCCCTGCTTTGTCGAAATAGTTATCTTTAACACAAGAATTTGGAGAAAAGAACACACTCAGGGTGGGGGGAGGAGGGGCAGGGAACACAATAAAACCTCATACTGACTACAAAGACTACAGGAGAATAGTAGAATTGCTATGAACTGTGACTAAACTTTAAGGCTTTTAGAGTCTGTAGTAATGTCTAACATCTTTGAAGATTTCCCTCTTTGCTTAAATTGATAAGCTTGTCTACACATGCAAAAAAACTGCAAAAGCAGGCTCAGATTCAGCAGCAGCTGCTCTGCACCAACTCCCTATGCTTAAAACATTGTAAATGCCACACAGCTGAACGTACTGCCAAAGAGTAAACTTTAGAATTAATTCAGCAACATGAATTTTGCCCTAGATCACTGTAAAACTGCTATCGCCTAACTTCCATTTTTAATAGACTTCTTACCTTTAGAGGATTTCAACAGTAGCTTGATTGTCATTCCCAAACTCAGCCAAGCCAAGAACATTTCTTTGAGTACCTAAGCTAATTTTGAACTGTTGGAATCTTTTATTGATATTCCAACCCAGTTTTAGTCATTATACCAATATTTTCACTCGAGCAACCATTCTTTGAATTAACCTTTGGGATCAGTCTGTTACAGCAGACCAGTATTTTCACCAAGAATCACAAGAAAGTTTTTAGACTTGCATTGCTATCTTACCCTGTTCTCAGCCAGAAGTTTTCATGCACAGAACTAACACCCTCTTCAGAGGGAGAGCTGTAGCACCTGCAAGAGTTAACTTTAAAAGACCTTACACATTCTCTCCTTGAAAGTACAGAATTTACCAAAAGCTAGATTAGTAGTGAAAACTGAAGGCAACAAGAGCAAAACTACCAAAAAGTATTCTGTAAAATACTTAGAGATAAGAACATTAAAGTGAAAATCCATAACAAGTTAAAGGTATTTCAGAAAAAGCTGAAGTTTGTTCCAGCTTCAGAAAGCCTGAAGTACCAGTAATTCTCTGATTCTGCACTCCTAAAGAGCATCACACTGCCTTTATTGAAAAGACACAGCCTAAAAAAATCCCTAAATGTGCTCAAGTGAGGCACATTTCATTGCAACAGTCAGCATCTTATGCACCAACACAGCAACCTCATGAGGGGGTATGTTTCACTTTAGTACACCACTTGCATAACAAAAACAGGTTTGAAGTTTCTAGGACAAATCTTATACCAGAGACTTCATGAAAGCACTTCACTGATTTTCAAATAATTTTAGATGGTAAATATTCAATAATTGATTGAGCCAAACATTTGTTTTGCATAAGACACCACAGCCCTTGCTTGCATAATGCACCTTCCACTTGAGGCTGTAAGCTAGGCTTGTTCAAATTTCCTTTTTAAGAGTCCAAGAGTTACACTGCAGGTTTTGTCCTAACTGTAACTACAGAACAAAGACACTTCCAAACAAGATACTCCATATCTAAGAAGCTTTCAGTCTGATATCAGATGCCTGGAGCAGCAGTTTTGATTACATGAACAGTGCCCAAAACTCTTCAGGTCTTCCCGCCATACAAAGCGCACACAGGATGCTTATTTTAGTATAAGCCTTCTGTAGAGACTTAAGCAACAACACAAGAGGAGAATCACCAGGTAAAATTCCCAGCCCATTACAAACAAGTTACATGAGCAGTTCTATCCAGATTACCAGGACCTCTCCTGAAAATATTAACACTGCTGAAAAGAGAATTTCTATGTAAGAGGCATGTTACACTGGAACACAAGCCCCTCAGTCCCCTACTCTACCACTGAACACATTTTTGTTACTAAGAGATGCAAGCTCAAGGTTTAAGACAAAATTAGTAATGGGGCCAGTAAGCATTCAGTTATCCACACCTCTAACTCTGTGATCTCTAACTTGACTTGCATAGCTTTTGCCTGCAGAGGACAGAAGCAGCAAACTCAACACTAGTGATGTTAGCACAATTCCAGTAGAGCACTTTGTTTTCAGCAGCCTTCCACAAAAACACCTTCAAAAATGTAGAGAACTGTAATGCAAACCAAAACTAGAAATATTTTCTCACTAAAATTCATGTATGTATTCACATGAATAGCTGGGAGTACAAAGCAACATCAGATCTATCCCCTTCTAATTTCCTTGTATCCAGGCTTTATTGATTCCAGTGGCTATGCCACTGACCCAATCCAACCTTTACAAATTTCAGTGTAAAATCTCACAACGGATTTCAGAGTCAGAGTTGCTAGACCAGAGGTTTTCTATCAGAAACAACACATCCTACCACTCAGCCACTTTGCTACACACCTTACTTTGCTGATGCAGCATACTCACAGTGGACTGACAACCAAACAATCCTGACGTGCACATGCATTTATCTCCCATCTTCCTTTTACTCACTGTAACATCGAGGACGATGAAAAGAGTTCATAAAAGCTAAGCAGATCAGGATGTACAAAGCACTTTCTGTGACCGAATGAATGACAGAAAGACCAATTAGCATATGCATGATTTCTTCACTAAACTCATAGCCAGCACTTTGAAAGTGCAGCTTATGGCAGGCAACAGCTGAGGTCAGATCAATTTACACAGGTTACTCTCCTAACAACTGTCAGAGCTAGTCTCAGTTCTGAGAGTACTGGTATTCCTATAAGCTTCTAAAGCCACTCCACTTACTCAGCTCTATATGTTTTAAAACTTGTAGTGCTTTGCAGTTTGACAAGTATTTTTAATATTATGATCATCCATACAAAGGGATTAACAAGCATAAAAAAAAATCTTTGTAAATTCAGGCCAACAGGGGTAATTTGTCATGCACAGTCAAAACACCAATATGCACAGATGTGTATTATTTTTAGAGCACTACATTCCTAAGCCTTACTTTCACAGTATTTCTCTAAAGCCAGGCAGCCATCCCACTCTTCTGAACTACTTGGAACAACCTCGCTGGCTCAGGTTTGTCAGAAAGCTGTGTTTGTTCCAGCTTCAGAAAGCCTGAAGTACCAGTAATTCTCTGATTCTGCACTCTTAAAGAGTGTCACATTGTCTTTATTGAAAAGACAGTCTAAAAAAACCCCTAAACTCAAGCTTCCTTTTTTTTTTTTTGCATATTTTCTAATACACAGTCACATGTTTACCTTAGAGGATGAAATCTTTTTAAACAGTTACCAGTTAAATAGCCAACTCAACCCACCACACTTTTTCCTCCACTGGACCAACTTCTTCAGACAAACTTTAAAATGCATGACAGGAAATAAGAAAACGTCTATGTTAAGCTTAGTTTCATCAGTGAAAGAAGAAATCATCTATCCAGAAATAAAACAAACCCAGGTTTAAAAACTGAAGAAAGAAAAAAAAAAAGTCTAAATAGCCCTGAGAGTGTTCCTTCAGCATTTTGTCTTGGGTTTGTCCCTTTTTTGTTTTTAATTTGATCATCTCTTGACCACTAGTTTCAAGAAAGGAGTTTATCTCCTACTAACATTAAATCTTTTGAAGATTACATTTCAAGACAACTAAATTAAAAAGCCAACATTCAGCACACATGCCAACATTACAACTCAAAGCCTTTCATTTACTATTAAGTCTCTTAACTGCTTATGGCAATAAAGTTCTAATTATCTTTTTAGAAAAAAGTTAAATACATCACAAACATCACACTACATCATCCAGCAATGACAGAGCAATTAAGAGTTCAGGACTTTCCAATTAAAACCCTGACACAGCTACTGAAGTTAAAGTAAGTTGCAATATCAACCTGCACACAGAGGACTTCAAATTCTCTAATGTGAATTCCTGCTTGGACAACAGAAACTAGGGAACTAGAGTTGTACCCCTCTGAACATCTCAATTAATCTACTAGCTCTTGAATGAAAAGCAGCCCCAGTGAGCAGGGTGAACACACAATCTGAATTTTTTTAACATAGTAAAAGATTTGAGATACTCTAGTGCAAGCTCTGAGATCAGTTAAGACACTGCTTGAAAGACCAATCTCTAATTTTAAAGAGAAAGAAAACACTTGTCTCAATTTTTCTAACCATTCCCAAGATGAACACAGAAGTTACTCGAGCTTTACAGAACAAGTGTAGTATTTCAGCACATTAGTTGAACATGGTATCCTTCAATAAGGAATAAGTGCCTTAAAACAGCAGACTAAGAACCCAGCAACAGGAAATTACTCTGACCACCTATATCACTAAGATGACACCACCTTTGTTAAGAAATTACCTCGAGGTAGAAACAGGTTATCAGCCTTCAAGAATAAACAAGAACTGTTTTCCTAATAAGAATCCTAACTATAAAAGCAGAACCTTCTGTGAGAAGAAACTTGGTTGTCCATATAGCTTTAATGAAACCTATATGGCTAGGAGCTTTTTGTTTAAACTTTTGCTAAATGTAAACAACTCAGAGTTTTCAGGCACTTTAGACTCACTGTTTTATCTCCTAAAAGGAAAAATGTGATGACAAACCAAATCTGCCCCAGGACTGTATGAACCCGGCAAAGCAAGTGTCAGCACCGGATCTGCAACTGATTCTGTACAGAGATGTCTGGGCTATCCTTTCTTCATCCAACTAGAAACAACCAAGAACCTCAAGAGCATTTCAACTATTTAAACTTTTTTTGTAAGCAGAGTATTTAAATAATGTACAGAAAAATGTACCAAAGTAATACACCTGATACACCTCTAACAATTGCTGCTGTTCAGTTTTCAGTATTTGCAGTTTGCTGTTCAAACTGGCTACCATTTCTCAAACAGTGAGTCATGGAGATCAAAGGAGGCCAAAGTTTAAGAAGCTTAGAACTTACCTCACAGAAATATATTCTCCTAATATTTGTGTTCTACTAAATGTGATGTTTTAAGGAAATCTGATAACAAGGTAAACAGACCATGCCAGAACAAGGTATAGCTAAGGTAATCAGTACAAAATACACTTTCAAAGATGTAACCAATACAAAATGGTTTGGGTCATTGGCTTTAATTTAGAGAACCACAGAACGGTGGTGGCTCAAACAAACCTCTGGGGATCATCTAGTCTGAGCCCCCACTATAGCAAGATTGCCGAGATCAGGTTGCACAGGATCACATCCAGGCTCCAAAGATGACTCCACAACTTCTCTGAGCAGCTTGTTCCAGTGCTCCATCACCCACAAATGAAAGTGGAACTTTGGGTGTTCTATTCTGTTTCCACCATCCCGTGACTGGGCACCACTGAAGAGAGTCTAGCTCCATCCTCTTAATCCCTGCCCTTTAGCTACTAATTAACACTGAGATGATCCCCTCCCAGTCTGCTCTTCTCCAGGCTAGCCCCAGGGCCCTGAGCCTTTCCTCATCAGAGAGGTGCTGCAGTCTCCTCAGCATCTTTGTAGCCCCTACCACTAGTCCTCTGTCTCTCTTGGAACTGGGGAGCCCAGAATTGTACGCAGTACTCCAGATGTGGCCTCACTAGGGCAGAGCACTGACAACTCCAGCCTGTCACACAATGTTTCTACAATAAGACATCACGATCTTTCAGAGGACAGAGACAGAGTTCAGCCTGAAATTGTTCCCAGTCAAAAGCACAGAGTGGCAACAAAATACACAGAGATATGCAGCTTAACTTTGAACTCCTGATAGTTGAGGACTAACTCCACAACTGATACCGTTTGTTTTCACAAACGCGGCAAATGACTACTACTTACAGCAGCGGGAATTACCCTCCCGAAAGCCGTTACCTGTTCTCCCTTTAACGCAACACCGGGTGCTGCCAGCACACCAACCCAATTTTTCTTCTCCGAAAGGAAGCACATTCCTTTCCCCAATAGCACCATTTCCAGGCGCCTCCGTGACTATCATCAGCTCTCAGCATCCTGGCCAGGGCTCTCTCCTCGGCCAGAAAGAGGCTCCCCAGTCGGGGCACAGCAGGAGCAGCCCGTGCTCCCCGAGCTGACGGGGAGGGTGGTAGTGGCAGGGCTGACGGTGGACCCGTTGCGGGGTCCACCACCGCCGTTCTTCTCCCCAAGAGCCTAAAGAGGCAGGCCACCCCCACCTCAAGGCGGCCACGGAGGAGCCTCCCGCGCCGTGAGGACTAACCTCCGCACGGCGACCGAGACTCACCAGAGCAGGGCGCAGAGGAAGAGGCAGCAGGCCTGAAACAGAAGCCGGTGGGGCGCCTCCCTCATCGTCTCCCCCGTCTACCTGCCGCGGCTGGGAAGAGGCGGCGCATCCTCTTCGACAGAAGAACGGCGGGAGAAGCGCGAGCAGCGACAGCGGCGGGCCCTGAGGAGAAACGACCGTTGGGGCGACCGCGACCCCGCCCCCTCCCTGCGCGAGCGCGGCTCTGACGCAACACAGCACTCGGCAACGCGAGCCCGACCGTTACTACACCGCCGGGATGGAACCCTTCCCCCTCAGCCCTTATCCCTTCACGCGCTGAGCTGGAAGGATACGCGTCACCCTCTCCTCCGCTCCGCCACGCCCCTTCGCTCCACCGCCACCAATAGCCTGCTCCTCTAGGCTTGGCCCCGCCTCCCTATGTCCCAGTTGCCGGCGCACATTGGCTTTTCCCTTCCAGCGCAACGGCGAATGGAAAGAGCAGCCTCCTCTTTCCCCGCCTCCCTGAGGACCTCCTCTGAGGTGTCCGCGTGAAACAAGCCGTAAAACGGGAATGGAAACAGTCATAAATGGCGGCCGACAGCAAAAGCGGAGGCCGCGGGGTGCGCGAGGAAGGCCGTTACCTACGACGCCAGGGACGTTTTAAGGAACGCTGCGTCGGCGTGAGAGATTTTTATTTTTTTTATAAGGCTTCTTCGCGGGCTGCCCCATAGGCCGAGCGTTGATTGGGTGTAGGTTGAGGCCCCCAGCAGAAAACCCGTGGCAGAAGGAACGGGGGGGAAAGCCCTGCCCCAGAGGGCGGGCTGCGCAGGGACCGCTGGGAGTTGTAGTTCCGCTGACAGAGTGCTGCGTAGGGTCCGAAGTCGCCCGCGGGTCCCTGGCGGCCATTTTGTAGCCGGTGTGAGGGGACGCTTGAGCGAGCCTTCGCCAGATGTCAGCCTCGGCTGCGATTATAGTTACAAAAGGTGCCAGAGAAGCTTTTAAATTAGTTTTTCTGCGTATTTATTCGTTCTAGGAGGAAAAAAAATATTTTCAGAGGTTCTGGCTGACTGGGGAGGTACCAGCAGACTGGAAATAACTAATGTTACCTTCGTTCGCGAAGCCTAGCCATGATGATGATGATGATATAACAAGGGATGGAAGGATGATCTGGGAAATTACAGGCCTGTCAGTCTGACTTCTGTACCAAGGAAGCTGATGGAGCAGATCATCCTGAGTACACTACTGCTACGCATGCAAAACAACTAGAGGATCGGGCCCAGTCAGCATGGGTTCACGAAGGGCAGGTCCTGTTTGACTAACCTGATCTCCTATTATAGGGTGACTCACTTATAGGATGGAGGAAGGGCTGTGGATGTTGTCTACCTTGACTTTAGCAAGGCATTTGACACAGTTTCCCATAGCATTCTACTAAAGAAGCTGGCTGCTTATGGCTTGGATGAGCACACTCTTTGCTGGATAAAAAATTGGTTGGATGGCCGAGCCCAGAGAGCTGTGCTCAATGGAGTCAAGTCCTGTTGGCGGCCAGTCACAAGCGGTGTCCCTCAGGGGTCAGTGCTGGGGCCTCTCCTGTTCAATATCTTTATTGATGAC
Source organism: Galbula dea (assembly GCA_013399015.1). Classification (NCBI taxonomy): domain Eukaryota; kingdom Metazoa; phylum Chordata; class Aves; order Piciformes; family Galbulidae; genus Galbula; species Galbula dea. The sequence goes on from VWZX01004333.1 coordinate 106,031, forward strand.
TTGGATGAGGGGGTAGAGTGCACCCTTAGTAAGTTTGCAGATGACACTAAGCTGGGTGGGAGTGTCGATATGCTTGAGGGTAGGGACGCTCTGCAGAGGGACCTAGACAGGCTGGATCCATGGACAAAGGCCAATTGTATGAGGTTCAATAAGGCTAAATGTAGAGTCCTGCATTTTGGTCATAACAACCCCCAAGAGCTCTACAGGCTTCGGGAGGAGNAAATGGGTTCAAGTTGTGCCAGGGCAGGGTTAAACTGGATATTAGGAAAGATTTATTCACCGAAAGTGTGGTTAAAGTATTGGAATAAGCTGCCCAGGGAGGTGGTGGAGTCACCATCTCTGGAGGTTTTTAAGAGGCAGGTAGATGTGGCGCTTTGGGGGATGATTTAGGGACGAGTAGTGTAGGGCTATCGGTTGGACTCGATGATCTTGAGGGTCCTTTCCAGCCATAATGATTCTATGAAAAGCCAAGCGAGGGTTTGCTCGACAGTTGGTCAAGTGTATGCCAAGGCCCGCACGAGGAGCAGTTTTCATAGAGCCATGGCTGGGACCTAGCAGTCTGGCCATGCTATGCCAGCTGAGCACATCACCCCAGTCCTGTTGCTGTCCGCACAGACCTTCCCCATTTGCCTCCCTGGCACTGTGTTCAGTGGGGCTGGGGGAAGCATCTCTGGGAGATGCCTAGGGCAATACAGACCAGGCTGCTCTAAGTGTGATCTTAGCACCTGTGGGTGCCCACTCCCAGTGTGAAAAAGAGATTCTTTCCCTAGTACAGGCAAATTAGGGTAGATTGGTAGAAAAACACAACAGTTGTTATCAAAACAGATAGCCAGGCCTAAATCTGCCCATTTCAAGCATGGCATTGTACAGTGGGCTTTAAACTGGGCTGCAGTATCCAAGAAAAACATCATTGCACTGGATTGGGTTCCTGCTACCACAGCGTGATCTGCAGTGATGTGAGCTGCTCTCTCAGCCCACAGGGCATTACGACAGCCCTGAAAGACACAGGTGGATTAGTCACCTGCATGCCGCGCTGGAAATGTGCACGTCAGGACTCTGAACAAGGAAGGGACAGCTTTGCCCAGAGAGAGGCACTGGGAGGGTGTGAATCAACACCAGGAGTAGGGACCTCCCAGGTAACAGCTGCTGTTTTCCCCAAAGGAGCTTCAGGCCCAGTCCCACACACCAGCACTTAACAGTCATCCGTAAGGGCTCCAAAAGAATATAGGGGTGCCTGTAGGGCTCAGCTTGGTGCTGCCGAACTGCAGGATGGAGTGACTGGAGTCAGCCAGCCGCAAGTAAACGTTCCCAGCTGGCAGTGGAAAGCTCTGGAGAGTCTTTGTGTCTGTTCTTTTCCTGATTTTTCACCCTGTTCTTTGATTAACACTTGGCATCTCCCACACCTCCGAGAGAGCTCTGTGTGTCACAGGCAGCAGGCACGCCTGCATGCTAATACATTGAGGGGAGGGGAAAATGGAGAAGCTCCAGCTTTGTGTCCCATCTCCGCAGAGGCTGGGCTTTAAACCCCTCTGGCCAGAAAAGCACAGGCTCCCCTGTGACAAAAATCGCCTGCCTGCCGCAGTGGCCAGGAGGGGAATCCGCAGGAAGATCCCCGGCAGATCCTCATTGTCTCTCCTTGGAATATGGGAGGATAACAGCACAGGGGGCAGTAAGCCAGGGTCCAACAGTGGCTGCTGCCCCATGCCTTAAGCTTAACCAGAAGCTGTCTTGGAGCCGCTGGTGGGGGCTGTGACTTAGTATGTTGAACAGGAGGAGATTCTTAAGCAGATCACCAGCAGGTTTTGGAAGAAGCCCATAGGATTTAAGCTGAACCTCTTGCAGAAGAAAATGGGCAACTGTACAGATTATACTGAGCTGAAAGTGGCCAGGAGGGCAGCTCCAACAGCAACCATCTTTGGTTTGTCTCCCCAGTGTGACTGCCTGCTGCAAAGCCTGCTCGTTGCAATCCTAATGGGTCAACACTGAGCCTGACTGCCCGCCGCTCAACTAGCTGGGCATGTCCTGGATGCAGGGATGACATAGGAGCTGCCCAACCAGTTAGGGGAGTGAGGCGAGTCCTGAAAAACAGTGACAAGCTGTTTCGTGGCACCAGCAGGGCAAGAGCCAGCACCTTTGTCATGAGGGTTTCTGCAGCCTTTTGCAGTGCTGGAGCTAAGACATGGCACAGAGGCAGTGTAGATCCATGGATATGTGGGATTCTGATCGTCTTTGGGAGAGTTACAAGCAGAGGCACTGGCCATACCTCCAGGGGCTCACAGCTGGGCCGTGCAGTGTGGGTGCAGAAACCCTCCTTGCCCTGGGGAGCAGCTTTGGTGCTGGGAAATGCCCCAAGCTGTGGGAGCAACAGTGCATGTCCCACGCACAGCTGTTTTAACCATGTCAGGGAGTGCCCCAAATTCCTCCCTTTGGGGTTGAGGGTGCCACAGAGAGGCAGGGCAACAGGAGCTTTGGCTGCAGCTGCCTCCCTCTACCTCCTTCTGTGACATAGTCCCTAGGGAGGCATGTAGGACTCATCTCCTTTATGGATGCTGCTGAAGTTATGGTTCCTTCCTTTTCGAGTGAGGGCAGTGTGTTGGCACAGAGCGATGCCAGGCAAGGCGTACATCTGAACACCTGGTGTCCTGCCTCTGACTGGAGTATCCATCCATGGCCAGCTCACCCAGCAGGCAGGGAGCGCCTTCTTATGCCACTGACACAGCCTTGGCCACAAAGTCTGCACATTGGAGATGGCCAGGACCAAAGTGGTAGAGAAATCCACCCACAAAGCACTGGAGATTTAAACAACTGCTTAGCTGTCTGCTAGAAATGCTGGTGAACATTTATTAACCCATTGCCTTGGCCCTGGCAGGGGATTCTTTGCACAGGGCTATGACACAGCATACAGCTGGGACTGTCTCCATCATACTCCTGGGACAGTAATTCTTCCAGCCTCCTCACTAAGCGGAGGGGAAAAGGCAGCAAGACCACACCTGCTTAGCTCATGTGGCTGCTTACATATCCTGTATGCTATGGTCCTGTTACCAGCTGGGGATTAATCACATACAGCTTAGACCAAACACAGCTAAAGAGCTGTCACGGAGGATGGATCCATTGGTTCAGAGGAACCATTAAAGTGGCCAGAGAAAAAGCCTCTTTGAGTAAGACCCTACAAGCATCCATCTAAAAAGCCAGAGGTTTCAATTCATCACCCCTGACATACCCACATACCAGTGCTTCCTAAGCTTGTTTCTCAAGCACTGATAAGATGAGCAATATAATGGTAAAAGCAGATTACCCAATCTCGCAACTAGAACTCATAATTAACCCAAAGCCCAACAGACTGCAGGGTTACCTGGGAGCAAATATTTACAAGAGATTCTCAAAAAGTGCTGCATATTTGCAGCAGGGTCTTGGCTTCCTCTTGGCCAAATATGTCTTGGCCAAATCCCAGGATGAGGCAAGCTGGTGCAGTTCCCAAGGAAGGTGAGCCCTGCTGTGGGGCTGAATTCGAGCCACCACCTCACCTGTGGTACACCTGTGTTCCCTGGGTGGGGAGGACTCTCGGTGCCTTTAGCGTTAATGTGGAGCAGAAGAATACTGTGAAGGATCTCCCATAGATTTGGAGACTGAGGTCATGGAGCAATGTTTGACTTCTGGAGAGCCAGGTGACCACTCTGAGCCTTCATCTTTCAGCGGTTGCTGCAGATGCTAAGCCTTCTCCCCCATTCATCCCTATCTGCACCTTATAAAGGCTTCTTGTTTTCCCAAGTGGTTTTTTTGGTGTGGGTTTTTTTTTTTCATATGTGATTTGGTTCACACAAACTCCTTCCTTTTCTGACTATTGATCTTGGCTCCTAGCTGGTTAAAATAAAGTAAGTCTTTCGTAAGCAGGTTCTGACAACACAACTTTTGTTCCTTCCAGACACAATTTCCTGTTTAATTTCCTGACCGTTTCTTATTTAGTAAAGGAAAAGCTGTAAATTGCAAGATTGCTTCAGAGAACTTCCTCTGACTTTAGATGAACTGCTAACCACTTGCAGGAGAGAAGTCAGCAAACCACTGTAAAACTTCTTTTTAAATCCTGAGTTTCTTTTATTTCTTTTGTAGCTCACACCAAGTAGGAAAAATCTGTGCTGAAAAAAAAAAAAGGGTTGGAATTGTTTTACTTGCAAAACCAAACAAGAGCAACTCTGCCTCCAGCCAGGCTGGTAATTGCTCTTTCATCACTCAATAAAATCTCTCTGTGATATGGGATTTTTGGGAAGGGTTGCTGCAGGGTTTCACCCCTGTGCTGAGGCAGCAGGGGCCAGCCGTGGAGTTTGCACAGCTGTTTCTGCTCATGTCACACCTCTGCCAGGCTGGGGCTTCCACACAGTCCTGTGGTGAGGGCTATGAGTCTACGGACCTAAATGTGGATCCTGGACACCCCCCTGCAGGGATGCTGATTCCCACTCCCACACCTCTCCTTTAAATCCCAGGAAACACCACATCAGTCTTCAGCTGTGGTCACAGTGACCAGCTGATCAAACTGCAGATACCCATGGGCTGGGTCATCAAAATGCTTGCTCTGTGCAGAGCCTCATTAGGTTTACTTAATGTGGGCCAGCATGGGTGTGTGTGCATGAGAGCTGCTCTCCTCTTGGCAGGCTGGGACAATGGCACACAGTGACACTTGGCAGGGGCTGCGTGACCTGGAATAGGAAAGTTATTGCTCTGCACTCCAGCCAGTCTGTCCCAATCCTGCCTAAAAGAGCCCTGAAATCTGGCACAGGTAGATGGTGGCATAGTCCTGCAGCTCCCAAAAGCACTGACAGAGTGGCTGTGTTTGACTCTTAACTTTGCATAAAACTACAAGATGAAGTGATTGCTCCATAGGGGTTGCTCAGGCAGGGTGCATCAAGAAGCTACAGCATCTCCTGGCCCCATTTTGGGACCACAGAGCCCTCATGTGACAGAAAACACCCTTTCCTGCAGACAGTGCTTGAGAATGGATGGAAAATGTCTTTAAAGAGAAAGGACCCACCTTCTCCTAGCCCAGCTGGCAGGCGTTCAAGGTATGACCTTTGACCTTCAACAGCATCTCAGCTCGATGCCATGCCCCTGGTGCAGAGGCCACTGCCAGCCAAGAAGACAACACAGTCAGAACTGAGGGAGCTGCTCTTGCTGTCAAGAAAGTCCAAAGGTTGCTGGCAGCCAAAACACAGAGAATCAAAATTAACTCTTGGTCACATGATGGAAACGTGGTGAGGGAGCAAGGGCTTCCAACAGGGTGAACTGCTGTGGCAGGTGCCTGCTGGTCCCTCCAGTGCTTCAGCAGCTGCCAGCTGAATCCCCCTGAAAAAAGAAAAAGCACATCCCAATACAGAAACTAAGAAATGGCAAAACTTCCTGATGGTGGTGTACAGCTTTTTATTGGCTTTATTTCGGGGAGGACCACTTGGGCTGAAGCTGCCCATAAACTCTAAGGGTGAGTGGACAGGCTGGAAAGCATCCAGGGCAACATAGTAATGGATTTCCTCCATGGCCCCATGCAAATTGAGGCCAAAACAAGGCAACTGTCACAGGTGTGTGATCCATCAGAACAGCACATTTGTGGCTTTCTCAACACAAAACCAAAACTGAAACCCCCCTGCACCAGGGCTGGGAGGGTGCTGGGGGCCCTGGGGCAGCAGTGCTGGGAGCGTGCCAGGAGGGTGGCACAGCCTGGGCTGGAGCAGCAGCACCTCCACCAGATGCAAACAGTGGGAATGAGAAGGGCTGGCCAGGCATGCACAGGGAACACCACAAGACTCAGCTGCTTCCCTTCCCCTCTTGCTGAGTACTAAAATAAACTAAATTCCCACTTGGCTCCATCCCCTCCTTGGCAGATATTTTAAACCAGGGAGGTGGGTGAGGAGGTGGCCTGTCACAAGGAGTGTCATTTCTCAGGGACCCACATGCTCTCAGGGGAACATGCACATCCCACAGGACTGGCCCCAGGGGCCCCTCCTCCTGTGTTTTGGGGTAGGATACGGTCATATTGCAGGGAGAAGCACTATGTGTACAAACACACAGAACCAACATCACACCACCCTTCCCCAAGCATGGGGGCTCCTGCTTAGAGGCTCCAGACAGATGTTCACAGGAAGAGGGCAATCATAGAATCATAGAATGTTAGGGGTTGGAAGGGACCTAGAAAGACCATCAAGTCCAACCCCCCTGCCAAAGCAGGACACCTTAGATAAGGTCACACAGGAATGAGTCCAGGCAGGCCTTGAATGTCTCCAGAGTAGGAGACTCCACAACCCCCCTGAGCAGCCCGTTCCAGTGTTCTGTCACCTTTACTGGGAAAAAACTCTTCCTCATATTAACACTAAACCTCCTATGCTCTAATTTGCTCCCATTGCCCCTTGTCCTAACATTGGATGACATTAAGAAGAGCCTGGCTCCTTCCTGACACTGGCCCTTAAGACATTTATGAGGTCTCCCCTCAGTCTCCTCCAGGCTAAAGAAACCCAGCTCTCTCAGCCTGTCCTCAGAGGGTAGATGCTCCACTCCCTTGATCATCTTGGTGGCCCTGCACTGGACTCTCTCCAGTAGTTCCTTGTCCTTCTTGAACTGGGGAGCCCAGAACTGGACACAGTACTCCAGGTGGGGCCTCACCAGTGCAGAGTAGAGGGGGAGGAGATCCTCCCTCGACCTGCTGGCCACGCTTTTCTTAATGCATCCCGGGATGCCATTGGCCTTCCCTGCCACAAGGGCACACTGCTGGCTCATGGTCATCCTCCTGTCCACCAGAACCCCTAGGTCTTTCTCCCCAGAGCTGCTCTCCAATAGATCAGGCCCCAGCCTGTACTGATACATTGGGTTATTCTTCCCCAGATTCAGGACCCTACACTTGCTTTTGTTGAACCACATTAAATTTCTCCCTGCCCAGCTCTCCATCCTGTCCAGGTCATGCTGGATGGCAGCACAGTCTTCTGGTGTGTCAGCCACTCCCCCCAGCTTGGTATCATCAGCAAACTTGCTGAAGGTGCACTCTGTGTCTTCATCCAGGCAAGAAGAGCTCCTGGAGTGAATACCCCTCTGAAACTGCTGTGTTTCCAGGCTGAGGCCACACTATGTTTGAACAAATACTTCTTTATTAGTCAAGTGGGAAGGTAAGGACAGAAGAGGATCTTTGTGCAGTGCACCAAGCTAAAGCACTGATTTAGAACCTCTTTCAATCCGTACCTGGCAAATTTTAACCCAGTTGTCCCATTCGCATGCACTGCTTCATCCAGTGTCCCTCCCTCCATCTCTTTCTGACTTGCTTTGCACCTGCACAGCTACCAAACAAACATATCCCCTGAGCAGATGGTAAAAACCCTTTCACTCTACGTCCCAGAGCTGCAAGGGGTGGGAAGTGGTTGCCAGATAAGGCCCAGGGCAACGGAGAGCTGGCACATGGCTCCAGCAACAACCACACTGGTTACCAGGTCTCCCCAGAGGTATGCGTTGCTTTCACCCTTCAGGGAGTTGGGTTTTTCCGTGTTTTGCCACATGCAGCTCTTGATGCCTTTTCACTGACTGTAGCAGAGCTGGGTCAGCATTTCGTATCCCACCCCCTCACTGCAAATGTGAGGCTAAACAAAGGAGAACAGAGTCAGAAACCACTCAGCAAAGCTTTGTTCTGCAGCCCCTGCCCTGCTCTGCCAGGTCTCAGAAGCACTCATATGAAACATAAGACCCTCCTCACCCCTGAATCTTGAATCTCAGACATTTTTCACCTTTCAGCTTCCATGAAAACCCATACTTAGGTTTCACAGGCAAGTTTGAGGGTTCTTTTACCCCCATGGCCTGGTTTCCTCCTTGTGTCTGTGCATTAGGGACGTGTCACAAATAGTTGAAGGTTTAGCTGAGCTTACCTGAAGTTTGGTCTCAACCAACCTTGGAGCACCCTGCAGCTGGCAGAGCACATCACTGACATCATTTTTGGATGCAGTTTCCCAGAGGTTTTTGTTCCTGTTTTTGTTTTTTTGGTTGGTTGGGGTTTTTTGGTGTTTTGGGTTTGGGGTTTTTTTAAAGGAAAAAAAGAAAAAAGAAAGCAGATTAAAACTTAAAAACATCTTCACTAGGTGAGAGCTGGACCTTCTCAGATCCATGATAAAACAGAACCATACTGACCCACTGCCCTGGAGCTGGCAGGGACCCCAGCCAGGCCAGTTTGTCCCTTCCCATGGAGCCCAGTGCATAGGATTTTGCTGTGGGGCTTCACCAATCTATGCTGACCACTGGGGAATGCCAGGACCGAGGGAGCTCAGTTTCGCAGGCACCCCAGAGGCTGTGTCTTCCAGAGGTCACGTCCCAGCAAGACTGTGCCCTTCCACATCACAGCTCTCCTGCCCCAGCTCCTCAACCCAGCTCCACAGCAGCTTTCCCATCCTTCTTCCCTTGCAACAGCCTCAGCAAATCCTAGACCTCACTCTGGCAGTCTAGCCTGGGCTCCTCAGACACAATCCCAGTTTCCCAGACCTCTCCCCCCAGCCCTGAACAGCATCACTGGGTTTCTCCAGTACCCTTGGTACTTCCTTGTCTCAGCTCACTGCTTGAGAGGGTACTAGTTTACTGCTTCCCTGTCTGCTCTGCCTCCATTCCCACCACCTTTGCTCTCCCCTGCAAGCCCCCATGTCTTACCCAGCCTGTCTCCCATGCTTCTAGGATACTACTGCAAGAAAAAGTGGCGACCCACTAGGATTTAGGTCCTCTCTGTCCTGGGCAGGGGCTGTTCACCTGTGAATGTCTCCATGGTGTCTCTGGCAAGGTCCTGGCTCGAACCCTGAGGCAGGCTCCTCTCCATGTGGAAATGTGATCTGGAAATGACCTGCCTAGGACACGGAGCTGTGATATCCAAAAGCAGTCAAATGCCCATCAGAAGCTCTGTGTGCTCCCATGCTGTCCAGCCTCAGGATGGACACCTGGGTGATAGAAGATGCTGTGGAGGATGGAAGAGCTGGGGGTCTAGGCAACTTCAGCTGGGTCTGGCCAGTGAGGCTATGGGCAGGAGCTGTGCCTAAGGGGGACTAGGAACAGCCCTTGGTGGCACAGGCTGCCCACGACAAGGGCATCTCTGCACATCCACTGTTGGATTACAGGCTGCTGGTGTCCCAGATACCCCTGGGACTGGGATGTGGACCTGGACCCAGGAAATCTGAGCTGCACACAAGGAAAGGAGATGCTTGGGAGAGCTGGAGCAGCAACAGAGTCCCCCATACCTGGACACAGTACTGTGGGGACTCAGGGCAACCACCACAGCATGCCTCAGTATCCCCTCATGGGACTTAGCCCAGCTGTGAGAATGCTTGTCTGATGTGGTCCAAGTCTCTGTTGGGGACCAAATCCAAAAAATCCTTACATAGCTGATTGCAGATGAGCAGATGCAGCCCATGTTATGGGGTCATTTAAGGCAGGAGTTGGCCTCTGCACATGGAAAATTTCAATAGCTTAGAGCTGTGCCAACCTTCCCCCCACCCCCGGGAAAAAGATTCCTGCAGAGGAATGGTTCAGCTTCAGGGTCAAAGGGAAGGCTAGGGGATCCCTTAGCAGAGAAGTGAAGCCCAAGAGTCCATAGTTGTGCTCACATGTAGCCCCTGCCATGCCACAGCCTCTGGCCTAGGGAAGGACCCAGCTTCACCACAGCAACCTGAGACATGTAGCACAACCCTTGCAGGCACCACTTGCTGCAGAGGGACAGCAAGAAGGATAGAGTCCACCCTGCAAGGCAGCCTGCAAAGCTGCCAGAACCTTTATGGACTTGCAGCAGGGGTAGCTCAGTCCCCCCCGGGGCAAAGCAGGTGGGATGCAGGGGAAGAGTCTCAGCTGAGGGACATGGAGAGACACAGGATCTTCTCTCATCCATACAGCCTCAGGTAAACTCAAACCCTGAGCAGGGTGTGCTATTTAGTTGTTTTGAAGTCTACTTCTCTGCAGCACAAGTGATGTTCCCAGCCTGAGAAGAAGCAGACACACCTGGAGGCAGTCCAAGTCAGAGGTGGGGGCTGCTGTGCCCTTGATACTTTGATATTCAAATATCATCAATGGAGTCCTAGATCAGTCACAGCTATTTCCATCCCAGCCTGTCACCTTTCCCAGCCTTCCTTCCAAAGAGCTTTAGCAGCATACTCAAACATTGGGAGCCCAGCAGACACTAAACAAACCTATGGTGGGGTCCCCGTGGCAGCGGCTGGCCAAGCCAACGTGTCCTCAACATACAGAGAGTTTGTAGTTCCATGGTGTCCAGCTCCTCATTCCTGCATTTCAGAAGAGGGTCTCAAAGCACTTGACATCTGACAGTCTCTCCAGAGGTGACTGACACTTGAGGACACCTAATCGTGAGGTAAGGGAGGTCTTGTTGCATAGAACCCAGAAGGGAAATTTAGATGCTTGCAAAGGGCTTTTGCATCCTTGACCTTAGTTACTGCTTGTCCCCACCAAGAAAGCCCTGCTGGCCACATAGCCCTAGGATAGCTGAGGTGTGACTCCACAGTGCACGTGTCTGTGATGATGATGTGGTGGGTCCCATGACAAGTTCTGCTAGGAGTGTTTTGCAGGCAGGTGAGTCACTCCCCAGCAGGCAAAGTCTGGGCCACCTGGGCAGGACTAAGCTGCCCTTTGGACTGTAGGAGGTGTGTTCACACCATGGCAGAGCACACACTGTCCCCTCCCACAGGGATGCAGTGCCAGCACAGCAGTGGCAGCTTCTTCCCTCTGGAGCCTGTTGGGGTCTCCCAGGCAACAATTAGGTGCTAAGCCCTGTGGTCAGTACTGTCAAGAGTGCAGAGCCACCACCAAGGTGCCAGTGGCTGGCCACACCATTAGAGTCATCGACCAGCAGCAGTCTCCCACCTCTCCCTGCCTCTGAAGGGGACTTTGGTGGCCCACAGGCAGAGGAGATTTCATGGGGCACAAGAAACAACCCTCACTTCTATTCTCCCTTGATGTTTCCAGATCGACCTGACCACACTGAGGCAGCATCACACCACAGCCCAGTGCTCCTGGTCCCCAGAGCACCACACTCACGCACAAGAGCCCAGGACTAAGCCACACCAAACCTGCTGTAATGCACTCAAAGTGAGAGCACAGCTTTACCTTGCCCGTGCCCATGGAGGTGACATCTCCCCACCACGTGTCTGTGGCACACAGGGGAACAGGACAGGCACACTGCTGCCCTCTAAGCTTTCCTCTTCTGCACCCCAGCTTTATTCTGCAGCTTTGGGAGAATGACATTTTGATCAAAATCTCAAGTTCCCAGGCCCTGGGCTTCAAGGCAATGCCAGCAACCATGGGAGCTGGCAGCACTCCCTGTCCCTGCGGGCACCAGCTTACGCACACGGAGGCATACACACAGCTCTGTGCAAAGCATGGGGATGGAGGCTTTAAGGTAGAGCAGCTGAAACTGAGTCCAGCTCCATCCTGACTTGGAAGTTACTGGCTTGACCCCTTGGTATGGGATACCTGCCCGGGGTGAGCAGCTGCTCCTGCCCCACAGAGCAAGTGCAATGATACGGGGCTGTGCAGTGGCACTTTCTAGATGTCACCACAGTATGGCTCAGCCCAAGGCCCCCTTTCAAAGGCACACCAGCAGTGTGGGGAATACCTGCTGCTCTGCACGTACCAAGACGAGGTGGGGTCCTGGAGTCCCCACAGCAGGCACTGGCTGGCTCTTACCCATTCAAAAGGAAACTTGTGAGGGCTGTGAGGAAAGAAACAACTGTCAGCTCTTTTACCTGCTCTCACTGTGACAGGATGGCCATGAATGCCCCTTCTCGAAGCACAAACAGGGCAGTGTTTGGGGCTGCTCTACCCCAAGCTGAGGCCTCTTAGTTGAGGCCAAGGTAAGCAGCTCCTCCACAGTAAGCACCTCTCCTGGTCTGGGAAGGCTCTGACCTGAACACAAACACACACACAGGGAAAACACTTCTTGTCTCAGCAAAACTTCCCTTTGTCCCTTTTTGTCGCCAAGTCCTCTAACTGCACACTACCTCAGTTTGTTCAGCGAGGGAATGTGGTAGTGCAGGAGATGGATGTCCCTGCAAAGCTTCACCTCTTGGCCCCTGCTCAGCTGCAGCTTCTCCCTTTCCTCCTCCAGCTCTGCTTCTTGATGGTGCCAGTGGGCTTGGGGAGCAGGGCAAGGACAGAGCTGCAAGCAGACAGAAGCTGCAGGGGAACCTGTGCTCACAGCATCACACCCACATTCCCTGATGTGGGTGCTGGAGCCTGGTTTGGCCAGAAAAGTAGGTGCCTTGATGGGCCGGGATGAGGAGCAGGTCTTGCAACACAGGCTGGGTTCAATTGCTGAGCAGCAATGTCGCACACACACAGGGATCCCACCAACCAACTGTGCCCTTCCTGATGGCTACTGCAGGATGGCATATCAGGGCTCCTTATAGGATCATAGACTGGTTGGAAGGGACCTTTCAAGGTTATCTAGTTCAACCCACTTGCAGTGAGCAGGAGTATCTGCAACTAGGTCTGGTTGCTCAGAGCCCCAGACAACCTGACCTGGAATGTTTCCAGGGATGGGGCATCTACCACCTTTCTGGGCAATCTGTGCTAGTGTTTCACCACCTTCAGTGCAAGAAGTCTCTTCCTTCCCGTGGGGCCTGTGGTACCTCCAGCAGCTGCCAGCCTCGCTGTTCTGGGAGGACTGGCAGAGCGAGGTGGCCCCAGCAGCATCTCTATGCAGAAGCCTGTGTGCAGGATAAGGGCTGTGGCACCCACGATGGCCACATCCTGGCACAGAGCTGGGGTCTCCCCTAAGTCCCCCGAACCAAGAAAAAGTGACTTAAGTGAACAGCCTGCTTGCAAGGAGAGAGGAGAGTGGCCACGGGGGGGGGCTCAGCCCACAGGGGGACCACCCCTCAGGCCTGACAGCGCCCAGCACGGCTTCCCCTCCTCAGTCCTCCTGCTTCCATCAGCTCCTCCCTGTCCCGAGCAGCCCTCTGCCCCCTCCCGGTACCGGGACCCCAGGGCTGCTGTCACCCCCTGCCCCGAGCCCCTCCCGCGGCGTACACTTGTCCCGGAGCAGCTGCTCCGGGCCGAATAGCTCTGTTTGTTGAGGGCTCCCGCCGGCAGGTGGCAGCCCCGAGCGCCCCGGCGGCCCTTGCGCCACCACCGCGGCCCGGAGGAGGCTGCGGCGGGGCTGGAGCTGGGCCCGGGGCTTGCGTGTGCAGCGGCGGAGCGCCCCCCACCCCCGCCGCGGGGAGATGGAGGCGGTCCCCGGGCGGCAGTGGCAGAAGGTACTGTACGAGCGGCAGCCTTTCCCCGATAACTACGTGGATCAGCGGTTCCTGGAGGAGCTGCGGAAGAACGTGCACGCCCGGCAGTACCGCTACCGGGCCGTCGTTTTCCAGTCGGGAGCGGTGGTGCAGCAGCTGTGCAGCGTCTGCGTCTTTGTGGTCACCTGGTGGTACATGGATGCCGGGATGCTGAGCCCGCAGGGACTTTTCGGAGCGGCCCTGGTCTCCTCCCTTCTCGGCTATGTCCTCTTCGACGCTGTGGACGGCGGGGCTGGGCGGCGAGAGAGCGGGAGGACACGGTGGGCCGACCTCAAGAGCACACTGGTGTTCGCCGCCTTCACCTACGGCTTCTCACCGGTGCTGAAAACGCTGACGGAGTCCATCAGCACGGACACCATCTATGCCATGTCAGCCCTCATGCTCCTTGGCCACCTCATCTTCTTCGACTATGGTGCCAACGCTGCCATCGTCTCCAGCACGCTGTCCCTCAACATGGCCATCTTTGCCTCTGTGTGCCTGGCCTCACGCCTGCCTCGCTCACTCCATGCCTTTGTCATGGTCACCTTTGCCATGCAGATCTTTGCCCTCTGGCCCATGCTGCAGAAGAAGCTGAAAGCCCAGACGCCCCAATGCTACGTGGGGGTGACAGTTCTCTTTGCACTGTCGGCACTGGTGGGGCTAGCCACCATCTCCAGTGTGGGAGCTGTGCTCTTTGCCTCACTTCTGCTTGCCATCTCCTGCCTTTGCCCTTACTGCCTCATCCGCCTTCAGCTGCTCAAGGACAATATCCATGGACCATGGGATGAGGCTGAAATCAAGGAGGACCTTTCCAGGTTCCTCATGTAGGCCTGGCTCAGGGGAAGCAGAGGGACCTTCTGTTGTGAGCAGTGTAAAGGTCCTTGGTGCGGGGAGGACACCAACCCAATAAAGCCTCTCACACAGAAATTAGGACCACATTTGTGTTATCCTCAGCATCTTTTTCCAGACCCAGCCTGCTTGGTTTTGGTGAAGGAAGGAGCTGAACTCCACAGAGTGGTCAGCCTGAGATGACCCAGCAGCAGCTTGGGATGCAGGCGAGTGGGGCAGTGTGTGCTCTGGCCATGCTGACCCATACTTGTGTTTTGGGAGGTGAGGTGTAGGGGGGGTGTGCATCCCCGGAGCCAAAACACCACATGGAAACACACATCTGGCTCAGATGTGCCTTGGCCCACAACATACCCCGTGGGGGTCCTTAGTCTCAGGACCTCGCTGTGTGAGGAGGACTGATCACACTTCCCTAGGAGAGCTGGAGGGGAAGGGAACTGGGTGAGAGTCACTGTGGGCAGGGCAGAGGTGCAGGGTGGTGGGTGCTGCTGGACCTACAGGACCAAACATGAAGCTACCTGGGACAGATGCAGTGCCTCTAGAGCCCTGCTGACCTGCACCCAGCCTGTCAACCAATGCCAGAAAAGCCTCATGACACTGTCAGACACCACATTACACTAAATCCTTTGTCGGGGGTGAAAGGCGAGGGGGCAAGACAGCTTCCTACCCTCTCTAACCCCTTCCCAGAGATGGATCAGGCCTCAGTGCAAGGCCATACTCTGAGCCAGAAGGATCAGCACAGGACAGACCCCTGCGGGTGCACCCACTGGCTGGGGAGATGCGAGGCTGCTGCGACAGTGGCAGGGCCCACGGCCCTGTCCGGCAGCCGTCTGTCCAGTGGCTGGCTACCCAGCACCATGCACACTGCAACAGAGGGCGCTCCTGGCAAACGAGTCCCGCTGGAGGCCAGGCCAAGACAAGGGAGCCTCAGCCCCGGTGCCAGGAAAGCCCACTGCTTTCCTTTTCCCTGCTCCCACCTGGGACCATCCCTCGGCAGTCCAGCCCTGCTCCAGGCTCAGTGAAGCAGAACCCGCTGGAGGTGGCACTGCAAGAAGGAAGAGATGCACACAGCTGCCCCAAGTCCCACCTGACAGGGATGCATTTGGCATTACCTGGGGTTGTAAGATCTGGAAGCCCAATGTTGCAGAAGTGCAATTTTCTGCTTTATTTACCCCATCCCTTCAAGTGCTGTTATCTCTCCCCAGCACCTCCAGTGCTTTGTTAGGGCTCTGGCCAAATGTTAAGTGTTGTTGATGTCGTCATGGTGATGACTACATCTCATTTTGGTTTTAATTAAAGCCTGTAGAAGTTCAGAGGCCATGCTTGTCTCACAGGGAGCACAGAGTAACCAGATGCTCACAGTCATTATGACATTTTTTAGTGTTTTGGAAAAAAGACTCTTTTTTTTCTCAGGGAGCTTTCCCAGAAAGCGGCTCAGCGAACAGGATGTCCCACCTCGCACTGGCCTAGTGCCATGGTAGCACTGCCATCCAAAGATGATTTACAGAGCCCATGGGTAGGGCAAGGCTTGAGGGTAAATAAAAAATAAATCAAATCTAGCCTGACTGGCACCTGTTGTTAATGTCTACCATGGTAGAGGATCCAAGAAAGCAGAGTTTCTGCTTCACTCATTCCCCCGAGGAGAACTATTTGCCAAAAAATACTCTTCCCAAATTCAGGCTCTCAGAACTAGCTCTGGGTTAGGACAGGTGCAAACATCAACTACTTAGACATTCCAGGTGGAGACAGGCATAGGCTGCCAGCATCACCTCAGCCACAGCTGGAACGCAGTGGATCACCTCCGCATGTACCTGGGGTTTGACTGATGCAGCAGGGTCTATCCACCTAGCTCCAGGCAGAATGCAGGATGTGTGTGGTGTATTGGACACAGACCCCAGTTGCTGATGGCAATCAGAATCATTTTATTATTCCATAAATTAGAATTTATACTTTTAGAGAAAGGATAATGGCCAATTACCTTCATACAGAAAGGGCAATGACCAATCAGTAACTAACACCTTCATACACAAAGTATACTGATGAATTAGCAAGTGACACTTTCATATACAAAGGATACTGACCAATTAAGAACTAACACTTAATAGATAAAAACAACTACCATAAATGTGATAAAAACAGTGCACTTCAAAGACATGTGAATGTGGCAAGACTGACACTGTGAGGCGTGGGGAGGATAGCATGCTAAGACTGTGTAGGCTGTCAAGGCCTCTGTGTACCAGCTGCAAAACTGCTAGCTGACTCCCACTTTCTCTCTCAGGCTATTTAACTTCTTTCTTGTGAGAAACTGACCTCTGCTTTGTCTAGTTTCTCTCCTGCAGGAGCCTGGCCTTTGTGGCCTGCAGTGACATACCACAGAGGTGTCCTGTCCTATCCCTGCTCACAGCTCCAGGCCTCTCTGCTCTGTCCTGCTCCTTCCCTTCCTCTCCTCCATAGCCTCAGTCCTTGCCCAGAGATCTGCTGGGGAAAGGCTCAGCTCTCCCCTGAGCTTGCCTGCACAGATAATGTGCTCTCACTAACCTGGGAGATGAAAATATAAAGCCCACTCCATGGCCTGAATGCACAAAGGAGTTTGAAGGAGAGAAGAGAGAGCCAGGGAGAGGAGGAGATGCAAAGGCCAGGCAGTTTCCCTAGGACTTCTCTGACCTTCTCCTGAGGACACATGCTCTGCAATGCTGCTGAAGTTATGTAAGATGCTGAAAAAAAGACCATTAGTATGTCCTCATGCCTGAGGTCTGTTATGGTTTGGATTAGAACAGAATTAATTCTGTTCAGTAACTGTATTTTCTAAAAGATATTCCACCACCACATACATAATGCTGTTATTAGTTATCCCCCCCACACACACACACCTTGCCTGAACTGTCCCTTTAAGAAACCTGAAATTCCTGAGTTGAGGACACTGCAAACCCCCCTCCGGGGGGCGGGGGGAGAATGCTGGGTTTCTCCGGGGGACTTTTGTTGTTTGGAACCACGAGGAAGCTCCCTTCCTGCTGGGACTTTCGGCCGAGCTGCGTGCTGTCTGCCTGTGCTGAAACCTGCGGGTGCTATCTCACTGCTTTGGACTGCTTGTGCTGATTCCACTGGGAGCTGGCATCGGGACGGTTCAGTATCTTGGGTCCTGTACCTGTTTATATTTTGTTTCATTTATATCTGTTATTATTATTAAAGCAGTTTTTAGTTTTTAACTTCCAATCCAGTCTCTCCTTTACCTGCTGTGTGTGGGGGGCTGGGAGGAGCCCTTAAACCCACCACAAGGTCAGAACACCCTCTACAGAGCAAAGCTTCACTATAACTCTACACCCAGCTCAGCAGTAGTGTTTTGAGCATTCACTACTCAAGCACACCAGGCTGTGGCTTCTCTGATGAAGCACACACAGACACCAAACAAACAGGTCCTTCTCAGTGTGCATGCAACCATGCAACCATCATCAAGCAACTCTAAAGAGTTAAATGTTATTTTGCATTACAAGGAAGTGCACTTCCTTTCTTTTTAAGTTTCCAAGTCCACCAAGATCAAGTACTTCAATGGGACATTTTCTTTTGATTTGAAGCTGGCCAAATGCAAGTAATTGTAAACTGTTTGGGGATAAGCCTTGCTCCTGGGGGAGCTGCTGACACGTGCTGTCTGGAATCCCAATCCACAGGCCCTGCTGCAAGGAAAGGCAAGTGTCAGCGACCCACACTGTGTTGTCAAGGGGCCAGTGTCCCTCCCCACAAGGAGGAAGCCTAGAAAGAGTGAAGCTTTAGTCTTTGAAAGCAAGATCTTTATATCTCTTCAATTCCCACAGTGATCACTAAGTTTTTCTCAGCTTTGCAATAGCAACAACATGAATGATCAGGAAACCAAAAGGTGATTTTGGTCCTAAACCATCCATTGAAAAGCAGCCTAAGACACATAATGCAACCAGCTGCATAACAGCACCTGTAACCTTCTTCACCTAGCCACAGAATGTATACCAAAGCAGGGTGGAAATGGCACAGATAAAGGTTAAACAGCTTCTTCAAATAGTCATCCTGAGAGTTTATGATAAAGAACATGCCAGGTTTTCCCAGCCCATCGATACTTTTGTCTTTCTACTTCAGAGACTTTAGGAGTAGCTACCAGAAAAACATGAAGTTCTGAGTCCAATTTCCAACAACAGTTTTTATCAAATATTTCAGAACAAGGTAGAGTTTTCTGTGAAAGGTTTAATGGCATAAAATCCCCAAGAAATAAGTTTGTGCCTTACAGCCTAATGTGAGGAGGACAGCAGCAGCTCCTGGTTGGGGTGCTAGAGGTAAGGCTATACAACTGAAATCACAGCCACCTTTTATTTGTCTTGGTTCCTCTGTAGGTACCATGCTGTATCCCAGAGAGAATGTAATGAGAGCTTTCCCCAGTGCAGAACAATTTTTTGGACCTGGAAAAAAAGCAGCTTGTGAAATTCAGCCTGTTCCCATTCTCTCTTACCTTAAAGGTGAAGCATGGCCAGAACCTCCTCAAGAGCTTGCTGGGTTCAAATGCTGTCGCTTCTGCAGTACTCCAGAAAATACACAAATCCTCAACTCTCCTGAGGTTTTTTGCCTCAGTACCTGACAATCACAAATCCCACAGCTGAAAGATATGATCAGTCTGAGTTCCCCTCCTCATCTTCTACTCTTGGGACAGTTGTACTCATGAGACTGTTAGAAGCCTCCATTTTTCCCTTTTCCCAGGGTGCTAAGAAGCACCTTGCCTAAGACTGTTCTCTTTCCAGCAATTCCTAGTTTCAAAAGTTTAGCAGGAATGATTATTTATCTCCCTCTCCTAAGACTGCTGTACATGTGGGGGGGTTGTTTGTTTTTGGTTTTAATCCCTTTTTGCTAATACCCTTGCTGTTTCTTCTATTGTACTTTACCAAAAGACAAAGTCTAAGTGAGAAGAAAGAAGAGTCTGTGTACCTCTGCAGCTCTCTGGGCTTGCACCCCCTTGTAATTTGAGCAAATTCTGCATCTAGCAGTTACCAGCACATGCAGCTCCCTGGATACAGGAGAGATCAGCAGGGACCTAAATCAGCTGGAACAAAAGGAATTGCCCAAATTCAGTAAAGCTATGTCAAACCTGGCTTGAAACGGAGCACAGCCTGTGTGTTCTCAGGCCCCTTCCACAAACACAATAATGATCTCCTCCACTCTCCTGCCCCCATCCCCTGAGCATCATCACTGAAGCTCCCTCTCACTATGAACTTCCTACTATAAAGCGGTGTCTTGTTTGTGCTCCTGAAACAACAGGCTGGAGTCCTGATGCTGCCTTATGTCTCCAGTTCATATCTGTGCAGTGCCCTCTGATTTCTCTGCATGGTTTGTGAGATGTCCCTTCTTTGTTTTAATGAGAAAAATGTCAATAAAACTCATCAGTTTTAGCTTGGTTTAGACTTACTCTTCATATAATTCTCTGACACCCAAAACAAGCACATCTTCTAAATCTTAAATCCAAGATTTTTGTCTTTGCCTAAGGGACAGACACATTGGAATCCCAGAAGTAGCTACTTACAGCTATTTGAGCTCTCATGCTCCAATGAGGTTGGCTCTCACAGAATACAGAGGTTTAGCTTGAAAAAAAATAAAGAAAAGGTCAAAGCAGCTGTGATTTATTTATTATTGTGCAGATTCATCAATCTGGACACTGCTGCAATCTTCACCTTGGATTTTCCACTCAGCCAGGTGCTGCTGTTGTTGTGTTAGACATGTTTAAGGACTCTAGTTGTTAAAGAAGCTGAGCGTTCTTCCTGAAAATGCCAAGCCGAAGCCATTTGTACAGAGCATTCCTGGTGGTTAATGAATTCAGCAGCAGTGGTGGAATTCCAGCAGAATGTCCCTCCTTCCATCACCTCTAAAGGTAGGAGCCTCCACACAGCCCAGGCTGTTTCTTCCATGGGGTGTGAATGGCTTCATTTGAGAAGGAGTGGGTAGGCCCTTCAAAGGAAAACTAGCACACGTTCACTTTGCAGTCAGAATTTTTATTTTCTCTACATCCAGGCTTATCATTGACATCTGAAAATAAAATCTTTCATTTACAAATAGGCCAGTGTAAATTAAAGATGATTTTGGACAAAAAAAAAAAAAACAAACAACCCAGACACTGTATGTAACAAAAAAGAAATGCATGTGTTAGGATGATCTTCCTGGAACAGCTGGTGGAGGTCGCCTAGGAAAAAGACAAAAAATAACCCAAAATTCATGGGCAGGGGGGAGGGGAAATTTGAAACAAAAGGTCAAGATACAATAAAATTACTCATAAACAAAATTATCTGAATAAAATGGGTTATGAGAAAAAGGCACAGAACATGCACATTAAGGAAAAGAGCAAGATCAAGATTAGGATCAGCTGGCTATCAGCACAGCCTCTACTTTCATCCTCACCACTTCCCATCTGACTCGCTGGTGCCAGACAACTTGGACAATCACATCCCAAGTGTGGAGGTTGCTGGTCACAGGCATTCTAATTTTCTTGCAGCAAATAATATTCTCTAGAAGAGCTTTTCCCCAGCCAGTCTTGAAATCTGCACCACAACCTGCTTCAAGAACAGTTCTTGGAGTAGACTTTTTTTTAAGCCAGATTCTGACAAAACCAAGAACAATCAAACAAGATGGCCTACAGGTTGGATTGAGGTATCTGGAGGGGACATTGCTGGCAAAGTTTAAAAACATGGATGACAGCAGTGCAATGAATCTACTGCCAACCTTAGCAGGAGAGACTTTTGGCAGTTGACAGCCCACTGCAGTGGTTAGGGAAGAGTGGTTGCTCCTCTCATTACCCAGCATAGAGCATTGACCTGTTGCTGACCAACATGCTAGGAACCAAACTCATACAGGTGTACATACTCCAGCTGATAGGACACATGTGACACTGCTGTTCACTGAGGAAGAGGGCACTGACTGCCTTAGGCATAGCCACTAAGAGCTATTAAAAAAGGTAAATCTCCAAACATTAGAGCAAGCAGGTGAATACAAGGGGGATGTTGCTGCTTTGCCCATCTCACCTTTTGCTCCCCTCTTTCCCAAAACCTAAGGACCAACATAGTGACTGGTGTGCTCAGTGAGAAACCTCCTCTCCTGTAGGAAGCTGTGGTTTTCTTGTGCTGTATAGACTACCTCCTCCAAGCACTGATTGCTGTTACTTGGCTTATATTGCTCTGAAGGAGGAATTGAGTAATTGAGACAACTGCTCATTTGTACACAAACACTTTAGGGGGAAATCCCTTCCAGACATAACTCCACTTCTTGCTCTGGAGGACTGAGTCTGGCCTTCTGCTCAGCTCAGCTCTGGGTATCTCCAAAACATGCTTTCCTCAGCAATGAAATGAATACCAGGTAGTGCTTGAGAAATATTCATCCACTTCTCAGCAAAATGTCTCAGCAGCACTCCATGCCCCTTGCAGGGTGGCACACTGGATACTTCCCATGTGTTACATCTCCCCCATCTCCCCTTTTAAAGACACCACCAGTGACCTCCGTGCAAAACGCATCTCCGATAAATCCTCACTTGCAAGCCCAACAGAGGTGGAGTGCAGCAAGCTGAGATGATGGTGTGAGACACAGAAGACCACTCATGTGTATCCAGAAAGTAATAATAAAAGCCCATCAAGAGTTACAGTTTATTTCAGGTTCAGAAATGAAGCATAATATTTTTACAGCAGGTGTATAAGATGCTCAGTAATGACGATGGTTCCAGGAATTGACTTGCTGTGTGCAAAGGCCAACACCAGGAACCATTTACAGGTGATGAAACCAAAGGCAGATGGTTTGGCTGATATGAAGTAGGGCATTAACATACAGAGGAAAATTCAGAAAGAAGTTAAGTGTTTGCTTCTTACAAAAAGAAGCCATCATTTACACCATCCTGGAAAAGTAAAGAGACAGGCAGTGAAGCCAATGGCTGGCAAGGCAGGACAAATCAAATATCAAGCAAGGGTGGAGGACTGTCTGGACGAGAGGAGCCATCGGTATCAGCTCGCCTGCAGACAAAGCAAGAGGAAAGACAGGCAGAGTAACATTAATTTATGCAAGGGAGTTGTTCTGCTTGAGCCCAGGGAGGATGTTCAGTGCCACAGTGGGAGGAACTGTGCCATAAGCACACCAAGAGGTCAGATGCCTCCCGGGAGTTACAGGTGCAAAATAAGTCTGCTTTCATTTCAGGAGGTTTGGACTACTTCAAGACAGAAAGACAGAACTAGCCACTAATCTCAATATGCTGTATACATGTTTGTTAGTGTAGCTGTCTGCAACAGAGAGTATAATTTCTATGTTATGCTTTAACACAAGATGCCATAACCTAGAATGTATACCCCTTCATGTAATAAATAATTTATTTCTATGAGGCTTACTCAGAAAGTGCAACAAGATCAGCAATAAACACACATTACCTATGTACATAAGTCTTTTGATTGAACATACAATCTTTTTATTCCTAATTCCCTTGAGATTAAAGACCAAGATCTATTTATGGCATGTGCAAGCTCTTCAGCTGTCAGTCAGCCAAGATGAGGTGGGGTGGAACATGTCCTCTACTCAAGAGACCCAGGCTTAGGCTAAATGCAGTATTCATAGAATCATAGAATTGTCAGAGTTGGAAGGGACCTTAAAGATCATCTAGTTCCAATCCCCCTGCCTGGCAGGGACACCTTCCACTAGATCAGGTTACCCAGAGCCCCATCCAGCTTTGTCTTAAAAGCTTCCAGGAATGGGCTTCCACAACCTCTCTGGGCAGCCTGTTCCACTGTCTCACCACCCATGGTGAAGAACTTCCTCCTAATATCTACTCTAAATCTGTCCTCCTCTAGCTTACACCCATTTCCCCTGGTCCTATCACTGTCTGACCTCCTAAAAAGTCCCTCCCCAGCTTTCTTGTAGGCCCCCTTCAGATACTGGAAGCCCACAATAAGGTCTCCTCAGAGCCTTCTCTTCTCCAGACTGAACAACCCCAACTCTCTCAGTCTGTCCTCATAGGAGAGGTGCTCCAGTCCTCTGATCATTCTCGTGGCCCTTCTCTGGACCCGCTCCAGCACCACCATATCCCTCTTGTAATAGAGGCTCCAGAACTGGATGTAATATTCCAGGTGGGGTCTTATGAGAGCAGAGTAGAGGGGGAGAATCACCTCCCTCGACCTGCTGGCCACACTCCTCTTGATGCAGCCCAGGACACGGTTGGCCTTCTGGGCTGCAAGTGCACACTGACAGCTCATGTTGAGCTTCTCATCCACCAACAGCCCCAAGTCTCTTTCCTCAGGGCTGCTCTCAACCCAATCTTCAGCCAGCCTGTATCGGTGCTTGGGATTGCCCCAACCCAGCTGTAGGACCTTGCACTTGGTCTTGTTGAACTTCATGAGGTTGGCATGGGCCCACCTCTCCAGCCTGTCCAGGTCCTTCTGGAAGGCATCACTCCACTCCAGCACGTCAACCATAGCACACAGCTTGGTGTCGTTGGCAAACTTGCTGAGGGTGCACTTGGTTAGATGAGTACTCTCCTGAAACTTAGTACATCACCCAGCTAATTACACACCTTGCAAAAGATCAGAAACCTGCTCTTGCCTAACAGGAGTCTCCACCACTCTCTGGCAATCGTCTGAGCTTTGCCAGAGGGAAACAAAGAAAGGGAGAGCAACCTGTGCTTCTCAGATATGGGAGCTCAGGCTTAGCTCGCCCTGTGTTTAAGCATGTCTGCAGAGGGGGCAGTGGCCAGTTTGAGGTAGCCAGTCCCTCTAGCAAATCCACAGGGTGCTTGTCCTGCTGTCCTTCAGGCTTGGAAAGAGTTGCTGCCAAGGCTGCTCCTCTGAGAACAAGGGACAGAAGCAACACAGTTTGTCAGGAGGGAGCAGGAAAAACAAACCCATTTCAGTCACGGTACAGCAGGAGGAAACAGGACCGGGTTGGGAAGACATTGCTTACTCAGTTGGATGTGGTAATTTCTTGGGAAGTGCTTAGCATTTTTCCTAGAAACAACAATTCTAGGTAGTTTATTCTGAAAAGCAGATATACAAGGAGTTACAGGTAAAATAATTGAACTCTGTATCTGTGCTTAAGGTAATTTATTAACCTGCACATCAGAAAGTGTTGCACTTAGGGCACAGGCCAGATGTAGATGTGATCTGAATAAGGATGCAGAGGATGGGAGGGCTGTGCAGCTGTGTTGCACAACCTCAACACTGAGTGCAGAATCAGATGATTTAAAAACATGTTTTTAGGCCAGAATCTGTCATCTAATTGAGGCTTCCAACACTACCACCCTCATGTCCCATGCAGCCACACTAGTCTGAATCACCTTCTGGAGGTTCTGAGCCTCTTTCCACTGAACAGAGGGGATCTTGGACAATTAAGTCGAGTACTTGGGGCATGGTGAAATAAACTCAGACCACAGCCTTGCACTATCACTGAATGAGTACCAAAATTTGGGGTTAAAATCACTTTCTGCGGCTGAGGCACTAAGCCTGGCTTTCTATCCGCAGGCAGCTTCCAGTCAGAAGAGAGTTCTGATAAACAATATACAAGTTTGCTGGCTAGACAACAGCATAGAATCATAGAATAGAATCAGAGAATCATTACAGTTGGAAAGGACCCTCAAGATTGAGAAGAGGCCAACACCCGCCTCCCTACTATGGCCTTTCAAGTAGCTGAAGAGAGCAATAAGGTCTCCCCTCAGCCTCCTCTTCTCCAGGCTAAACAACTCCAGCTNCCTACATCTGGGTCAGGCTAATCCCGCTTCTTTAAACTACCCTTTCACATTCTTGCTGGAGGCTGAGATGGATCCACATTGAGCCCTGCAAGCTGGGGCACCACAGCCTAGTCTCAGAATCACAGAATGTTAGGAGCTGGAAGGGACCTCGAAAGATCATCTAGTCCAACCCCCCTGCCACAGCAGGATTCCCTAGACCAGCTCACACAGAAGCGCGTCCAGACAGGTTTTGAATACCTCCACAGAAGGAGACTCCACAGCCTCTCTGGGCAGTCTGTACCTGTGCTCCGTCACCGTTACCAACCACCCAACCAACTCTGCATATGAGCTGCCTTTGTGGAAATAAAGTAAAATATGCCTTTGTCCCATACACACCCTTCTTGTTTAACAACATTCCTTAAAAACTAGGCTTTGGATAATGAGTAGTTATAGGAGAAGCAGCCATCCAGCTAGCTTCTTGCAAGGCAGACATGGAAGTGATAGGCCTTCAGAAGAGCTTGGTAAGAAACCACATTACTTTTCTTTGCCCAGCTTAGCCATTAAAAGAGAAAATAGGCATAACTGTGTAATTCCAAATGACAGAAAACCTGAAAGGCACAAATTAAAGCAAGATTCTTCTCAGATAAGAATAAAAAAACAGAAGCAGATAAAACCAACACGTGCACAAGCACACAAAGCCAAGCCCTTCATTTGCTGTACACGACTGTGAGCACAGTTGCCTCGGTAAGACATGGGTCAGTAAGTTAGCTAACATCAGCTATGGCAAAAGGAAAAGTCAAGGGAACACAGACTTTCCTGAAACACTGAAGACCTCATAAACAACACAGAATGGATAGAGTGTATATCAGTAAAATTGGTTACTTGCCTATAGATGTCCAGACATGCGGCTCTATATTGGTTATTGCAACAGTTATCAAGCAGTTTGTTTCCAGATATTTGGTTAACAATGAATGACATGCCAGAAACTTCTTTTAGTCTAACAGGGATGAGTTACAGTGGGCCGAGTAGGTGAAGGGGGTGGTCTTCGACTGGAGAGAAAGAGAGAAGAAACAATAAGCACAAACACTGAGAACTAACCTGGCACCTTTTACTGTGGCTGTGTGAGCACACACATGCTCCTAAACACAACAATCTTATTTCCATGCACACTGAAGCAAGATAGCCCTAAGCATCCACAATAAAGAAGAAAGCAATGTGTTTGTCACATGCATACCACGCCTTAGCCCTCTCATACATCACACTGCTCTTCTCTCTGGTCCACAGCCTGGGTATTTTCCAGACATGGTTGCCTTCTTGTGCCACAGAAACCATTGGGAAGGATCATTAGTCCTGTTTTCTCAGGGGTCAATCCCAGCCTTGACAGCTACAGAGTGGACTTACAGGCACATTTCAGAGTGGCCAACTGGATTTGGGAGGACAGCATGTAGTGAATTTAGCTGCTGTTTGCAGAAGCAGAAAAACTGCAGCTTCTTGCACAGTTAGGTCAACTAGAATGTACCCAAATTTGAGGCACAAATTTCAAGCTTTATATCAATGGGCAATTATGAAAATGTGAGCCATGGCTACAGCTTCTGGATTCATTCATTTACCACTAATGAGTTCTTTTGTCATCTTCAGGAACTGCTAATTGAGTACCAGATTGCCTTGGAAGGCTAATGGGTCTTTATTCCTCTGTTTCAAATGGCTGATTCAGCACAGGCTCCTATGTACTGCAAACTCTTGCCTTTCAGGTCACTCTGTATCATCATCTGATAAAAGATCATAGTTCAAGAGTTAGCAGCAGTACAACCCCCAGGCACATTCCAACTGCAGCCCAGGCTGAGCAGGGATAGTCCAGGCTAAGACCTTCCCCTCTCACATCCTGTCCAATGATGACACTCCCAACTCTGCTGGAGTCATGGACAGATTCTCTCTGGTGGCTACATAACTGCCTTTTATATTTTGGTGTATATTTAGGGTACATGGCTCCTAACAGTGCTGTGTGGCAACAACTCCATCAGCTTCGTTACAAAGAGTATTTTGTTCATGTTCCATCCCAGGGCTGAGCAAAGCCTGTAGAATCCAAGATGACAAGACCTGTCTGGCCTCCAGTACCTGCACTAGGTCAGACAGTTCTGCCTGGCACTGCTTTGTGTTGTAAAAGCATAACTAAGATACTGCACCTCACAGCTAGCCTGCTGCCTAAGCTAGCTAGCCAGCAATGTCCAGGAGGGTTTTATTGTTGCAGTTAATCCAATACACCTCTCACACAGCCCAGATCACCACAAGAGCACACAGCTGCTCTAAGAAAGGCATGAAACCAAGGTCTGATCAAGGTGGGGAGTTAAGGGCCCTTCATTTCCCATCCACCTTTAGCAGACTTTGACAGCCCCCTCTAATGCCATCCTTCACCTGCCAAAGTAGGAATAGCTCCTGTCACTGAAGATTACAAACAAAATGTCTCATTCTGTTAAGATGAATAGAAGATGAAAAGAATGCAACTGCATTTACCTTCTTTGAACTGGAACATAATACACAAGACAACTTTACACTTGTCAGAAGAAAGTCTTGCATGGCTCAAAGTGCATCTTGCATGACAGTATTGTCTTTTGATGAAGAAATGAGAATTTTAATGCCTAACGTGGAACAAAAATACAAAATATGCCAACTGAATCGCTCAAGTAAATGAACAAGCTAAAAAATTAGACAAAATGTAATTTTTTTCATGATGCATTTTTCATACAGAAAAAAATATTACTGTGTTAGCTATTGTTTCTTGTGTTGCTCCAGTGTAGGTCTTCTGGACCCATTTTTAAGTTTTGTACTTTCATAAAGAACCACTTCTAAGGCTCTGCATTTCTGCTGGGTTGCATCAAATTATTCCCTTGTTAAAATGCCTCACACTGCATTGTTTAGTGCTCACTGAAGACATCTAATCATGTATATACAATTTACAAACAAGGGAAAACACATATGCATTCATATCAAATTTAAAAGATACAAGCCCACGCATGCATTTTAATAACAGGTTGAAGGCAGCACATGAGATTCAAATAATGTAATTTAGTCAAATTGCTATTTAGCCCAGCAGGATCAGAAACTGGAGAGCACGGTGGGAAGATTTCCTGGATATAATAAGTCAAATCAAAGTTGAACCAAAACCAGGTCTGAGCCCAATTTCCTCCTTGAACTGGAGCTGCTGTTGCACTCTGATCATTATTCTGAATTTTCATTCAAGCCCAGTCTGAACTTGAACAGCAAAAACTTCCCAGCATGCTCTCATTGCCACTCCAGAGTACCACTCCCAGGAGAAGCACATACCCCTATGGGGGTCCTCTCTGACAAGAGGCTGCTGTTTAGGGCCTGGGGCACAGGGCCACAATGTAGCCTCTCCTCTTTCCCCATGAGCAGGCAGAGCTGCGCCAGCCTTGTTCTCCCTGTGGCACTGCCCAACAGGCAGGTCTGCTCAGCGAGGGGATCCCTCAGCCCAAGCTCTCTCGCTCCACTTCACACTATAAATACCTCCTGGTGGAGATACACACATGTATCTGGGATGCTCTGCATGCAGAGACTTGTCTGAGTCTTCTGGAGGTGTATGAGCAGGGGTAGACCTGTCAATGGGCTGACCTCTCCTGAGGTCCAGCTCCTCTCCTCTGCCTGGCTGCTATGCTGCCACACAGAGCTTTCTTCCTCCTCCTTAACCCAGCACACCATGACTAGGGGAGTGGGACACCCACCTGGAGACTGGAGGTGCCTTCCAGAGGAATGGCAGATGTTTGGGAGAATGCAGCACTTGGAAGAAGAGCTGCAAAAGTCCTGCTGCTGACAAGTCTCCTGCGTTGTTTCTGGTTCCCTGTGCCAGCAACACAGGAAGAGGAGCCGTGCTCCCAAGTCCCTGGGCAGAGCGGTATCAACTAGCACAAGCTGAAGCTCAGTCAAGGTGAAAGAAAGGACAAGCCCAGATGTTGCCAGCCACTAGATTTCCTTATCAAAGTGACAAGTCATTATGTGACCATTTTTACACGGGGAGTAGGATCCAGACCGTAGGGTTTAGACCTTTTTTCCGCCCCAAAAGGAGGAGAGGCCAACATGTCTCTTGCCTCTCCCCCTCCTTTACGCCTGGAGCAGTGGCTGGGGGTGCAAGTGCTCCGCAAGATGGAAGGATGCAGGAGCATGGACACCTTGGGATACCGGAGCGCCAGCACTGCACTGCTCCTTGTAAATGTCACTCCACCTTCCTCTCTGTTCTAGGAATCTCCAAACAACGCAGGTCTGATGGAAGTTTAGCGTGATTTTGGCACCATCGCTTTCTGAGCAAAGGTTACATAAAGAGTGCGGACAGACCCTCCAGATGTGGAGCGATGCCGAGCAAACAGGCAGCAACCCGGAGAGAAGAGCAGCAGAGGGAGCTCCAGCCTGCCTTTGGACAGGAATGAGGAGAAGCCAGAGACAAGCAACCTCACCCAGATCCCTGCACCACGCTAGCTGCTATGTCAGTGAGTAAATATGTGACTAAGCCCAATTAAATGTTTAGTCTGAGGCCAACAGATGATAGTGGTAGAGATGGCATGGATGGCGTTTTCTCTGCATTATCGGACTGCCTCCGACAGCCTGGGGGTGCAGACAAACTGCTGAGCTGTTCCCAGGACACAAAAGGTGGCTCCGAATTCATAGAAAGCTCCTTATAAAAATGTCACTGTTGCAGTAATTCCAGTTTGGCTATTTTCTCTAATATTTCATTTGGGTTTCAAGTCCTGCTGCCTGGCCCCTTTAACAGGCTGCTCAGTCTGGTGTGCTTCTTATTTAAGGAAAAAAAAAAAGGAAACAGTGTTTGTAAAAGTGAGTGCTAAAGGGGCAGGGGATCATAGGTCCCCAGGGTTGAGTAAACGAGTCTGCAGAAAGAATCAGTTCTTCTAACTAGCACACATTAAGCAGACATAAAGAATTTACCAATGAAAATCGTGGACTAAGTATGTATTTAATAACTCCCTGATGTTGCTGCAGACTCCTCCTTTGAAGAGCTCAGTGGGGTTTTGAACAGAGAGTAACTCGTACCCCCATACAAAACCTTTTGAAACTAGGAAATCTTTTACATTTATTTTTAACCTAAGCAGCACACCCCATTTTCCAAGTTTTAAAGGAACTCCTAAAAGCTTTAATTAAGCAAATGCAGAACAAAAGAAACTAAACAAAGCAAGTCTAGACTTAAAATTTGATCAGAAACATATGGGAGCTCTTCAGGCATTTGTCTTCTGAGAAGTGCTATCACTCCCCACACAGAGTCCATGAAATACGCTTTCGGTAAAGCATGGCTGTAATTACCATGGGAGGCCCTGCTCAGAAAAGATGGCTTCTCTTCTCAGTGCACAGCTAATGTACTTCTAAATAAAAGGCTTTCATTTCCACTTACATTTTACATCCTTGTTTGGTTGTGACCACCAGAGAACACTTGCAGAAGGCATGTAAACAACTATATTTTTATGAAATTGTAAATAGAAGTCCATTATTCTCTCCTTTTTCCATTATTTTGGTTTCCTTATAATGTAGCTCCCTTGGAGTACCCTGATATGTGACATTGTCTTTGCAGAATTTAACAAGAAAGTATTTAAACAAAATATCTGAGTGGCTTTAAGTCTGACTGCAGGCAAATTTTATTTTAGGTGACAATACCAATCTGGACGTGACCCATATAAGAAGATAAAAGAGTGACTTAGTCCAGGTGAGGAATAAATACAGTTTCCTGTTTGAGTGATTATTTAGAGATAAAAAGTAGTTTGTTCTTGGGATAGTTATAATGCCTTGACTGATATTATTTTTATACTGTTTTCTATTTCAGTGAAATCCTGAGAGATCCATACAGCTTAGCCCCTACTTTTCCCAGTTCTTATATCAACCTATCTTTCATACGGTATCTCAAGCTCCATCAGCCTCTGAATTTGGAAGAAAATACAAACCAGAAGTGAAACTACTGTGGCCATCACAGTTGAGAAATAGAACAAGACATGGTTTGTAGGCCCAATGAGTTAGACTATAGTCTGTGCACACTTACAACTCTTTCTGGCCCACAGCAGATGCAGTATGGGTACTGCAGAGTTTCCCGAGCACCAACTCAGGAGAAAGGACCTTGAGTGGAAGCAGGAAAACCAAGAGGAGGAAAGGCACTTGTTACTAGTGACACAGGTCACAAGAAAATAAGAAAAGCAGAAAAAGGATTATGACATTAAGAGGAGTAAAGCAGACCTCTCTCATCAGAAAGAGATTATGATTATGGGAGATATGAGAAACAGCACTTAGTGATGATGAAAAAGTAGTTGGGGAACGTCTGCCTGACACAAGCCCTTACCCCACTATAGTGGTCTAACAGAGTGAAAACTTCTTAGGTTTGCTTCTGTACTGAAATATGTCATTTTGTCACATGTGAAATGTCTCTGGTAAGCATGCCCACAGAATTACTACTGTGGGCAGGTCAGCAACAAAAGCACTGAGGCACAGAGCAGCATTTGAGGATGCATGCCAATTCTGAAGTAGCTGTCCAGATGAACACATATCTATCAAGCCCCACAAATGCATAGAGGGTGTGCTGTGACTGTACTGCCAGACAGTTGCACAGCTATACATACAGCTAACCTCACTATTTCAAATGACCCAGCTGCACAATACTCTGTCAGTAGAATTTTTGTGTTAAGCCTAAGCAAGTTGTTAGATTGTGCTGGTTTACCTGATACTTATTCTCTTTTAAGTGAAAGAAACAAAACGTGTGAATGGGAAGAACATGTACTTCCACTAGCCACCAGGACACTGCAGAAATCCAAATCTCTATTAATTCAAATGCTAATGCTGGTTGAAAGCATTAGGGCTATGAAGGTTCCACTGTGTGTGATTTAATTTAATACAGATACTACTTTCAGAGGCAAAGAGGTCCAGAATACCTCAGAACATTTTAGAAACCCTAGGTCAGGATGGTCAAGAGGATCAAAACTGCCTGTAGCAGAAGAGAGAGTTAGAAGAGCGAGTGGTACATTCAGAATGCTGCTCTATCTTCCTCTGTCCACAGAAGATGACAACAGAAGGGCACAAAATCAGCAGAAAGAACATCTAATCTTTGCATAGTAGCTCAAGTCTTGTGTACTGGTCTATGTTCAGCTGTACTGTTCAGCATCAATGTGAATCATACACCCTGTCTTTGATTACCACATCTACTTCTGCCCACTCTGTTCTTCCTTCCTTCTCACCTTTGACCTTCCTCCGACATTTTGCCTCTCTCCTCTTTCTCTACCTTGGTGCAAGAAAGGGAGCAAACACCCTGGTTGTTACCTCCAGCTGGAGTTGCACCTCTTGTCCATCATGACAACTGATGTGATTATCAGAGCCACTGTTGTCAATGTAGCCATTGAGTGCCCTTATTCACTAGTGATCTGTAACAGCTTGCAGGGGACAGGAAAGTTTCAAGGAAAGCCTTTCAAGATGCCTGCAGGTTCAGGCAGTTCAAATCATCACTGCTTTGTCTCTATTTACTGTCATATATTTTCTCTTCTAGCATAAAGAAGGCTAGAAATGCTCTGCTGTTCTGTCCAGTCTTTCAGACAAAGCAAGTGATGATTTGAACTGCCTGAACCTGCTCTAATCCTGCATGGCCTTCATAGCAACTGTTATTAAACTACTCTGTTACGAGATTAAATAATTACAGGGAACAAAACACATCTTCAGATTCCTGTATTTCTGGCAAACAACAGTTGCTAGTTAACTCTACTTTCCTTTTTCAACTTGAGAGACACTAAAAATAAAACCCACTTCCTTCTACTAGCAGTGTCTTGAAAGAGAAAAGGCTAAGGAAAAAAAATGAAAATACCTAACAGAATGAATTATTCTTTCAGTCCACCAGCTGACACTCCCAAAGCATGCTTTCACTCTGTTTGAGGACTGCACTCACAACATCATCCCAGAATCACTTCTTTCAACTATTTTCAGTTACCTGTTTTTTCTATCTTCCTCTCTGTTGCATCATTTG
Source organism: Galbula dea (assembly GCA_013399015.1). Classification (NCBI taxonomy): domain Eukaryota; kingdom Metazoa; phylum Chordata; class Aves; order Piciformes; family Galbulidae; genus Galbula; species Galbula dea. Next base: position 138,849 of record VWZX01004333.1, read on the forward strand.
TACTTACCCTTCCATCACATGCGACTGGTCTATGCTAAGAGGAATGAAGAGCTATTTCCACCTGGATCCTCTTTGCTGAACTTTAAAAGTAACTTGCAACAGTCCAAATCAAAAGGATCTCTCCTAGTTTACCTTGTTTTAAAAGCAATTTTTTGTTGAATAAGGCAGGTGCAAGTAGCTCAGGAGCAATACTAAAGGTGATCAAAACTACCTGACGTACAACAAACAAGATCAAATCTATAAACTCCAGGTAGAACAAGTGACTCTTCAAATACATTTGTTCAACAATCATAGTGTACTGCCCATCAGAAAATTCCTAGAAATTAAGCTATGAATTGGAGAGCCTGCCTCTGGCTGATGAAGAAGATGCTGATGGGAGTTAGGGTCAGCAGCAGCAGACATAGTACCTAGGCTGCAATATCTGCCATCCCATCAACTTCTTTGTAACTCGATCTTCATGCCAGTTATTTGGAGGAAAGGTAAATGAACGAAGGCAGTGAACAAAATCTCATTGCTAGCCTAGAAGAAAGCTCTCCTTTTAAGGGCAGCAATCAGTGAAGCTCCTGGAGCAGAAGTGGAGAGCCACAGGTATCTCTGAGGGCATTGCAGTTCAGGCAGCTGGAGAACAGATTTTGTGCAGACACCGTTCCAAATTTATTGTAAAATTGGCATTGCAGAATTGTAATGAAACTACAAGAATTGCTGTATGTTGATATTTTGCATATTTATAAAACCTGCTATGACCTGCTTTCTCATTCAGAATGTTATTTCTTTCATTGCTTCTGCTATGACTGAAGCTGCACGATGACCTCGGGTAAGATGACCAGTACTCCTCAACTGGTTTTGCACATGGCAGTATGGCTACCCTGAGTAGTGTAGCTAGTGTTTCTAATGGTTGTCACAGCCACTGACACCAAGCTGCTGTTAAAAAAAGATTGCCAAATATTGCATTTTATGGTTTGAAAACTTTCTGAGAAACTTTAAAAGAAGACAGATTTACAAAGGTGCCAGGGAAAGGATAAGTTGGAAAGAAACCAAGACAAGACAGTGAGAAGGAGGAAATACACAGAGAAGGGAGATAAACATACCAGGCAGGAAACCAAGTGAAGGGAGAAGGTGAGAGAGGAAGCAAACAGGATGGTCAATAAAGGGACAGTGAGGGAAGGGCAGAAAGAAGGAGGGGGGAAGATTGATAAAGGAGCCAGTGGAAGATGAGAAAGAAACAGAGCCCCTTTCTAAGAGATAAGGGAAAATAAATGGACTCTCCTGCTTGAAGCAGCCAGCAGGAAAAGGGACATATTACTGGCTGTGCATTTCAACAAGAAATGTAAATTAGACAGGTAACAAATTACACAGGAGTCTCTGCCCCCAGGGCAGGAATCACAGAAAGAATAACTGATATTTTCAGAAGTCTTGTGACTTTGGGGTCCTTGGACAAGCAGAATTGGAAACATACTGACTAAGGAAGAGCAGTATCTCCTCCTGTAATATAGCTATATATGTATATATGCATGTAGCTATATAGTTTTTTGATCACAGACACGAAATGCAGAATTAAATTAGTTATTCTTTGGATTTTTTTGCCCTGAAATTCAGCAGGATTTTGAAATCCCTCCATATAACCTTCTTGTCTCTTTGCTTGCATGAAACACTCCTAATTGCTGATTCTACTTTTTGAATATCACCTTCACTGGAGATCCATTCAAAGACGACAAATGGGTGCTCCTGCTGGACAGTGCTGTGCTCCTTTACTTGGGTGTTCAACGTACAAATACTTTAAGGTGGGCATTATTCATCCTGCCAGAAGAGTTTGAGGCAATAGCTATTTGATTACTATGTATATTTCCTTTAAAAAAATACACTAGTAAGCTTTTAAGGCTGCAAGGTCAAACTTTCAAAATAGATGAGATTCCCAGGCTAAGACAGGATAACTCCTCTGGCCTTACTTGCCTATATGATAGATTTTGATCAGAAGATTGCAATCCTCTTATTCACTGCAGAGGGTTAGATATTACATTAAATCTTTCCAAAAGAACTCTAATCTGTAAAAAATCCATCAAAGAAAACTTACTTAATGGTTGATAACTGGCAATCAAAGAGCTGAGTACAGAGCCTGCAAACCAAGAAATGTCAGGCAATGATGCTTTCTGCAGTGCTTCTTGCTTTGTCTGGAATTTTCTAACTGTAATCACTGTCAAGTCTAAGGACTATTTTGTGCCACGTTGGCAGAAATACCTAACAATGGCTTACAACCTGTATCAGTTACAAACACAACAGGTCATGTAATTGGCCTCAGTGGTATAATAAAACTTAGCTGTGTAGCAGCCACCACCCCTTCCATGCTGGCTGGGTGTGGGTTGAAGCAAATTGTTGGGAAAGCATGGGACTGTTCCCAAATATCATAACATGAATTCTTTCCCCACTGCTTCCCTCACCTGTGAAGACCACCCTCAGCCCCCAGGGACTGAGCACCAGCATGCCTGACAGCAAGACACACATGCTCAAGAGCATTGATGTTCCTGCCTGCTTGAGTGGATGGTCCAGCCCTTCAAGAGCCCTGTTTAACCAAGTCCCAGGGCTCCACACTGAGTAGAGCCAAAAGGAGTAATGATCTCCAGTGCTTTGTTGGGAAAGCCTGCATGATTCCACAGTAGCACTGCAGAGCAGGACACAGAAAGAAAAGGGGAGCGCCCTCCCACCCACACAAACACCATGGGCTCTGCTGCCAGGAGAAAAACATTTCCAATTTGATTGTTTTCTTTGTGGCAAAGCTGAGATTCCCATTTAAAAGTCATAAATCAAAGCATCCATAGTAGAACTCAAATTGGTCAAGATCAAGCTTTCCAAACAGGCAGGCAAATGCACATCATGGTAAGCAAAAGAGGTTCTGGTGCCTGGCCAACTTACCAAAGCAAGTGCACAGCTGCATTTTCTTTCAAAATACTACTGCAGCCTTTTAAAAGAGAGAGGGAATAGCCTAAATTCTGGCATTGGGGAATATTTCACAAATCATATATGCTTTGGCATCAAGACCTTAAAGCTAGGGGCCTTTACTCACAGGCTTTGCTGGGAGAGAGCCACCCACCTCAAGTGGGATTAATTAAAAGAGGCATGGATCATGCAAATAGTTTCTATTTCCTCACAGAAATAATAAGAGCACATAACCCAAACCAGCTTCAGAATTAGAGTGAAGCAAGGAAGAAAATGATTTCCTGCTCCCCTAACCCTTTTCCTTTCCCTGCAGAGTAAACGAGGAACAGTGAGAAGATGCCCAGAGCTCACTATTTCTGTACAATTCCTTTGAATGCTAACAAAGTTGAGGAAAAAAAGGGTTGTTTTTCTTCTAAAGGGAGAGGCCCTCTCTCATTATAATGTTCCTAGTTCTCCAAACCAAATGTGTGTTTAGCTGCTTGTTGGAATAGGATGGTTGAAGTCTTACCCCCGAAAATAATCTTTTTATCTTAAGGCAGAATAGGAGAAAATAGAAAGTTTCTATTTCTTTAGCAGGTCAGGATTTTCAGCTCCACGTCACAGTGATGGGGGCTGCCACATAAAGCTCTTTTGGAAAGCTAGATGAATTTTAAAAATGCAACTTTCTTCTCAGGAAGCTAAACTATTTCCCTAGATATCAGAGATCCTGACACTCCAAGGAATCTTTGCAGAAAATGGTGGTAGAGCAGTGAGAGCACACAGCCACAGTTCAAAAACAAGTCATGGAGAAAACTCAAGTTTCCACAAGAACTCTTCCTCAAAACTACCTTTTTTTTTTTTCCCCCCTTTTAATATCTTGGACCCATTTTCTGAGTCAATTTCCTATGATCCTGCAAAGGCTGTTATTAAAACCAGACCAACTGTAGCAGAAATTCCAGGGCTCAAAAGAAATGTTTAATAGGCACAAGAGTGAGCCACACTGTCCCCCCTCAGGTGATTTCCCCTGCAGCCCCTTCCCTGGGATTTCCTCTCTTGGAGTTTAGTCAGCAGGAGAAACTTGAAATTTCAGCAAAACTGCAAACTCTTCCTTCATTCTTAAGCAGCTGAGGTTTGGGGGTTTTTTCTTATGTCTGATGCTTTTATAGCTCTAAAAAAAGATCTCTAGGATCCAGCCCAGAAGATGTGTATTCCAGATATTTCTGCCACAGAAATGTCAAGCAGTCATACATTCAATTCTATATCCAGCTACAGCATTTTAAAAGCACTGACCTCCCTTATCAGCCACTGCTTTGCATGCCACCAGTGGCTGTCATGAATTGAGTTGTTGGGAGGCTGCTTACCCAAGTGTCTGTTACGCTAGAGAATTCTTTTCTGCTCTCCATCCCACCTATCACTTTAGCATCAAAAAGATTATCATCAGACATGCTCTTGGCAAGCCACCTCAGGAAAGCAACATTTCATGCAAAATCATAGCCAGGCAAGGACAAAGGAGACATGCTCATTTGCAAGGCAAGGGGAGAGATGCCAGGGAGCTATGGTTCTCTCCAGTAGTACAACTGACAAAACACCAGACCTTATTTCTGTGTCTAGTATGTGATTTAAACTCCAATGGCACAGGGGAAGCACTGGGGCCAGTGCCCTTGAACTTCATCCCTTTGAGCACAATGTTTAATACCCAGACATGCAATTCTGAGTTTCTCCCCAGCACTCCTACTGCGAGCTATGATACCCACTAAGGTGAAAGAGTGCATTTCATAGTTGGGCACTGGTGCAACACCACCATTAAACAGCAAATATATAAAAGTACTTTATTCCTTTGATCTACCTAATTTATTTATTCTCCACCTTATAAAGAGCCATTGTGCTAGAAACTGAACCTGAAATTTAAGTTGCTGACAACTGCAATAGATCTCACCTACTTAAAAGAAAAATCTTCTCCCAAGGTTCTGTTCTCAGAGATGATTTTGACAATTGAAAACGTGCACATTTTCTTTTTGTTTCTATTTAACTGGCATTTCTCTGCAAACTGTGGCTAATTTTTACCTAACAGTTAATGTATTAGAAACAGAGAAACCCCTTTCTTCCAACACTGCCTAATCTGCCTATGCATCTCATCATTTAGGAAGTTACCAAAAGCCCTCTGATTTGTAGGCTTTCATACACATATATATTTTATACAAGTGATTCCATGTATTATGTCATTGTGAAAATAAGTATTCAGGACATCTTATTCATATAACTTATTATTATAACAGTTAATGCCACACAAAATAATAAAATGTGCAAAGCTACTCTAGAAAGTACTGATAAATGTCAAGCCCTAAGAAGGAAAGGAAACAATGTGGTCATGAAAATCCTGTTCCTCAACTAATTATTTTGTACCATAAGACCTACACTGTTAGGCAGCTATCAACTGTTTACAGCTGGCTGTAAATTACTTGCCTTGTAGAATAAAAATCAGACTCCTATCAGTTTGTTCCACTGGTTCTACAAGGATTGTTCTTGTTATCTTCCAGAATATCCATCACTTCCTCTGGTGAGGACTCAGAACAGCAGAAGTGAGGAGTTATATTCCTGTCCTTTTTCTGGGGGAGGGGTAGCTGACCTCTCTCTCTGTGAACTCCTACTCCAACACAACCAAAACAGGGGTTCTTCATGAAAGTCAGTCTTCAAACTGATTGACTAGAACTCTTTTTTTTTTTTCCCTATTAAATTACTTCTTGTCTTTTCAAAAAGTCTTATTTGTGCTAAAAATTGGTTCCTCAAAATGCCTTTGACTCTCTACAGGGAATGCCCGGTTTTATTTTGTTACAAGGCTTCCCCAACAATGGTGCTTGACTTTCCAAGACAGTGCACAATCTGTCTGTTATGCTAGAGGGAGAGAACCACGTCCACCACCAGGAAGATGAGACATCTTACCTTGGGATGCTGGGAGGAGCCCGGGTCGGCCGAGAGGGAACCTGGGGAGGTCCTCCAAGGGCTTCACCACCACTTGAAAATGGAGGCATTGGGCCTGGGCGGAATGGGACCGGGGGAGCCCCTGACTGAGGGCCTGGAGAAGGGATTGCAGGAGCAGGTCCTCGGCCAGATAAAGGTCTGGTTGGGGGATTGTTTAGTGTTGGCCTCCTTGGAGTTGAGGGACTTGCAGGAGGTGATCTAGTGAAATACCAGATTTAAGAAGTTCAGTAAGGTGGTGTTTGAGATGTTTTCAAAAATAACACAATGAAATAAAAAGCAGAAATTTAAACCTTTCTTATGCCTATGGCAACTCTTTCTTTCTTGGCATTTTCCTTTAGTGTTAGTGCCAGAGCATCACATATACTTAGGTCTTGCAGTTTCCCACAGACAGCATGCCTTATGATAGTCAGAAATAAACATACAAACAATGAGGCAAACATAATGGATTTTAATATTGGAGTTCTAATAGTGTTCTGTTAAGTGGAGTTTCTAGGACACGTAGACAGATGCTGAACTATTATAACAGCTTGCAAGAAGAGGTCTTGAAGATGCCCAATTAGGGTGACAGAAGCAGCTGCTATCTGAAGCATCAGACAAACTATAAATCCATTACATGGTCTTCTACAAGGCAAATATCCTGTCTGGTGTTCACATACATATCTATAAAATATGTATATGTGGGAAAATGTTTTGATTGTCCTCACAAATGTCACTAAAGACCTGGAGGTTTATCTGCCCCAAAAGACAGGCAGGGAAGGAGCCACTGATGCTGACAATGTCTGCCTGTCCTAAATTTCATTGCAATACAGATTTGGGGATTGTTACCTGCGGGCCTGCTGAAGCCAAGAGTCATCTACAGGAGGGGGTGCAGGAGTTGAGACAGTGCTGGTGCTAATATCACCAATGATTGCTAGGGCTTCCTTTAGTGCTTGGTACATGCAGAGCATTTCATCTCGCCTCTGCACCTGTTCAGCTGACTCTTCCATTAGGGTGTTTTGGTCCTCTGAAGAATACAAGTGAGCCAGGAGCTCTGCATTGATAAATTCTTTTACCTGTTTCATAAGACAAAACAAAACCCCAGCAAACAAATAAACAACAACAACAAAAAAAAACCCTGCTGAGAAAAACAACACTGAAGAAATACAGTGTGAGATTCATGGAACCAGGAGAGACATATCTCATTTTAATTCATTTCTCCTACTATCTTACATCAATTCTACTGGCCATGCAGTTTTTGTTAGGTCACATCCAAGACTTAAAATTGCTGAACTCAGATTGAGCTGATGGTGTAAAGGCTGAGGTCTACCTGTGGCCCAAGGAAAGGGTGACGCATGCAACTGGGTAGAAGAGCAGCTGGAAGAGGATGGAGCAGACCTTTTAGCATCTGCCAGCAGGCAGATGGGCTTACCACAATTATGAAAGCACATGCTGAGACAAAGATTCACATATGAGGATAAGCTGGTATTGTACAATCACTCCACAATGCACTGTGGCCTTTTTTTGGTCTGTCTTTGAAACACTGGACATGGCTGGATCTCAGTCTCTAAGGTGACACCTACATCTATGGTTCATTTCAAGCAGGCTTCCCAACAGTTCCTAGGAGTCAGCAGGCACCTTGGTCTTACTAAGAGGTAAATGGCAGCCATTAGCAATTCTATCAGATACTAAATTCCCAGGAATGGGAATTTTCAGGCTTTATATGTTTTCTAGCATTATTTTCTTAGCAACAATCTACCCTACTGTAGACAGTGTCTTTCATCTCCAACAAATTTGCCAGATTCTAAAGATCCCATCCACACATATACCAACTGAAGGGAGAAGGCTCCAACTAATCCAATTCACAATACTGATTTCTGCTACACCTGCCCTGGTTATGGACACCTAGACCACATTAAGAGAGATAAAAAGCTAGAGGTACTCTGATTAAATAAGACTGTGGTAAACAGACCAACTGCTGACCTACTAAATCCCTGCATTTGAGCCTTTCATTGCTGTTTTGATCTATTTCTCATCTGGCTTTTTGCTGTATAAAGCTTTTTTGAGATACAGATACTAACAATAATATATTCCCAAGATTCTGATTACATAAACCTGTTTGAACATGGGTTTGTGCTAGTTTAGTAACACTGACTTAAATCTTGACAGTTGGACTAAGGCAATGTCTGTGTTCAGAAACGGTCAGTAAGAGCAGTCAAACTGCACAGGCATGGGACCCTTTATGGTCACCTAGCAATGAAAAGAAGGCCAGGACAGACCTTATAGGGAAACAAAACCATATTTCCTGGGCTTGGCTGTCATTTCCTATTCATGTATGACAGGAGATGCACAAATTCTTAGCAAAGCCTGCAAAAATTTTCCACGAGTCTCATGCTGTTTTCCAGTAGATGGTACTGATCAAAAGCCAGAGTACACTACTTTGCTCATGATTGCCAAAACCTTCACATTAAAAACAGATATCATAGTTAAACAGCATCACATTCTACTCAATGAAATGTGCATTTTAATGGCATCACTTCAAAAAAAAGAAGTTGTCGTCTTAAAATTAGATTAAGATCAGAGCTGATTGTAAAGGCATTGTTAAACCACAAATATCTGTGCAAAAAAAAAATCAGACTGTGACAATTTTCATGATAGATCCCTGTCTGCCACTAGCAGGAGATTCAAGTGATTCCCTGAACTCTTCTGGAAGGGTCTTGAATCAACCTCCTGCCTTTTGCAATTAGATGCACCATACTAGACAGAGGAAGATCTTCCACGATGGCCACTTTCTACAGCTTGGAAAGGGAAGTGAAAGTGACCCTTAAAGCTTTACTGCTTTCTAGAAAACAGAGAGACTCACAGGATTTGTTTAAAACATTTTCCTTCACAGACATCAGACCTGCAGTCAAAACTGCACCATAGCACACATCTCAAATGGCAAAGCCTGCCCTGTCACTCTGAAGTGGAGTAAGATGGGCTTGCAACTTCATTTATCAGTGAACAGACTACAATCTACCTCACTGCCTCTAATGCAAACAGAATCCATTCCTTAACTTTAAGTTTGCTAGTAACAAGTACTTTGGAGGTTTTTCTACTCAGCTGAGATTAACAGAGGCACACTTTAAGGAGTATGCATTGTCTAACATAAGACCACTCCCTCTTGTATAATCTGCAATACCCAGGCACGATGAAATACAAATTCTGAAATGTGTGTTTTGTTTGGGCATGTTTGAACTGTTACTAGCAACCCAGTGTAGTTCTGTGTGGTAAGTGTATTTTCTTTCAAGGTAATCAACATCCACCCTAAGGGAAGAATAATGGATATATTTGGAACACAACAACCTAGGCTTAGGCCTCAAAATATGCTTAGAGACAGCATCTAATTATTTTCTGAGTTTGAATCTGATACTTCCCTTGAATTGTAAGTGCACATTTACAGACCCACAAAGGGGAAAGGAAGTTCTAGGAGTACTTGGGAGGTTACAATTGTCATAGAAACAAACTCCTTGGGATTGATTTGTTTCCAGAGTTTTGGAGGAAACATGGAGGGGCCAGAAACTACAGAATGTGCTCATTAAGGGGGAGGAAGGGTGTTTTCACTTAACTGCTGGTGGTATGGGTTGGACCTTTGAAGACTCCAAGGAACACACACACAACTTAGCAGGACCCACCTTCCATCACAGATCCACTGCTTTCCAGGTCTTTGCACAACCTTTTGCCATGGCTCAGCAGTCTTAAATCAAGCATTTCTTTCTCTTTTTAATAGGACTGATTTTTTTAAATGGATATTTTAGCTAATGTTTTTAATATGCTATTTTACTGTCTATAGTGCACAGAAACAAGTGTGTTGATGTTTTTCATTTTGATTCTTTGGCACGAATAGAAATAGATTGGTGGAGCTATATCCTACAGCAAAGGCAGCAGGTAGGGCCTCTATAAGTAGTCCAGGATCCCCTTCCCTCCTGTCAGCAGGTGGATGGAGGGGATGTAAGGAATAAGGGGAATGGAGACGTGTCCCTCCCAGGAAAGGTAAGTGAAAGCCCTCCAGGCCACCCATACCTTCCCAGTTGCATTTGTAAATAGGTATGGGACTTTGGAACCTGAGGGTCAGACAAGTGAAGATGGAAATGAAGATCCATCTAATGAGTTCCCCAGGGCTAGTCACTCACCCCCATGTCTTAGGACTTCTTCAACTAAGAAAAAAAAGGAAGGTAATTGTAGTAGGTGACTCCATTCTGAGGGGAACTGAGGGCCCTATGCCACAGGGAAGTCTGCTGCCTCCCTGGGTCTCGGTTTTGTGATGTTAAAAGAAGGCTCTCTGATCTGGTGCAGCCTCTGTTGGTTATCCAGGTTGATAATGATGAGGTTGCAGAGGGAAGTGCAAAAGCAATTAAAAAGGACTTTAAGGCATTGGGGCAACTGGCTCAGGTGTGCAGGTGGTGTTTTCATCAATCCCTCAAGTGGTAGGGAATGATATGGAAAGAGGCAGATTAACACGAAGCTTAGAGGCTGGTGCCACCATCACAATTTTGGGTTCTTTGATCATGGAGAAGTTTATATGGCCCCAGATCTCCTGGCAACAGATGGAGTACATCTATCTCAACAGGGTAAGAGGATCTTTGCTCATGAGCTGGCAGGGCTCATTGAGAGGGCTTTAAACTAGGCTCAAAGGTTCTGCCTCTCTACTTTGCCCTTGTGAGGCCCCACCTGGAGTACTGTGTCCAGTTCTGGGGTCCTCAGCATAAGAAAGATGTGGACCTGTTAGAGCAGGTCCAGAGGAGGGCCACAAAGATGATCAGAGGACTGGAGCACCTCCCGTATGAGGATAGGCTAAAAGAGTTGGGATTGTTTAGCCTAGAAAAGAAAAAGCTTTGAGGGGATCTTACAGCAGCCTTTCAGTACCTAAAAGGGGATTATAAAATAGAAGAGGAGAGACTTTTCAGCTGGTCAGATTGTAATAGAACAAGGGGGAATGGATACAAGCTGAAGGAGGGGAAATTTATACTAGAAATTAGAAGAAGGTTTATCTATCCAGAGGGTGGTGAGGCACTGGAACAGGTTGCCCAGAGAGGTTGTGGATGCCCCACTGTGTAAACAATGCCCCTGGCAGTGTTTAAGGTCAGGCTGGATGTGGCCCTTGGCAACCTGGTCTAGGGTGTGGCATCCCTGCCCATGGCAGGGGGGTTGGAACTACATGATCTTTGAGGTCCCTTCCAACCTGGGCCATTCTATGATTCTGTGAAGGGGAAAGGGGATAAAACCAGGCTCACTAGAGGTGAGCCTAAGGTTGGCTTTCAGTCTGCTGTCTCAGTTGAGGTGGGTAGTGGTAATGCATGTGGCTTCCCAGACACAGTCTTCACTAATAGATTAGCTACCATGGAAATGGCTGGGAAGGGTCAGTTAGGAACTAGGACTTCTCACCTCAAAATGGTAGCAGAATCATTAACCCAGCTGAAATGCACCTTCACTAATGCATGCAGAATGGGTAACAAACAGGAAGAGCTGTTTGGAAGAACTGATGTTTCAGTGGGTACTGACAGATTACAAATCATGCAAACCTCTGAGAAGGTTCAGGTTGAAACTGGGGTCCACACCCACAAAAAAGTGTTGGGACCATTCGTCAATCTGAAGTGCATGTACACCAACACATGCAGCACGGGCAACAAACATGAAGAGCTTGAAACCATGACTCGTCAGGACAACTATGACATAATTGCTATCACAGAAACATGGTGGGACACCTTGCATGACTGGAGTGCCAGTGTTGATGGCTACAAGCTCTTTAGGAGGGACAGGCCAGGAAGGAGAGGAGGTGGGGTGGCCCTATATGTTAAGAACTGTTATGATTGCCATGAACTTAATAATGGGGATGATAAGCTTGAGTGTGTGTGAATCAGAATTAGGGGCAAGGCCAATAAGTCAGATATTGTTGTGGGTGTCTGTTATAGACCTCCCAGCCAGAGCACTGAGGTTGATGAAATGTTTTATAGACAGCTGGGTGAAATCTCAAGGTCGTTTGCCCTTGTTCTTGTGGGGGATTTCAATTTCCCTGATATCTGCTGAAATTACAGCACAGCAGTGAGGGAACAGTTCCAAAGGTTTCTGGAATGTGTTGAGGACAACTTCCTGATGCAGTTGGTGGGTAGGCCAACCAGGGAAGGGGCTCTACTGGACCTGCTCTTTGTGAACAGGGAAGGGCTGGTAGTGGATGTAATGGTTGGAGGTTGTGTTGAGCAGAGAGACCACAAGCTGGTATGGTTCTCTATCCTCAGAGATGTCAGGAGTGGGGGGTAGCAAAACTGCCACCCTAGACTTCCGAAGGGTGGACTTCAACTTCTTTAGTAGCCTGATTTCCAGAATTTCTGGGGAGTCAGTACTTAAGGATTTAGGAGTCCAAGAAGGCTGGACACTCTTGAAGAGTGAGATGTTGAATGCACAAAAGCAGGCCATGCCTATGTGTTGTAAGGCAAGCCGGTGCCATAGAAGATGAGCCTGGATGAACAGGGAGCTCTGGCTGGCACTCAGGGAAAAAAGGAGAGTTGATCGCCTTTGGAGGAAGGGGCAGGCCACTCACAAGAACTACAAAGCTGTTGTGAGGCTGTGTAGGGAGGGAATTAGAAGGTCCAAAGCCCAGTTAGAAATCAACTTGGCCCCCTTGATAAGTGACAACAAGAAAAGTTTCTTTAAATATATTAATAGCAAAAGAAGGATGAATTAAATCCTCCATTCTCTAATGGATGCATGAGGGAACTTGTTGACAAAAGATGAGGACAAGAGTGAGGTGCTTAATGACTTGTTTGCCTCAGTCTTTAGTATTAGGACTAACTATATAGAGGGAACCCATATGCTAAAGCTAGGAAACAGGGACTGGGAACAGAATAAACCCCCCACAATCCAGGAGGAGGTGGTCAGTGACCTCTTGCATCACCTGGTTGTGCACAAATCCATGGGGCTGGATGGGCTGCACCCAACAGTACTGAAAGAGCTGTCAGGGGTGCTTGTGAAGCCACTTTGCATCATTTTCCAAAAGTCCTGGCTGACTGGGGAGGTACCAGCAGACTGGAAATCACCCAATGTTACCCCCATATATAAGAAGGGACAGAAGGGTGATCTGGGAAATTACAGACCTTTTAGTCTGACTTCTATACCAGGAAAGCTAATGGAGCAGATCATCCTGAGTACGCATTCAGCAGCACATGCAGAACAAACAGGGGATCAGGCCCAGTCAGCATGGCTTTATTAAGGGCAGGTCCTGTTTGACTAACCTGATCTCCTTCTATGATGGGGTGACATGCTTATTGGATGAAGGAAGGGCTGTGGATGTTGTCTACCTTAACTTTAGCAAGGTGTTTGACACAGTTTCCCACAGCATTCTCCTAGAGAAGCTGGCTGCTCGTGGCTTGGATGAGCACATGCTTGGCTGGATAAAAAATTGGTGGGATGGCCAAGTCCACAGAGTTGTGCTCAATGCAGTCAAACTCAGTTGGCAGCCAGTCACAAGTGGTATCCCCCAGTGCTCAGTGTTGGGGCCACTCCTGTTCAATATAATATTGATGACTTGGATAAGGGATTAGAGTGCACCCTTACTAAGTTTGCAGATGACACTAAGCTGGGTGGGAGTGTCGATCTGCTTGAGAGTAGGCAGGCTCTGCAGAGGGACCTAGATAGGCTGGATCGATGGGCAAAGGCCAATTGTATGAGTTTCAATAAGGCTAAATGTTGAGTCTTGCATTTTGGTCATAACAACCCCCGAGAGCTCTACAGGCTTGGGGAGGAGTGACTGGAGAGCTCCCCA
>VWZX01004334.1:348-54407 GCA_013399015.1 Galbula dea
CTGTGGCAGGGGGGTCGGACTAGATGATCTTTCAAGGTCCCTTCCAACTCCTAATATTCTGTGATTCTGTGATTCTTTAGAAAGCTGTAGTCACAAGAACTCAAAGATTCACATGGATCAATGGACAAGGTAATCAGGGTATATAAAATCAGTAGATCATATTAATATAAAGAATATCAGATGGAAGTTTATAAACTTCCTATTTTAAAAAACCCTCTTTCTACTAGGTAGGAGAAGAATGGCTTTCATCATAATTACCTTGTCTAGAAATTTAACATTAAGTATGTTGTCCTCTCTTGCAAAAGAAATTTTCATCTATATGTATCTTAGGTCTGTTTCTACAAATGCTTTCCTCCTGTACCATACCATGCGGGAAAACCTTAACACTGGGACTTTACTATAGTCCTATGCTTGATGTTAGACATTGAACAATTGCTACTGTTTCCTAATGAATTCTGCTTTGGAATCCATTGAATCTGGAATATTCACCAAATAATGTCTGAGCTGAATATTATGAGTTTGAGGACAGAAAGATGCATGTGTTTTTTAAAAGATGGGAGCTTGAATTAAAGAGGAAATGAATCAGTTTATAAAATCACCACTATATGAAAATGACCAATTAATGAATGCATAAGTTAGATAAATTCTTGAAAAAGTCATGTGTGCAAGTCAAAGTAAATATTCCTTCAGCTACTGATCTTGGCAACTTCACAGAGGTAACATTTTTATAAGGTCAAGATGTCTTTGAAATTTTCTGTAATATATTAGGTGCAAACAGACATTTCTTCTGTATCAAGCATACATGTCTTTTTGTCCCTTTCCTTAAAAAAATACCTCAAATTATGACAACTGTAAGGAAAAAGAATCCTCTCCATTTTATCTTACTTCTCCACATCACATAAAATCTGAAGATATGAAATTCAGTATTGTTTCACATCCCCAATCTTTTTTATATTCTCTGAACTAAAATGATCTTGTACTGGTGGTACTGTTTAGTGGTCATACACATCTGTAGGTCTGCCTTTGAAGCAAAAAAAAATAGTAATTCAAAGCACAGCATACAAAAAATTGAGACTGGAAGAGACTTCTTACATTAGCCCCATAGGCTTGTAGAAGTGAGGGGGAACAGACAAGACTCAATAAAGTGTATTTCAGACTTTCAAAAAAAGATGTTATTGATTGCCTTCCTTATGTAGCCTGAGAGATGTTTATAGAGGATAGTGCCTAGTAATACTATAATAAGAGAAACAAAAAAGAAGAAACAGAGCAGAACAGGGAGCCCTGACAAGAAGACACAGATTTTTGTGGCTTTTTTTTATTTGGTTGAATTTGTGCAGAAAATTCAGGTTCAAATTTAGCCTTGGTGTGTCATTTTTTTTTAGTCCTTTTTTAATTTTACAAAGGTTGTTTGGTGCCCTATTTGAAATAAACTGAAGCACTGAATATTCTTTCTGAGCATAATTAATACCTAGCTATATCTATAGCCTTTGAAAGGATTGGAAAGGCAATTGTCTGGATAAGCCTGCAAGAAAGAAGACCATTTGGTACATATGTGTCTTCTCTTCTATATCCACTTACCACACTATATATCTGTTCTTTCAGAGAGACTCTAATTTTGTTTTTTCATTAACCTGAAAACAGGATCAACTGTAGAAATGCATAAGTAAACCTGACACTAAACTTAGAGAAGACTATCCTTATATATCAAAACTAAGCAAGTCTTAGTATAGGGGTCAGAAAATTCATTTCATATCCTCTTTATGCATTAGTATAAAAGTTAAAAGTCTCTGATTCAGCTCTTTTCAGTGTTAGCCTGATATTGCTGCAAGGAAATTAATAGGGCTATCTCACTGACTTCAGTAGGGATGGGCTCAGTCCCTAAAGCTCTGCTGAAACATAAATGTCACTGTTTTGAGGGACTACTCAATATATTTTGTTCTCTGAGGTACATCAGTCTCTGAAGCTGCTTCAATGAATCTTGATAGAAGCTCAGGAGAAGTTAGTTGATACTTCTTGAGTATCTTCAAGGGGAAAAAAAGCAAGTGGCATTTTACCTTCCCCCACTTCTGTCATGTTGTCTTTTGCCTAGTTTTTGTGAAATATATGCTATGCTTACTGCATAGCTGCCAAAATCAATGCTTTAACTGAGTGTAAGAGATTTGAATCAAGTGCTTCACAAACAACTCTTTTTATGTTGGAAGTTTCAACATGCAGGGTTATGCTATTTTGGAGTCCATGTAACCCCTTATAGTGAGATTTCCAAAGGACTGCAGCATTGCAGCTCAAATTTCAATAGATCCAAGAACTCAGACTTCCATTATTTCTTAACCTTAACAGTATTCACTAAGTTTACTTACTTTACAGGTCCTAAAAGCCTAGTAGAAATAAGGGCTTTTTTTCAGTGTAAAACACGTAGAGAGATGATGAGCCCTTAAAACAACCTTGTAATAGATCTGTGTAACTGATATGTGACCAAATGATAAACATCTATGTTAATGACAATAGATGGGAATATTAGTTATTTACTTCAGTTACTGATTTCACATAAACAGGATTGAAGTGCTTCTTTTTGGAGGGGGTCTGACATCTGCTTTACAAAATCTTGTCATTTTCTCTCTTTTTTATAAACTATTTGTCACCTCTCTTTCTTCCAAAATGACAGTGTTTTGCTTTATAATGTTACTTTTTAACTAAAAAAAAAAGTTGTTGCATAAAGTTTTAATATAATTTTAAAATATGTCCTTGTAGAAGTTGCCATAAATGTCAACATTTTCAGCAGCATGAATTTATGATGACATTGAATTTTTACAGCACTATAAAAGTCCACAGACATGATGACATCTACTGCTGTCTTTTCACTAAAATACAAAAAACTGTATTAAGACACATAGTTCAAAATTTCCAGGGATTTTGAGGAAGAAACTATACATTTATGAGTGCTCACAGCAGTCTTACATGGAATAGAGGTAACACTCTAAGATTGTTTAGCTGCTAAATCTATTTATATTTAAATGTAAAAAAGCAGAGGGTTCTTTTGTTCCTCTTCAGCTTTTATTTTCTTCCATTGATCAGGCAAAAAATGTCGCTAATATACCCTGAAAATCAGCTTGAATAGAAGCATTATTCTGCCAGGCAACCATTACCTAATAACCTGCTTCCTCCCTGCCCAGATGCATCTTCTTAGGAGAATGAACTATTTGCAGAAGTAAGGGTGTGAACCCTAATGCAGGTATAAGGATATGGTCCAGCTTCACAGAGGGCAAAAATATAACTCCATTATGTATGGACTATATCTCAACTCTTGGACACTGGAGTACCACATCTCACTGATGTATCAGGATACTCTGGGATACAAAGCCTCTCCGTATGGCTTTGTTCTGCGGGAAAGGAAAACTACTTCTGTGGGCTGGAAGCAATAAGACATAGTCCTAACAAACCTTTGATGCTACTGAGAGACCAACATCCTCAAGTTATGATTACTATGTTCTGAACTCACCCTTAAGTCTAGAGGTAGCCAGAGCATCTGGTTTTCATTTTGCAAACCAATAAACAGTACCTCAGAAACACCAGAAATCTTTCTATCTTGTACAACTGTAACAAAAAGGCTCCACTTCTGCATGGGATTCCAGTAAATGGGTGCTTAAATAGGGAAAGAAATCCATGAAAAATTATCTACCATAAATTCATGTGCCTGGGCAGATGAACACAGTTCATGCTGCACAGCAGCAACAAAAGCCTGTACAATAACATTAGTGTACTGCAGGTGCTGCCTGTACCTGTGTTCAAGTCCCAACATAGGATAAGTTTTCCTAAAGGAAAGTCTTTAAGGTTTCCCTCATTGATATGAATACTTTTTTTAAATGAAATATTTCTAAAGCTTGAATCTTTTGATACTTAGACTGTGGGTAAATGAACTATAACACTGGATAAGACATTTCCTGATTGTCACAGTAGTAAAGGTATGGACCTAACTCTTCCATCAATTCACACTCAATGTTACCATTGAATTAAATATGAGTTACATGTACATAGAGACTAAGGCAGTCTATTTTAATTAGTGCGAAAATGTCAAGTCCCTGTATACAATACAAGCCTATAAACAAGACAGTTAACCCTTTCATTGCTATTGAGCATTGTATTCTAGACAGGTTAGAAAACCACAAAGGAATCAAATGAGCGAAAAATGGCCCAACATTTCTGCTGAAAAGGTACTAAGAAAATAGGTGTCCAACCACCCTCCCCCCCACACCCCACATCAAATCTTTAAGCAAACAAAGCCTTTTAAAACTGGCCTAAGTTTAGCCCATCAAGTCCATTGTTAAACAAGCAGCCAGGTATCCAATACCAGTGAGAACCTGTTAGCTTTCATTGATCTGAAAAAACCAAAGCACTTAGGACAGTCCATTTCTATGGGAAAGGAAGAAATTATTAGGCTTGTCCTGGAATTCCTTTGACTTCAATGTCAAAATATTTTATTGAAAACTGAAGCTATCTATCATACAGAAATACTTCCTTGGATAGAAGCCTAGACTTTTAATCATACACTCAAAAGACAATATTCAAGGTCTCAATTAAAAAAAAATAGCTATAAGAAAAAAAGTGTCTGTCTGACAATGGAACTACTGTATGGTGGTGTTAGATGCCCAGTCTAGAAATACTTGATTTATTTTTTTTCAGAGGAGCTAACTCATACTTTGTTAGCACCATAACTATAGCAATAGGGATCTCTATCCAAACTGGCCCCTGATTTGGTCTCCTCCTTCTGGAGACACTCACTATCTTAGACCTGCATTGCTTCACAGCTGTCAATGGTCTTGGCACAAGTTCCTCTCAACTGAAACTTCTCAGTTAAGACACATTTGAGAGTGTCAAGGAAAACTCAAGGAGTACAGCTCAAGCCTAACTAGAAAAAGAGCTCATTCTCAATTTTGAGATGGTTCTTCTGCATTAGGAAATTTTAAGCAGAGTTACATACCACTCGCGTTAACCATACAGACAGATAATATGTAGAAGGAAGGTTACTTATTATTACAGAGCTTAATCTGTGAATTCAGATGTCTTCAGAATTAGTTCCATAGTATGAGAATACAGACAAGTATTTTCAGAAAGCTTCTCCAGGTTGAAGGAACACCCTCCTCTGAGCAGGCAAAGGAAATTGCTGCCATGTTTTTGAAAAAAAACAAAACAAGCAAACAAAAAACAAACCAAAACCAACCAAACCAAACCAAACCAAACCAAAAAAAAGCCTTACCTCCTTAAATGCAAGCTTTTCAGAGAAAAGAATCTAATTTCCCATGGTGACAACAGCCTAGAATATCTTTTGGGCCAAAGTAATAATGACAGTACTTGAGCTGCAAGAATGGTATGAAAGATCATAGGCAGGATATGGTAATATATGGAACACAATCACAGCACCAACAGGCAAACCTTCCACTTAGACATTCAGCCTCATATACATGCCTTGCCTCTGTGCAGAGAAAATCCAGAACAGTGCCCGTGTATTTAGGGTCTTGTGCCACTTTGCAGCCAGAAGAGATGATCATTAATAAAAGAAATAATTAGACCACTGCATGGTCTCTGAGGAGTTGTGTATATTATATAGAGCCAGCAGAATATACACACAGCTGCACCTAGAATTTTTACATACAAATTTTCAAATTGAGATATTCCACTGGCAAAAATAGACAAAAGAAAAGAGTGTATGATGCAGAATTCATACATACTGTTATTTTTTTCTTGAATCAAACAACTAGCTTCAAATAGCATAATTAAAATTACAAACCTTTTAATCACAGCACAAGTTAGTAAGATATGGACAGACATAATTACATAGCAAAAATTGTCTAGGCTCTGCTAACTCCAATATTAAGATATTTTATGGGAAATAGCAAAAAACAATGTCACATTATTTCTCCAATTCATTAATAAGCATGTTTTTTGCACACTATTCTTCATGGCGTATTAACTTGTGACAGGGGTCAGGGCTACATTAAATTGTAGGATAAATTATTATAGTTAACAGTGCTATTTGACAGCTTCCTAGATATCTGCTGCTCTTAAACTTGTTCTGCACAGAATTATTTTTTTAACAGTACAATAAGAAAAGTCTGAAATAATAATGCATTTTACCTTGATTCTCACCTTTTTATTACACTTCACACAGAGGAAGAGGTGACCAAAGATAACTATAGAAAAGAATAAATCATAATAGATCAGCTCAAATTTAACATTTACAGGCTCTGAAGGTTTATAGTACAAAGCACAAGTTTGTCATTCCTTCCACTACTTTCAGATACCATCTGACCTCAGAGGTTCTTTCTCCAAATTCAGAGTGGTTTGAATATATATAGCAAGAATCTGCTCCACAGTCTTGAACTGTACTGCCTTTTATAAAAACTTAAAAAGGAACAATTGTTTTGCTGCAAGAGAATATTTTGCATTATTCAAGGAAAGGCAAGATCTACCAGCAGGTACCAGCTCTGTTTGTATGTTCTGTAAGGACATTTTGGTGTTATATATTTATGTTCACATTATATATATAAAATTATCATATTATTGTACCTTTACACTCATTATGACCTCTCTTGCATCCCCACCTCTGTGATCAGTACTCCCTCTCCTCCTCTTCCTCACTGCCATTTGTTTGCTTCAGTCACAGAACTCTGTGCACAGAGCTGGATGGATGGACAATCCTTTGTCATGCACCACATATGTAACCACCTCCCCTAAATTCCATCCCTCCTTTTTCACCTCTGTGCATTTTTACTGAGTCCTGTGTTGGTCATTCCCACTGTATCTCTCTTTGCAGGATTCTGTTTGACTACTGAAACTGGCTTCTGTGCTGCCTTTCACGCCTCTACATATAGTACATATTCTCCTAATAAACTGTTTACTAACTCACATCCCTCTAAGTCAAACCTCAATGTCACTGTAGCCATAGTGCATATATTGAAAGCCCTTCTATGATTTCTTTTTTTAAAAAATTTTGTTTGTTGCTGATTACCTCAACTTATGGGGGTTTTTTTGATGGCAGCTACCTTTGTCTTACATGTGCACAGGAAAACATTGGTCTCAACTGGTGCCTTTGGTAGCTACCACTGCTCAAAATTAAAGAATTATTAATAATCTTAACAAAGACAAGTGTAAGTGTGGAATCTATAGGTTTTTGTTAAAAAGAAACATTATTTTAATTATGTTGGTGTTGCAAGGAGAATTTAGCCAGAAATCAGATATACGTAAATGTTTTTGAGCCATTTTAGCTCTCACAGTGACTAAGATGGTCTTGAGCTAATGCAGAACTATAGTTTCTCTCTTTTACATATATTGGAGTATTTCTACCAGGTCACTAGAAATAAAGATGTTGAACACATAGTGCAAAAAGAGATTAATGTAGTTTAACAGATGAATAGATTATTTCAATAGCCAGATGAGATATAATCCTGGGACTAAGTTTAAATATTTTCAAATCATATAGATTTAAATCACCACTTCTAAACTATTTCTGTGGTACAAAAGAGGCAGCACAATTCTTGACTTAGCTGTATGTAAAGCAGAGACAGTGAGTCTGTAAGTATCAGCCCTGTAGTCCCCAGGCATTAGAAAGAAGAATGTAAGCGAGTGCAACACAGTTAGGGAAGAATCACATTATAACCTTGTATGTGCAAATAAACTTAGGAAAAATGTCATTTCAAAAAGTGATGAACCCACATAAAATACCCTGAAGTCAAGAATGAGGAAATTAAAATCCTTGCACTTACCAGGAGACTTACTTAAGCATAGTGTAGTAACCACTGAAGGCATGGATGCCTGTAAACAAACAGACACAAAAAACCCAAACCAAAACAACACAAGAGGAGAAAAAATCTAGTACAGTTAACTAATGAAGTTCAAGAGGTCACTGGAGCCATGTAGGCACCCTTCAGGCAGTAAAAACTGAGCCCATGACACTTGCAGTAAGTGTGCCTTTCTTTCTAATGTACTTTTCATACACTGTACATTCTTTTTACATTTGTTCAGTAATCATACCAGGTTTTAAGAATGCAGTAGAGGTTTTTTCATTGTTGAAATACACCTTAGTATCAGAGATACAATGTCTGAAAAAAAACAGGTGTGGCATGGATAAATATTTTACAAATACTCTATTCCATTACACAAATGTCTCTCAAAATAAATTTGTCAATAAAGCAGTTTAACCTCCATGGCCCATTCAGTCCTGACCTTTCTATGGATCTTTCTAACACTCCCAAAACAAAGATGAAATTAGATATGGATAAGCGTAAACTTTTCCTCTTAGAAAAGAAAAAGCAAATACACAATGGGGATGACTCATAAAGCATTGATAAGCTTTGATAAGCTTCCTTGCTTATATAAATATAATATTACTATAAACAAAATATGTCAACTACTTGCAACAATAGCAACAAGATAAATCTCCTTCTAAAAGGTGTAAGCATGAATGCTTTACACAAAAGACAGGAAGCCAATATGGCACTCTTTCCAAAGTACGGTTTCCAGCTGTGAACCATACTTAAACAAAGATGTAGGTTTGCTGGAGATATTTTAGTGATAGCAGTTAGTTGGGATCTACAACTAAGAAAGATTTCCTGATTTATAAGTGAATTGAACGCCAGGGACCTGAGGCATCATATTCCTTGGGGGGCTATAAAGGGAGGAAGTGGAAATACTACAGAAAACAAGTCAACTGCAAAGGGCAACATCTGTATGTGACGTAAAGCAGATCTCAAGCATGGGTACCCTATCCAAAGCCAGCTATGATTACTGTTCTGTGAATAGCCTTGTCTCTGAAAACATGTCATTTTGTTATTTTCTGTTCCTTGAAGATCAGGGAGTAGGATGTGGGGGTGAATTCTGCATGGCAATCTGTAATGCAGATTCCCTCCAACTGTACTTCGCATCTGGCAAAAGTTCAGCAAACAAGGCACATTTTGAGATAGAGGTTTCTGCTTAATCTCTGATTTTGATTGCCAATTCCAGACAGCATCATGAAGGTTACAGCTTGGTTTCCAAATCATTATTCAAGGTTACTCTGCAAGGACACTGGTGCTTGGACCCTCTTTCCTGGGCAATTTTTCTGAGGAAAAATTGGTATGTGTTGGCACACACGCAAAAATTCAACAATGAGCAGTACAATGAAAACTTACTGCTTTACAATTGTAACACAACATTAACTGTGAAACCAGTAAGTGTTCTATTATTCCTCCACCAGAAATTTGTCCCCAGTATACAAATCAATGCCTGTGTGGTGTGAAGGAGGTTGTCCTGGAGATCAGTTTGCTTAAAGGGAGTGGAAAGCTCTCAAACTAAAATTTGTGTTCAGATTTTGAAAATTCTTTAAGTTCAGAAATCAGATTTTGTTTCACACTTATCTCTACTCTTAACAGAAACAATACTGATAACTAGAAAACAGAGAAATTTGCAGAAGTAAGCAGTAAATTTATTCTCTATGGGGAAAAGAGCTATGTGTCTGCAAAATTACTGTAAGCTATTTCAAGTGTCAGTGGAGAAACCATTGTAAAATCTTGAACCAGTTAGCAGACTCAAAGCCTTTTCAGGACATAACAGAATTTGTCATTTCTGGAAGCCAAAGATTTCTGTCTATGGTGTTAAGTCTGGCCTACACAAAGTTACATCAGTTTAATTAAAAATGTATTTTAAAACAAATATAGCAAGCCCAATCAAAACTTATGTGGGCATTTTTCATTTTGTTTCAGACTTGCATTAATTTATCTTAAGTGAATTCCTTCCTGACTTAGGCTAAATCAACATAAACCGGGGCAGAAAAAATTTAGGAGTGTCCAAAGAAGTGTTTGCATTGTTTTAACAAAATCTGTTTATAAAGTGATTAAAACTAGAGTGACTTTTGAATGAAAACAAGCTTGGCTTAGCTGATTGACACAAACTAGACTTTTTGCAATACCAACAACAGTGAAAATTATGGAATTTCCTTTGGATCCAAACTTATCTGCATTGCCATATTCAAAAAGTTTACTGCATTTGTGTACAAGGAAATTATGAAATAGGCAAGAAGCACAGTGACCAGTTTGTTTACCAGAAATTTGTCCTATGTATTTATGTATACATCTATGAGTTCAATGAAATGCAAACAGAACTTGCAAATGGATGTTTCCTGGACTCATCCCTAAAACTATTGTTTCACAGGTTCCACTGAACAGAATTTCAAGTTCCCTTCAACTCCATTTTGCATCTGGCAATTGTTTTGCAAGCCTGACACATTTGAGATACAGTGGGAATAATCGGTCTCTATGACTTTGAAAATACTAGCCTGGTGGCTGTGAATTAATAAAAAACCCAACACACCAATCCACAAAAAACCCCAGAGTTCTAACAAGGGCATTTCGAGGAAGGAATTCTCAAAGTACTAGAGGAGTGCAAATGGATCAGTATTTGAAGCATTTCCAAAGAATGAAAACCTTCCCCACCTCATACAAAGTATTTATCAAAGTAACATGAAACTTCTTTCTGCATTTCTTGTGTCAGGGCACATATTACAAATGTGCAAATTCCAAGATTTTCTATTAGTCAACTAGATATAAGTAAAAAAATGTAGGTTATACAGGAACTCACTGTCTTATGTCACTCACCTTCAGGAAGCTCAGCAAATTTCTCCATGTTACTGGTGATTTCTGCTAGCTCTCTTCTAAAACTTTTCATGTTCACAGACCTACAAATTTTTGACTCCCCAAGATTAAATTCATATCTAATACATTCAAAAATTTATGACCAACATTGATTTCTCTCTATGCAGTATTTTTTTATTGAAAAGCTGAGTATTTGAAGTTTTTGTGCAAAGGTGTTTCTGAATTGAGCTTCTACAAGAAAAAATGGAAGCCTCTCAGGAAATGGAAACATTTTTTCAAAATCCCAGTACTCCAAACAGACATTCAGTCTTTTTTTCCAATGAGCTAGCCTCATAATTCTTTAGTATTCCTTGTTTTAAGAATGATCAGAAATCTTTCTGGAAGACAAACCAAAAGATTTTTATTGTTAATAAAATCAGTGGCAGAGGGTCAAGTTGTAGAATATAATTGTAAGCATAAGCAATGTTTACTGGATTCAGTATTACAATTTCATACAAAACCATCACAGTCCCTGTTCAGTGTCAGTGAGACACAGATGAGAAACATTTCTGATGCATACTACACTCATCCTTACAAAAGTAGGATAACCTCACCAAAAAATCCATTAAAAACTCACAAAAATTCAGTCTTTAGACACCAATATACTATTAGGAGTATTTTAAATAGCATAAGTTTCATATTTACAATGCTCTTAATTCAAAGCAGGAGCAGTAAAATAATAAAAAAAGCCCCCATATTGAATACTGCAGATCAATAAATCCCCTCTGGGATGGAAGTGCTATGAATTGTCATTGCCTATAGCCCACAGCCACATTTCCACTTGTTCACACACTAATCCTGTGGCCTGTGGGAAATGGCCTCGTCTCAGATCTGAATACCTTGAACAGTGCTGTCCTGAAGGTCCGGGCTATGCTTTGTTTTCTACTCAAGTAATTGCATGTTGTCAGTAGAAATTCAATTTGTGCTGATACTTCAAATGCAGAGGTCACACTGGGAAATACATTGGTGTTGTGTTTTTAAACAGCTGTATAAATGGGAGCAAGAGAGAACCTCTGCTATTTCAAAGGCAAAGGTTGCTCAGGCCAGGCACCATTTTAGAGGAAGTCTGTGAACAGTCTGCATGTCTTCTCCTCCTTTTCCTCAGGGTTTCCTAATCTACTTCTGGCTCCAGTAATAATACCAGTGCAAGAAAGTAGGCCTAGGGACTAACAATGAATATAAAATATTACATCATAACTTGTATTTCCAACTTACACATGTGAAAGACTGCTGAGACTGTCCCTGTGTCCCTGATTTGGACACAGTAATGCCCTGCTACACTGTCACAGTGTCCAAAGTCTCTGCAAAGATCAGGCATGCCTTGGAATTTCACAACAACTAAGAACCATGGTTTGGGTATTACTGAACATGGCCTTACAGACTCACCTTCTCTCTCCAAAGAGCAACTAGGGAGTCAGGCTTAAATGACCCAAGGCAACATAGTGTCAAGCAACCACTTCTTTTTCCAATGGAAAGGGATATGACCTAAACCAGTACAAGGGTAAGGAATTGGAGATGAAAAGACAAAGGAAAGCATGAAAGTCTAAAACTAGGCTGTTAGGTCTGAGTGGCAATATTGTATAAGAAACAGCATCAGGAGAGGTCAAGAAAACTTACCTTATACAAAACTGGAAATATTTCTGTTGAATATACATATTTTTAAGACTTGTGCTGAAAAAAATAAATTTTGGAGGAAAGTATTCTGTGAAATCTGTATTATTTTAACCTGGAAATAGGTTTTCTGAATTTAGTTCATAACAATTTCTCATGGTTACATGTTTATATGAGTTACCTCTGCAGCATCTGGAGAATCACAGAACATCTACTTCCTTAAGAACTACTCGTTTACTTATGGAAAAAAAAATATCTTTTTTGTTACTGCAAAAAGTCTGATCATATGTCAGAAATCAAGCCACTGTTGTTTGAATGAGATATCTGAACCTTGATATGTCTCATATACTGAAGGTAGCAATGCTTTTGGGTTTTGTGTCATCACCTTTTTCATACTGCTAAGTACTCTTTCACTTGCAATGCCAGCAGTACTTTTGCCCTAAGTTGTCTCTCTGCTCTCATAGGATACATATAAACTGTGCTTTGCTGATACTGGTTTTAGTGTAAATTAAGCCAATTTGAGTAAAGGTATACAAGTGACAAAACTGCTTATTTTTTTATTTCAATGATTTTTTTCCTTGCTTTTTTGCTATTTCAATTACATTATTTATTTACTATTCTTAGAATCTATTATTGTCTCATTAATATTGCTCAGTTCCATGACTGAAATTTATTGAATCTTTTTGCTAATCATGGTTATAAAGCATTAGTACCACGTCTTTTCATGGCACCTCTCAAAGTCACACAGGGAAAAACATTTTTCTACCCTCAAAGATTTGCAGACATGACAAAGCCTTGGCAAAATAGATAAGGAGAACAAACAAAACCACTGGAAGACAGAAAAATCCAGATGAGTAACCAGCACAGCAGAGGTGGTTGGTCATTAAAAAAAAAAAAAAAAAAAAAAAGGAAACGCTGGAGATTAAAATTGGCCTCTGGCAACTCTTCCTCTTGCAGAATAATGGAGAGTAAATTTGGTGGAATACATGAGAACCTGACACAAACCCCTGATGTCTGGTGGAAGCTTAAGATCTAGGCCAAACAAAAAGTAGCAAAGAAAGACTGTTGGAAAGATGCTTTTGCAACATCATGTTGCACAGGGCAGGTTTTCTTTCTTACCTTTTAACCTGAGTCTGGAAGGGGCTAGCCTCATGCATCCCTTTCTTCTGTGTTTTGCAGCTTAGACAGATCAAAAATATGTAACAAGATCTGGGTGGTGTAGGACCCTCAGAGTTACCTGGTGTCAATGCTGTCATTTGGATGATTATTTACATTTTCTTTTGTCTCTGTAAAAGCACTGTTGGAAAGCACACAGGAATCAACAATAATCTTCCTTCCATAATTCTGTAAGCTATTTTGCTCAGTTTGCTTGCCAAAATACTCACTCATGAATATGCAATGAGGTGGAAGAAATATTTCTTTAAGTTTTAAGCCCCTTGGGCCTTTAATCTTGAAGCCTTTTAAATCCAGGATATGATTTTTTGTGCCTATGCATGTATATATGCTGAAGTGTGTGCATTGGTGTGACTTCTCTTAACTTGTGTGCATACTTGATTGCTGGAGGGCTTTCATTCTCATTTAGATATATCATGTACTCACGCACACGTACAGTAAGGACAGTTTTTGCCTATTTTTGATAGTATGGAGGAGACTGATTATCCAAAGTGTTTCCTACTGCAGTTATAGAAAATAAATATGGATGTATTTTGTAGTAGGGCAAAAAAGGTAAATGAAATTTTTCAAGGGCATCTGACATAGAATGACCACAAAAATTGTCTGAAGTGTCCAGCATGATAGCAAGTTTTAATATAGGACTGTATGTGAGGCAACTTACTCAGTAATCATCTGGAAAATATACATGCCAACAAATGTATTTTCATGACAGGCTGGACACATTTTTAACATGGGGGAAGTCCCTTTTCTGTTGTTATCCTTAGGAAGACAACTTTACTTCTTGGGCTATAAGGTGGTGAAGAGGAGAATGTTTCAGCATTTGGTGTATGCAAAAATGCAGAAGAAAGAATGCAGCACCTGTTTACCATACTTCATCTGGCAGACAACGACACCTGGGCTTCACTTCCCTCTCTGTCTGAATATGAGCAACGATGCTAACTTGATCTCTTGTTCTGGGGGACACTACACTTCTCATTCAATCTGCATGCAAAAACTGAAGTATTAATTCAATTTAGCCTGACAGCCCTAACCACCATGAAGCCATTCTTTCTCCAGCCTAGCTGGAAAAATTTCCTGCCTAAGAGCTAAAGCATTCAGCCGAGGGTTGGGATATTAATGTTCAAGGCCTTTATTCAAAACTGGCAAAGTGAGTCCTTCAATCTACATGGATCTTCTGTGCCAGACAATGTTATTCATTGAATCAGAGTTTCAAGAGTATCTTTATCTTCCAGTTATAAGCAGCATCAGAATGGCATACTCAGAAGGGAAGTCAGTGATCCAGCTCTTTGACTTAGATTTCTAAGTAACTTATGGTGCCACAAAATCAGGTTTTTTTAGTAAATAAACAACCCTACAAAATTAAGTTAGTACTTCTTACCAAGAATCACTCACCAATAATATGAACACAATGCCAAAAGACTGTTCTTGCCCAAAAGACTTAACAATCTAATGCTCTGTAGAGCTCTGCCCTGTCTGGAGAATATACCATAAAAAATAATAATGAACTTGAAGCACAAGTTCCTATACTCTGAAAGTGGCCCACATATTTATTGTAGCAATTAAAACTTCAGCTCTTGTTCTGTTTTCTACCGTTCTCTTGCTTAAATTTCTCGCTCTCAAGATTCTGGTTACTTACTGACTCCCACAAGTACTAAGGCATGCACTAAAGCATTACAAATTCCTCCCAAAAAGGAATTCCAGAGATGTACAGTCAAGCATACTGTCTTGTTAGAAGAACACATAGATAAGAGACAGTCAATTGGAAGGTTAATTCTGAAAAAGACATTAGATTCGACCACATTTTGGGAAAAATGCAATTTTCCCACCAGAGGTAGGGCTGAGGAAGTTGTAGAGTAGGCAGAGATTATGTCCAGTGTGCCCTGAAAGCATCTGAAGTGGGGTAAGCAGAAAACAAATTGTCCATAATCACAAATTAGCTCTGTGGGTTCTAGCTCAAAGTCATATGCTTTACAAAGAGGGTAGAGTGAGAAAAGCTCTTTTCCTATTTGGTGAGGTTTTTGTTGTTTTGTTTGTTATTTTGTTTTCTTTTGTTTTTAAATGTGTGTGTGAGTGCACTAAGCACTAGAAAAGGGGACTAGGGGAGAAAAATCTAGAAACAAAGAAAGGAAAAGAAAGAGATGTATCTGTCTGAGGCTGTTAGATTAAATTAGACTATAATGATTACTGTGTGCCTTCACAAAAGACATTTTGTAACATTTAAGATTTCTGCTAATTGAACGAGGTACATTACCATGCAAAAGAATGTTAGTGAAGGTTGAAAAGGACAAACCAACTATTCTCGTACATCACCATAATTATGCAGCCCCATGTTCGAACAATTACATTTATGTAGACCCACTGTTAAAATCAATGTTACTTGTACAGCTAGTCCTTAATCAATGGAATCAGTCAATTTACCATGGTCACATCCTTCTTCTTAATTAAGACAGTGATATCTCTGGAGCACAGGGTCTCAAAGAGATAAATAAGTACAGAGGTTGGGAAATGTCAAAGAGGTGACTCCCCGATTTTACTCTCAGCGAACTTGGGAGGAAATAAGACAGTTCCCTCAGTTCAGGGAAGCAGCACAATATTCTAAAGAGATGGCTTAGCATTCATTAAGAAAAGAGCAGGTAGCAGTGTCTGACAGAAATAGCACTAATGAGCAAAGAGCGCTTTCAACATACATATCCTTCATAGTCATAGTCTGAATTATGAAGGTTGTGCCACCTAAGCCAATTTTAATTAGAGTGAGCATGGACCTCTTTGGACAGTTAGCCTTTCTTTCCAAAATCCATTTCAATATGGTGTCATTTTGTTGTCATAATCAAAATGGCAAAGTGATGGAATAACCTACTTAAAATGTCTGCAATGTTAAAGCAGATATGGCAAACATCTTCTAATGACACATGTAATAAGGGTATTACCTAGAGGACTTTGACAGTGCATTCTGTGTTGTCATCGTAGCTAGAATAATGATAGAGGTCTCCTCCGGAATAGGATATAGGTCTTTAAAGACCAAGTCTAAACTTCCTATTCTACAGGTAAGCTATTAAACTCTCATATGCTGAAAGAAAAGGAAAAAGAAAATAGATTTACTGAGCTGCCAAACGCAGATGTGGTCATAATTCTGGAGGCTTTTCTCCTCTGCGAAATATACTTGTATTGTCAAACTAAGATTATTCAGTCCTTCTATAATAAAACATACACTGAAGACTACTCTAAAAACTGAAACAAACTTAGAAGATATTTGTACTCGTTTCTTTATAGAGGAATGACTTTACCGATTATTTTTGACACTATATTATTAAGGTATTTAGATAACAATAATAATAATAATAACGAATAGTGATAAAATAGAATATTTTCAGTTGGAAGGGACCTACAACAATCATCTATTCCAACTGCTTGATCACTTCAAGGCTGGCCAAAAGGCAAAGCACTTTATTAAAGGTATTGTCCAAATGCCTTTTAAACATGGACAGGAATTAAAGACAGAAAGGATTTCTCATCCTGAAGTATTTCAGGTGTTCCAGGCCCAAGAGCCAAGGTATTGAAGGTATTTAGTGGCACAAAAGACACCTAACAAGAATTTCTCTCTTGAACACCAGTTAAAAAATCATGACTAATTTCTTTAAATATGAATGAAATAAACTGGAATCTCATTGGGTCTCTACTTGTTTTCTAGGTTCTTTTGGGAAAGATTTGAAAAATTGGGCCGCAAACATCTAAATTTAAATCCATGTCCACGTGGTATAGTGCCAGACTGTGAATAATCACTTGTAGTAAACTCACATCAGCAATTCCCTGAACCTAAGCAGCAGACAGTTGAGTGAAATGTCATCATGATGCAACTGTACTACTTCCTATACCAAAAACTACTACCTATGTCTGGACACACAGGGCCTTTTTGACACAGTAAGTTGAGTTTGGGGCAAAATTTTCAGTTTTGTTTCTTTTTAAAAGGTAGTAAGACAAAAGAATATTAAAAGTTAGCTCAGTGGTCAAGAACATTCTCAACTAAATTTTAAAAAATTTAAAAAATTGCAAAAATTTGACATTTTTCTTGAGGCCATCGATTTGATTGAAGGAATAATAATAAATAAATAAAATAGAGAAAAATCCTGAAAATCTCATTGTTCTTTAAAATGTCATCTGAAGAAAAAAATTTATTGAAAACCTGAAAAGAAAATCAGTTTCTGAAACATGACCTTTTTCTCAGGGTAAAACATTTGACTTACTATTACCACAGCTAATAAGAAACAAAATAAAAATGAAAATACTGAAAGCTACCAAAAAGTATATTAGAGGAAAAATAAAGCTCTGCTGTAGGGATATACAATGAAATTGTAAACTTTTCTTGTATGTGGACAGTTCCTATAGATCAACCCATAGCATGAAGAATGTTTCATTTCCTATGAAAACTGAAATATATGTTTCAGGGGGGTTAAGACAATGATGGAAAGGATTAACTTCCTAGATTCAATCTCTATTCTGTCTTACACTCTTATTATTTTTTTGTATTGCAGCAGTCTCTCTATTTGCTGTCTGAAAATTGGAATATTTTCTCTCAGTTTAGGTGTATTATTAAATTTAATAAATTAATGTCTTAAGTGTGCTTTCAGAATCTCAAGTCAAAGTAGAGAAAGTGTTGTTGAAAACCATTTTCTTGAGACTGAGACAAGAAAATATCCCTGATTTGGACTACTATGTATAAAATCATGCATACAAATTCAGTTTGAAGTTTGCTACAGCAAAAACAGTAAGAAAAAAAATGACACCACCATGCAAAAATAAATCATCTGACTTGCTATAGAAGAAGAAGAATTCTCCTTCATTGTCTCTGCATGTTATGATTTGAAACTCCTCTAGATTTATTTACTTCTGCACTTGGGGTATTCCGGTAAAAGCCAAAACTATAAACTTGAAATGGAAGTGATTTAATATTTGGGGAAAATTACAATAAAAAAATGAAATGTTTTTCACAGAGCTTTCTGTAAAGAAACAGAATTAAGAGGAAAAAAAGCCAAGAAAGCTGCAGGGATTAAAGAAGATATTTTATAAATTTGAAAGCAGCTGTTCAGCCATATGTGCTTACCTTTTCATTTTTCCTCTGCTAGCACTCTTACCCTGGATCTCTACCAACATGGCTTGTTTTTAATCCAGCGGTATCATTGCCTGAATAACCAATACCTTCCCCATCTTCACAGTAGAATCATCAGTAAGGAGGCTTTGCTGTGGTGGGATAAAACACAGAAATTCTTCATTTTCTTTAATTTATTTTAAATCCTGCAGATTCTAGTATGTTGCAGTATTTCAAGACCATGAATTCCTCAAGCAACTTGGCCATGAACCTCACAGCCTATAGCCGTATAACAACACAGCTACTCATCTGTTTAATGGCCCAGGATACTATGCCCTCTGTTCAGTAAAGAATATGCACGTGATTAACTTTTATCATAGGTTTATAACTTTTCTGAAGAAAGGCAATATAAAGTAAATGTTTACCTACTTTGTTGAACTGACATTTGCAACAGTACCTGCACGTGTTTAAATGTGATGTCCCTATAAATATAAGCACATTTCATCACAGACAGAGCTATGAATAAAATAACCTGAAATGAGAGCCAAATATTCCCAATACTCATGAAATTCCCATTGAGCTCTCAGTATCACCTTTTGGAAAAGCTTTCCATGTGCTATCATTTGGCAGAAACTATTTTAGAAGCTGCTAATTTATGTGGTATGCTGTCAGGTATGTGTTTTGTTGTCTCAAAAAGTTATTTCTTATATACTAATTTAATTTATTTTATACTGAACTTTGGAAAGATTGCTCATGCTATTGTCCTTTTACGTGTTTATTAATGGGAAAATGTGACAAATGGTAGAACTACAGCAAAAAATATAATATTTTGAAAAGGAAAATTAATCACTGAGCATTCAACAATGGATCATATCGAAACTGTTCTTAGCCTTGCATACTTTACATTCAATGGTCAATCTTTGAACAAACCAGTGTCTGAGCTATAGGTTCCCCAACTCATTCATCACAGCAGAACTCTATCTTCTGCATTTCAAGAAAATTACAGAAAATAAAACTGCAATAAAACCAAAATGCTGGAAACAGAGATGGCACTCATGACAACATTAAAAACAAAATACTGAAGGCGTGCAGCCATCCATTCAGCTTACAATTAATGCAACTCAAGATAGATGTCTGCTTTTTCCTAATGTAATATCCATGAGGTAATCCATAAGAAGTAATACAAGTTTGCTTCAGCCATAAGACACAAATAACAAGAGACCAGTTTCAAGTAGGGATGGAAGAACTAGGTAGAGAAAAGTCAGGAATAAAATATTGTTATATGAAGCCAAATGTCAAGCCACCCCTTAGTGTAACTCTTGATTCAAATATAGTTCCAGCACACAACAAAAAGTCCAAATCATGTACATGGCTCTTCTGCCCATGATGAATTAATCCAAAACTTGTGATTCAGACACTGAAGTTACTGGAACTAAATCATGTTCTGACTTTCCAGCTTAATACCACCTTTAATGAACTCTACCTCTCACAAATTAACTTATTCGAAAATGTTACTTTTCTTCTTATTTTTTAACTTCCCTGCATTCTGCGTATCCTGATTCCAGCCTTGCCAGGAACATTAACGCCAAAACATTATGCCAGATCTTGAGAGTTTTCAAGCCAAGTTTCATCCTCAGGAGGGTCATGTTATTTACTGAAGTTCACTTAATCATCCACATTTTGAAATCCTGAAGCAGCCTTATAGTTGAATTTAGCCACTCTTAATTTGAATTTATCAAAATATTCCAAAAGCTTCTCAGAAATCAGATTGCATGCAAAAATGTTATCTTTTTTACAGTCACATGTTCTTTTATGGAACATGAGAGATCTGTTCTTGTTTGTGTGTGCAAAGAAGGGATATTAATCAGAAAGTTTTGTAGGACATCCATCCTGTACGTGTACAATCCAGCATCCACAAAAGACCTCTAAAGAGGCTGTAACCTGGCTCATTGAAAATGAACATAATTCTACTTTAATATACCCCAAAAAGGTGATTGGAGAGATCAAAAGGACTGAAAGAATAGTGTGGAACCCGAAGTTATTCATGAGGCATCAGCCCTTTGGCCAAGGACACTTTCTTCCAGATCTTAGCAGTATGCTGGAATAATAAAAAGAACTACTCAGTATCACCTGTCAAGAGTTCTGATAGTTTAATAAATACATCATGCATGAAAACAAATTTCAAAATGTCTTCTAGCTTTAGCTCAGGAAAAAAAGAAACTGTTATTTTGATAACAGTCCCTTAAGTCTTGTTACTTAAAAGAAATTTCTTGCCATGTTTCATTACAGAGTTATAACTCTTCAGAAACAATTTCAAGAATGAAGGTCAAACAACAGAAAACAGTTAAGTGGTGAAGAAAGAAAAGCTAGTGTAATACAGTTAAGAATGGGTTTTGTCCTCTTCCCCCTCCTGTTTTCTTCCCATCACACAGAACACTGAATACATATTAGCACAGCTTGGGGACCATAGAGAACAGAATAGAATTTATTTATATATATAGCCATTCATATTCAAAGTATCTCAAAGCACTTTATGTAGCAACAACTTAGATAACAGAGTGACTGTGTTGGCAGACTTGACTCCCATTATAGAGTCAGCAACAGATCATATATAGTCTAGATATCAGAACTGTGAGAGAAAGTAGAAATGTTGACCAAAATACAAAGTATGCACCTTAAAGAAAAGCTATAAAGGAGTGAAAAAATATACCTACCTTTTACCCAAAGGATGGCAAGATGCAGCTCAGAGTTAGTATCATAATTTCTCGTATAATAGAGTCTCCCTATGATGTTTAATGTCATATACCATTCTTTTCCAAAAAAAGTTGCATGTCTTAGTCACAAATCTGTTCACAAAACACAAATGTGAAGTCATAAAGAAATAGTTTGTCAAATTTCATATAAAATACAATTACACCTTTGGAGATTAATTATGCTAGAATAAATTGACTATTGTCTGATAAGAATTTGCATAGTAGACTCAGCCAAGTCAGTGGGATGGTTGACATTAATACTGCTGCCTCATAAGGACAAATGTTTGTATTGATACAAACAAATGCTAAGACCTGACCAAGAAGGTAAAAGGATCTTTGCCAAAAGGCTGATCAGGCTCGTAAGGAAAGCATTAAATGAGGAATGATGTTGATGGGGAGTTGACAACTCATAATCAAATAAAAAACGGCTGAGGACTTACTCATGAAAAGCATGAAGGGTGATATGGATATGAGATACCTTGTGATCAGCAAAACAGTGTTGAAAGAGGTGCATAAGGAAAGGCTGGTAAGACAGCAATATGGGATTTTTTTTTCCTCGGGAATCAGCATGACTGGCTGCATCTCCAAGGTGCCTGTACACTAACATATGAATTACAAGGAGCAAACAGGAGGAATTGAAGGTCTGCATGCAGATACAGGGCTGTGGTCCCATTGGGAGCACAGAGATACGCTAGGATGATGAGCCATCTGATTGCTTACAGGTCAGGATTAGAGGGCAGACAAAGGCAGGCAACACTGGCATGAAAAGCTACTGAAGATCATTTGATCAAGAAAAGAAGAAAGGAAACCTTCCTAAGACAACTAGAAGCAGTCTATCTTCCGCATGCCCTGGTGTCCATGAAGAACTTGAACCATCGTGGTATACACTGTAAGGGCAACATGACAATGCACAAGCAATTCAAGAGGTTTCAGGAGTACATTGGTAATAGATTGTAGACACACGAGTGAGGAATCAACAAGGAGAGACGCTGCTGGACCTTATACTTACAATCAACAATGAACAACTGGTCAGCGGTAGGAGGATCAAGGGCATCCCTGGTTGCAGGGGCCATGAAATGATATAGTTCAGGATCATGAAAGGAGAAGAGCAAGGCAAAACAGGATCACAACCCTGGAATCCAGGAGGGCAAACTGCCCTGTTCAGGGGCCTGATCAAAAGAATCCTTTGTGATATGGTCATGGAGCAGACAGAGGTCCAGGAGAGCTGCTTGATTTCGAAAGGTTGTCTTCTGCAAATTCAAGGAAGGTCCATCCTAGTGTATAGAAAAACAAGAAGATCCATATAAATATGTGGTGGGGAAAGAATAAGGAAGATGGAGCCACAGTCTTCTCTGTAGTACCCAGTGACAGGTCTAGAGCCAATGGGCACAAACTTAACTACAGTAAATTCCATTTAAACAAAAGAAAAATCTATGGAGGTGATTGAGCTCTAGACGAGGTTACCCATGGGCTGGAGACCCCTCATCTCTGGATATATTCAAAGTTCAACTGAAAACACTCCAGAGCAAACTAGCTGAGCAGGGTGGTCAGACTTAGATCTCCAGAACTGCCTTCCAAACTCAGCTATTCTGTGATACTGTAATACCTTAAAAAGAAAGGGATTACACTTATAAGATAATGCATATAAACACTTCAATGACACATCACTGAGACACACAGAATAGTCTAACAAGTATGCCCATACATACACTCTCTCTAAAATAAAAATAAAGTCCAAAGGTGTAAATTAACTTCCTACTATATAAAATGGTGAGCAAAGACTGGGTCAATCTTTCTTATTCTTGAATTCATGGAAGATGACTGAGAGGATAATGACTTGATTCCTCTTACAGGAATGAGCAGACAATGGTTTAATTTCTCCCTGAAAAAAGAAAGAAAAAAAAAAAGTAGAAACATGTTACATTTTTACACTTTCACAAATTTCATGATTCTGAATTTGTGTTTACCTCCTCTTTAACCCTGCATACCTGGGGAATGACTGTGTGATGATGATTCACAGAATACGACTCTCGCTCAAGTCACAGACATTCACCATTTAGAGACAGATTTTCCCTGGGGTCTGTAATGAATTTCTACAGGATGAAAAGGGGCTTAATGTGTATATGCCATATTTGTCCCTTTGCTCCTTTAAGTTTTGTGCTGCACCAAATAAAGGGCACCCACTAAAGTCTCCTGTAGAGAAGCGCCGAATCCCTATTTCTTCCTTTCCACAGAGAAAACATAGAAAACCTATGTGGACCCTCCACATACATATCTGTGGAGCACTGCTGCCCTGCCCACAAATGAGAAAAGATCAAATGAAGAGTAATTCATATTTATAAGGAATCAATTCCAGGAAGAAATTGAACCAAGAAGCTTTGGGCTCAAAGTAGTGTGGCTTCCTGCTGAGATAAGAAGAAATGACTTTGTCTGTCTCTAACCAACTAACTAGGTGTCACGTGTGATGTTCTTGCTTTAATGCCTGCCTTACATATGGTGCCTGATAACTGCATGGATAAGGGGATAGAAATACATGTCACAAAACACTACCAGCATGTGAGTGGGATATGCATAAGTGAATGGATGTGAATGGTTCTTTTCTAGGCCAACAGGCTTTCTGTCGTTTCTTCATTATGTCTGAAAGTAATCTTCAAACATGCAAGTCTTCCCCTTCCCGTGAAGGATATTTTAGCAAAAGAAGAGTGTAAAAGGTTCTGTGTCATTAAGAGGACTTGACTTTAAGAGTAGTTTATGCTGCTTGGGAAGGAGTAAATAAATAAAGCGGTGATTATAAAATTAACATTCTACTGTACAGCCCAGAGGGGGATAGTGCAAAATGCAATGCGTTGTGCACTGGTAAAAAGATCTGACTGGCACTTTATCATTTGGATTGTTTCTGATATGGTCATAGGATCAATAAAATGGGAAAATACTACTTACTTAGTATCCATTTAGTTCATAACTCCCTGTACTAAAAGTCTAACCTCAAAATTATTACACAAAGGAAAATTAGAAATAAAATAAAACAGAAGAGTGAAACCACAGTAATAGATTTAATACTGGGGCCTTACACTGATATTCTTCAAGTATTATGGCTCCTCCTACATGCAGAGGTTTCCAGTGTATCCAGTAATAGCATTTGTATAAGGTTGTCAATGACATGATATGGATAGATTATGAAGATATTTTTGAGGAGGGATAAGCAGTTTACTGCAGTAGAGAAGGGGAAAAGAGAGAAGGATCTAATGGGATGTGCCACTATCAGAGACATGGGCTGTGAGGATAGCCTAGCCACAACTTCCAAAATCATATAACTGGGTTAAGAAAGTCTTTCTCAAAGACATTGACGGAGGTTCAAAACAAGAAGAATATCATAGAGATATTTTTATTATGCAGTATAAACGATCATAGCTTGGAGATGTCATGGAGAAAATATGCAATGAAAGATATCCAGTTTTATATTGTTTATCGTTTTGTGGTTTACTTTTTTATGTATCTCCCAGTGAGTTATCCAACATCTCCTTTTCTACCTCTGTCAGTGTGGTTTGTGCTCTGATGCAGCGCAGTGTCAAGGATTGAGAAAGCAGAGGTGAAAGAACATATGGGACATCTGTAAATGGTCTGTAAATGAGCAGTCAACAGAACAACTTACCTGAGATTGTGTCACATCTGTAGCTAACAACCTCTGTCCCCTTCTGACCTGTGGTTGAGTAGATACCAGTCTTGTTCAGCTCACAGGGTGTACATTGAGTCCACTGGCATACAGGTTTCCCTAAAGCTCAATATCTTCCTTGTCCTGTGGTTCTGTGAAGTGAATCTCCAATTTGTTTAAAGTTATGCAAAGCAAGATCTTTCCTTCTGAAAATTTCAAAGTGACATAATGACAATGGTTAAAAAAATCAATGTAGAGATTTGTCAGAATTGTAAATAATTTGATTTCACAAAATGGCATTTTGAATCAGAAAATGGTTTAGCCATAAATGCCAACCCACTTTATGTATCACTTCTTTCAGTCGTAAACCAAGATGTAGTGGTGACTGTACAATCCATACTTAAAATAAGCATCCTGACAAGCCATTGCGTTTGTAAGCATCAGTGTTATGGATGAATGACCAGCATGTGCTTGGTAAATTTAGTCCAAAGCTGAAAAATGCTGAACATCTGGATTGAATTCAACTGAACTGAAACAACTTTCCTATAACCACTTCTATGTCAGACTCTTCACCTTTATTTTTTGTTGCTTTTCCTTTAAGACTTTCTATACATTTTCACAAAAAAATTGATATAATCTAAAATTGACACATTAGCTCTCTGTCTGAAGAATGCTGTAACCTGTACTTTTCTTCCTTTACAAAATTCTGTATGTTCAGTTCCATATATATGTAAACAATTATGGATTGCTAAAACCTGTGACATTTAGAAGGAGAGGAAAAAACCCACCCCTCCTATCAGATTATTTATAGTTGCCTGTTATTTTTGGTTGTGACTGTGCTATGCCAGTTATTACAATATTAACATATTTACATGCCATTTACTCCTCAAATGCTAATAAAACAAAACCAGAAAATTAAAGAATGGTAAAATATTTTATTTTAAATTTTAAATCTTTGATATTGATATTTTTTGTAAATACAGCAAATGCTTCTAATTATATTTTAACAAGCAGTTATGAAGAGGTATGCCTCCTATTGGATCCTAAATGACTAAAAATGACCTACTTTAATTTTATTCATTATCTCTAACTGTTAATAGAACCTGTATTTGACATATGTGGGTATTATTTGATCTTTTCAAACCACATTCATTCTCATTAAGAAAGCCCCAAGACATTTTCTTTCAGAATATTTTTCAAATATTCTGAGATTTTGCTTGTTATGTGAAATATGACAGCACTTTCAAGTTCTTTATTATAGTTTTTTTCTATGGCAAGAACCAATTATCCTTTCCCAGTACTAGTGTCTAGTTTTGAACTCAATACTTAAGCAATTAGTATCTGTATCTGTAAATTAATACATCTATATTGCTAATGTAGTTTTAATCATATAAAATGAGTAAAAGCAGCCTTTTTCACTGTTGCTAAATGTAAAGAAATGTTTATTTAAAGTTAAATGAAATTAAATGAGGAAAGGAGAGCAAAAGATATAATTTTTATGGCACTTCAGTTTTTCTTTTTCTAAGGAAGACCATTTAAAGGAATATTACCTTTTTCCAAAGATAGTTGTCTGGTTTACACAAATCCAACTTATTTTCATACTTTTAAACTCTGTAATTGCTGACTATATAGATATCTTCATGACAGCCTCAAATTCATTTAAGTATTTTGAACTTTTCGTACAAAAACTTGCATTTTAACTTAAGAATATGCTGAGTGCTATGCTGAAAATGTTTCAAGCCAGAAATTATATTTAGCTATAATTAAGTATCAGGACTATGAGTTACTGTGAATACACAGTGATTGATAAAGATCTTACTGTTTGTTATAAAGCTCCCTTTTTGGGAGTATCTCTGATATTTTACTAGATCAGAGAAATGAATCAGGGTATGTACAGATGCATCAGATTTCAAAATGCATTTCATCAGTAGTCTACACAAAATAGCTCTTCTGGCAAATGAAAACTAATTTCTTCATTTTGTTTTCTTATCTTGCCTGCAGAAAATGAGTAATAACGAAACTGTACCATACAGATTTGAGTTCATTATTACCTTCTTATGTTAATCACCAATTAATGGTTTCTTTCTCTCATGAATAAAAATTCTATAAATATTTTAAGTCCACTTGCTGATATGCTGATGGATGGGTTTATGTGACCTGCAGATGTCTGTTGTTAGATCCTATTCATAGTGATTGTCTTGGAATGTCTATCCAGAAATGCTAGAGAGGAAAATAGGAAAGTTGTGAATGAAAAGAAAAATTACTAAAATTGCATTGAGTCTGCTATTCAGTTCAAATTTTGTGTAATACACCATTGTATTTCTCTTCCTGATGTGCAGAGATTATTCTTATACTGCACTTACAGCCAAGTGAACAAACTGATGAGAATAAAATTGAGACTTGGCTTAACATTTGACTTAACTAATGCAGCTATAATTGCTTTAACTCATCTTTGTTAGATTAGATGGAAAATAAATATGTAAAAATTAATTCAGGGAAAAGTTTTCCTAGGGGTTCCAAGTACCCAAACAAGGAATCATTGAAAAAGGAGAGTAGACCTGAACACTTGAAAAATTTACTAAGTGCAGCTCTGTATCATAGAATCATAGAATTATAGAATCATAGAATGTTTTGGGTTGGAAGGGACCTTTAAAGGTCATCTTGTCCAACCCCCCTGCAGGAAGCAAGGACATCTTCAACTAGATCATGTTGCCCAGAGCCCTGTCCAACCTGATCTGGATTGTTTCCAGGAATGAAGCTTCTGCCACCTCTCTGGGCAACCTGGTCCAGTGTTTCACCACCCTGATTGTAAGAAAAAAAAAAAAATCTTCCTTATATTTAGTTTAAATCTTCCCTCTTTTATCTTAAAACCATTATCATTTGTCCTATTGCAAGAGGCCTCACTTAGCCTTTCTTCACAGGAGAGGTGTTCCAATCCTCTGACCTGTTCTGTGGCTCTCCTCTGGACCTGCTCCTACAGCTTCATGACTTTCTTGTGCTGTGGACTCCAGAGCTGGATACAGTACTCCATGTATTCAACCATCACAGCTAGCCACCATCTCCAGCATTGAACCAAACATCCATGAACCCAAACCCCATATCTCAGTTTCTAACCAAAGAATGTTCAGAAAGTAACTTCATAGCCAACCTGCTGGTTCAGTTACCCTCATCAAGAAACTCCAGGCAGTCTGTAACTGGCCAACAAGGAAATAAAATCAGAAAAGGGAATTTCAGGCTGGCTTCATACAAAAGACGACCCACTTTGCCCATCCTCAAATGCTCATGATACGGGGAAGATACTAGGGTTAGAGACCATATTGCATAACAAGTGGAAATTGAAGTGGTTATGTTAATTTGTGACCAGGATCTGCTCTCTAGGAGCCAGATACTGCTTGCATAATTCGTAAGCTCTGCTGACTCAGTGATCAAGTCACACCTGTTCTCAAACCAAATAACCAGACTGGGATTTGTTAGAGCTATGCCTGCTTGTCCACTAGCCTTTCCACACACACTCTGACTGGTACTGAATGAAGCAAGACATAGAGGAGGCAAAGAAACATCAGTGCTTTAATTTATAACTTTTCTTGATCTGACTTCCCAGCTCCTAATACTGTCATTAAAACAGAGACTTCAGCAAGGTTGTCTCTTAAAAATATTGCAAATAATAATTTTTAATATGAGAAAACATCATCTTTTTTCCCTAATCTTGATCTTGGAAACTTTTGAACTGCTTCTTCAGCCTGAGGCAGATATTCAACCCAGAAAATTTCAGCCAACATTTCTGAAATCTGAAAAAGTTACAAATAGCTGAAAATAGAGTCCTATACTGCAAAGCATTAGTCAAACAATTAGAGGCATAGCTGTTCCACCTAAGCCTTTGAGATCATTCACACATTGGCAGAAACATAACCATTTTGGAGCCTTCAATGCAAACAAAGTTGTGTGAAACTGACACAAGAAGTCCAAGTCAAAATTAGTCTTGGAGATTAGCACTTAGGACAATAAAGAGAAAGAAAGCATGCTTAGACTCAAGCCATCCTACAGCTGCATCTTAGAGCTCTGTGCCTATAAGAAACACACATGAAGAGTGGCTGGCTGACCAGAGAAGAAGGCATAGCCAAGTAGGAAAGGTTAGCAATTTACAGGTGCATTGTTTTCAAAGGCTAGCCAAAAATAAATGAGTACTTCTGTCCAAACAATTTATCATATGTTCTCAGTAGAATGCTTTTTATCTACAACAGGTACTTTTTGGTGACCTTTAT
Organism: Galbula dea; assembly: GCA_013399015.1. Classification (NCBI taxonomy): domain Eukaryota; kingdom Metazoa; phylum Chordata; class Aves; order Piciformes; family Galbulidae; genus Galbula; species Galbula dea. The sequence continues at coordinate 29,541 of VWZX01004334.1, forward strand.
TAGTAGTCTTCAATATGTAGTCTTCCTGATGGAAAGAAGAATTTCTCTATTTCCTAGATATAGGCCACAACTGATATGACATTTTTGTTGCTCTCTTCATATTTATCCTTTATGCTTAAAAAGATGTTACAGCTCTTAGGACATCCTCAGACCAGTGAAGGTATGCAGTTTATATATGTTCAGAAAAGTGCAGGAGACAAGCACAGAAAATCCTAAATTGGGACTACTGCCACTTATGTCAAAAGGTGTTAAGGCAGGTCCTCCAAGCCTATTATTTCCAAACTCTGCTAATTGGTTCCTCACTCAGATATGAAAGGGGAAGGAAGATTCCATTTAATTTACACAGTAGTAATGCTGTAGTCTGTAGTGGTCCTCTCTCTACACGTGTCTCCTCCCCTCAGTGCATGGCAACAAAGCCATGCAATGGCCAGACTTAGTTTTACCCCCAATTAGTTCCACATCCTGGGCTGCTCCACAGCATGATGAAGCCTTAGGCCTGGGAAGGTGTAGCAGAATGTTCTGTCTTGGTGGGGGTTAACAGATAAAACTTTGCCCCTTTGTGAATGTTATCAGTGATGGAGAAGGGAGGGCTAGCTGGTTTTGGTGTTGAAGAATGCTGAAGCCAGCCTCAATTCACAATCCTAAAGTCTAAGGTGGTGGATACCAAAAGTCACTCTGTGGCAAAGTAATCAGCAAGTGATTGCACTGATAACTTACCTAAAGCTGTGGAGATGAGACTGTGGAGTTTGCACATCTTACCTATTCATATATGACTAACAGTCAATCACTTTATACTATAAAAGCCCACTCCTACTTTTCAATGATAGGAACTTCCAAGACACAGATCCTAGGTGAATGTTACTCCCTTGGGTGGGAACACTCCTTGAGATTACCCACTGAGGCTGAGACAAAGAGATTCTCCCACGGTTGTTAGTATGGGTGAGTGTCATCAATCTCATCTTACTAATTATTTTGCTAGCTTTATTACTGTTGCTTTAGTATTGCTTCAAATGAATTGTATACTATATTAGTAAGCGATAGCTATTTATTCTATGTAGTAAAGTTGTGGTTAATGTCTTCTTTCTTCCTCTTCTTTAGTGTTTTTGGTCACTATACATAAATAATTCATTTATTTATACACATACGTTTGACCTGCCATTCTTAATCCTGCTGGACTAAGTGGTATAAAGATTCAATTACACCTATACAATCCCTTAGACATAAACTGTTGCCAAGACTGGGACTAGGGTTGGACTCACTCATACCTAGACTCCTCACTGAGAAGGAGTTTAGAAAACAGGAGAATCCTTTCTGAACCTTGTAAATTGAAGGGAGGGTTTCCTTAATAAACTTTGTCCAAAATGACCAAAGGCCCTTCTGTCTGAGACAGAAGGAAAGAGGGGCTGAGACATCACTGAGAAGCCACATTAGCTTAGTTTTAACTGCTTCTGAAGAGAACCTGCTTTATAGTCAGGAATAACTTGTTCTGAACTTGCAAGAAACAGATACATAGTGGATACAACTGTCTTTTCCTCCCTGCTGAGAACATGTTTTATTATGTTCATTCATTGTAAGCTTTGCCTGCGCTGCAGTGTTTTTACACAGGTGTATACGAACCATCAACTGAAACATATAAAGATTAACTGCAAATTTCCATTATCCTCAATGACAGTTCAGAGCTCAGTGCAAACCACAAATAAGCCTTTGGTTGGTACATAACAAGCTCCATGATGCCATGAGTACTCTATACCTCTGATACAACCTGTGAAAGTACTGTAACATCCTTTATTACTCCCTGAATTTCTTCTAATCCTAAATATTCTTATTTGCTATTGTGTTTTACTCAAAGGATATTTTCACAATACTTACTGGTGACAGAGTAGATTGTTTTCCACCAGTAATAATAATATAAATAATAATGAATAACTTTGAGACTTTTAATAATTTTATGTTTTGTTACTTACCCTATTTCAGAGTGTAAAGATGATTTTCAGGGTGAAGCGTGAAATCTATTACTTCTACTTAAATAAGCAGAAGGCAAAGTTGTGTTAGGGAAACAAATGCAAAAGCAAAACATGATTTTTCTTTCCTATGTTAAAGTTACTATAATTTTTCTTTAAAGTCTCATTAGGCTGGATCAATTATCAATTTTGGGGTTTTTTTAAATTGGAAACATTTCACTCTTCCTCTAAATGTAAAGTTTGACTATAGGGAGTCTGATTTTTTCATCACTTATGTAAAAAGTTAATAATTTTAGCTACACTGAGAAAGATTCTTCAAAAGTTGAAAGCCTATAGTTTGTTTTAAGGAGCTTAGTTTTTACTGCAAATTGTTTTTTTCAGTGTTATGCTTTGTATCCAGATCATAATTGCTTCACACAGACTCTGTAAACTTTGCTGTTTTTTTCAGAGAATGCAAATACAATTGATAGAAATATGATTGTTCATGTAGTTCTTAATATTCTTAATAGAGAAGTGATTTCCTTGGATAGGTGAGCTGACATATTTGGCATATCCTGGAGCCTTAATGTTGCTTCTGCTTTAAATCATGTACATTACTAGTCGCAGCAGTATAATTTGGTAGTAAGGAAGACATTGATCATTGTGACCAATCTGGGAAGAGAGAAAGCTTGCTTATTTTTTATTGCTATCATGAGTACAAGGATATATAGACAAATTAACTGAATGGGATTATGAGGCTCCATAATGTTATGGCATCTCAGGCATCTGTTCATCCTTTATGCCATTTACTTGGCTTCAGATTGGAACATGAGCTCTTTAGGCAGAAGTTCAGACCTTGTTGTCTATTCTTCCGGAAGATAAGTTATGCTTCTAGACATTACTAAGAAATTGCTACCTGTTCACAGAGTCTCAACTCAATATTCAATAGCTTGAAAAAGCATAATCTATACCTCCCATTCCCTTCAGAACTGCAGAGAAGTGGAAGCAAAGGAGACAGAGGAACAAAGAACAGCTGACTACTATTAATTTCCAGGCTTATGTTTGTACTCTGCACTGTTTGTGCTGTTACAAAGGCATGAGAAGGGTGTTTTGGTTGAGACCTTGATTAAAGCTCCAGAAAGGCTGAGTAAAGTTGTCATTGGAGCTTCTGGTGCTGGGAGACTAGGCCTTTGCACTGAAGCTAGCTGCAAAGCTTCCAGAATCTCCCTTAGCAGATGTCATATGCTTTCAGAAAGCTCAGGTAGCATCTTCTCAGTGACTTTCTAGCTGTTAATGGGAACTCTCTATGTAATTGCAGAAGAGGCAGGAGAGCTAATCTGTGTTGAAAGGTTTGGGGCTGATATGAGTGAATAAGAGAGTAAAATATGTGTTTCTGAAGGAATACAGCCACCCTGAATAACACTGAGAGTTCTTTTTCTCTTATTCAAATCATAATGACCATATTTTTAAGAATTACATCAATTTTTAAACATAATTTCCACCTTATTTTAATTAAAATATTCTCTGCCTAGTCCATATACATTGAAAAATGTGGTTTGCAGTTTGACAGGATATTGAACACTATGTGAATTGGTTTAAAAGTAACCAGATTTGAAGCATCCATCAGTCAGTAACAGTGCACTCATAGGTCACTGAAGTTGTCAATTTCAATCAACTCTGTAATTAAATACATCACCAATATAGATTTTGTGTAAGAATGTCACTTGTTCTTCAGATGTCTGCTACTAGGACAAATCACACTTCAGTGTCTTTGAATGTGCCTTCTAAATACAGTTTTTTTAAAGCACAATAACATCTCCATCCATCTCAGTCCAATTTGCTGAATAGAAATCTGTTTAACCAATACGTAGCCTAAATGCTGAATTACAAAACAATGTGTGTTTCCTCTCTGTTTAAATGAATGCTGTATTGTTAAAACAGATATATTATTGCTTCTCTTTAAACTCTTCTGCTGGTATTTGTTCCCTAAAATAAAAAGAATAATATTTCATCTAAAAGAGACAAAACTTTTATGTCATATGTAATTAAAATTACTTTTCCTCCTGTTCAAAAATAAAAGAATAGGATCTTCAGACATGAGGAAATAGATCATCACTTCTAATTTTTCTATGGACATAAATATTAAGCAAATTTTAAAAAGGGGCAAAAAAGAAAAACCCATTTAGTGCTTTTGAGTGTCAGATTCTTCTATTATACTTGCCACTGGATTGGAAAAGTCTGAAACAAAGCTGAATTACCAAATATATATTGCCTGCCATTTGATTTAATCTTCAAATAAGCTCCAGTAAGCAGGTCCCTGGACAGTTAATCTTTAGTTTTGTAGCCCATGCACATTTTCAATAAGGTTACTGGGGAATTAGGCGTGGTGGGGAAGGGAAAGGCATATTGCCTTATTCTAAAGACAACTGTCAAGATCCTGCTATCAAATTATAACTCCTTTAATATGAAAAAAAATGAGTCTTTGCTGCAGTAAAACAAGTAGTAACTTGGAAAGAGAATGTTCTTCAGGGTTTTTTTTTCCCCTGAAATCAGATAGTTGCCCAGTTTAAAAGATATGAACTAAAAATATTGTAGGTATACTATATTTTAAGGTGCAATTCTGCAGCTCCGAAGATGTTAAGGATGCTATGACTGGAGATTCTGAGAGGAATTTTAACGGATTGGGGTGCAAGAGATTTACCATCTGCAATACTTAGGTTACCTTTTTAAGCAGCAATATACAGTAAATTGGTTTTGTTTTTGTTTCGTTTTTTTTTGAAACTGGCACCCTTAATGATTGCACCTTGAGCCAAGAGGAAGATCTTGAAAAACTGAAATATATGAACAAAACCAGGGGGTTATATTCTGTGTCATGCAATTCCCAGGGCATAAATCAAAACCTTTAGCAGCAGAAACACTTCAGAATTTTTTAGAATATTTAGGTCTACATTCCTGACTCAAAAGCATATGATACAAGCAAATTCTAAAATAAATGCATTTTACAAAGATATGGAACACATGAAACCACAGTAAAAATCCAACTAAAATATCCTGATGTATGTATTTTATGAGGGAAATATATATATCTAATAGAAAAGTAGAAAGATAATAAATAAACAAGGGAAAAGAAGGTAGACTAAATATAGTCTTAACAGTAGTCTCAGGAAAATCCAGATCCAGTCTGATAAGACCATTTTTAAAGAAGGATTGGAGTATAGAGGAGACTAGAAGGGATTGTCTGAGAGTGGAAGTTCAACAGAAATTTTGCAAGAGTAATTTCGGTATTGGTTCTTCATGACAACCGAAGAAACCTTAATATCACATTAAAAGTGAAGGTAAGCGTGTGTCTGATTAAATACAGCAATAGCTTATAGTCTATTTGATTTCTGAATTGGCAAGGTACAGAAACAACAGCAACAAAAAACTAAACCCATGCCAAGAAATATAAACAAAAGGTTCTTAAAGTTCGTTACAAATTCAGGGAAATACAAGAAATTAAAATTTGTGGGTGAAGGAAAGCGTCAGTGAATTAATAAATCAACAAAACCTGTTGCTGTTAACCAAATATTCTTCTTATTGCACAGTTGGCAATGTTTTGGCTGTGGTTGCTATCTGCAGTCTCTTTTTATCTGTGAATTTGCTGGTTACACTCTTCACAATCCCATCAAAAATACCATCATGTTCTTTTCAGTGCAATGAAATTATTCTTCTCAGTTTAAAATGACAGCTCTCTTGTATTAGGATAGGTTGAACAATGCCTCTTTCCTCATCCTCACTGACCCATTACCTGCCTTTCAAGCAGTGAACCACACTTTTTGAAACTGTTCTGTTTTGGACTCAATGACCTTCTTCTTTTGTGTTTTTCTTCCTACTTTTCTAATCATTGCGATACTGCATTCCTTGGTAAACCCTCTTTATCCTCTTCCAGTGTCCTATTGGGGGGCCTTTGTCCTCTGTGACTTTTCCCTACTTTTCATCTCTGGGTAATCTCATATGCAAACAAAAGCTCAGAGTAACACTGACCTTTAATCAATACGGAAGACAAGTCTCCACCTTCTTATAGACCTTCAAGTGCATGCCTTCCTCTTTCTTCCATGGTCAGGCAACAAAGAATACACTAGAAAGGAGGAAGATGTGCATTTCATAGTGTAGAACAGATGAAGATAGGCCTCAAAGGAGGACTTTATTACCATCTGTAAAGCTACCTCCTTATTCATCTTCATAGTCTTAAAACTCACTTGTGTGATGCCAGCACAACTTGATAAATGCTAAATTCCAGTTGTGCTGAGAATGTTACTGTCTTCTTCTTTCTTTGTCTCCTGTTCTTGAACTCAACCATTGCCTATATTAAAAAAAAAAAAAAAAAAAAAAAAAGGTTTATATTGTAGAATCCCCAGGACTGGAAACAGTTTTGTGTTTGTACAGAGATCATCAAAGTGAAATCCCAAATTTTGACTACATCATACACAGGTCATGATGCCAGAGAATGTTAATAATGAACACAACTCAAGTGTCTATACCCTAAAAGAATCTGTGCTTCCAGTGAAAAAATGAATGCAACTGGAAGAACAAATAGCATTGACCTTCGGGATACGCTAGTGTCTCTGAAAGAACATTTCATTTTCCTTAGAAAAGACATGTATCTTCAAGATCTGAAGAGATTTTGTGAAGTTGGATTAAAATCCTGGAATTTCATTTTGTAGTATCACAATTTTGTAGATCTATTTTCCCTCTGAATCAATAACAACATACTAGTGATCCAGAGAACGATGAATATCATACAAACACTGACTTTAAGCATGAGTATCAATGTATTTATCTTAGGAAGCACGAGTGAAAGAATTCTGAATGTAAGCTTTCAGCATCTGCTAGATGGGATCCCACGTGGTCCAACTCTGGTTCACATTCCTCTTCAGGTTATGCCTTTTATGCAGTCAGAACAAGAATATTTCTTCATTTATTTTATTCCACTTAAGTAAAAATTTATGAGGGAAATTAATTTTGTGTTAGGGTTATGCTCTTCTATAAAATTAAAATCCTTTAGTCTAATCTTCACTTTTAGAGTCATAGATGATGGTTAACAACCCAAAATCTAATACCTCTTGACACAAAACATTGCTTCAAATCTAAAAGTTTTAACGGTCTATTTCAAAACTAAAATGCTTTTTTCCTCACAATATCTCTACAAATTTGCCGTATTCCCACAGAATATTTTAAAGTTGGCAATGTAACATTTTTTATCACATCTGCTTCATGGTAAAGGATTATTCTATTTTCCCCCACTAAGAAAGAGGCAGTTTACACCTTGGAGAGTCAATGAGTTCCTCTGAATATGTACAACTTCTGGGTATTGCAAGAAGCCTTCTCAGTGAAATATTCTAGATAATTTATCCCTTGTAAGGTAACAAATTTTCCTTGAGAATGTCATCTTGAGCATTACAGTGCTCAGCCATTCTCTTCCAATATTACACTGCGATAAATAAAATGGGCAATGAAATTTCCTATGACTCTCAAAAGTGAAATTCAGTCTTAGGTTGCTACCCATAATAAATATCCATGATTCTTAGATCTGGTTAACTGACTGGCCAAACAAGAAAGTGCTAGGGTGTCAAGCCTCTTTAGTAAGGATGACTAGAGAAGGTGTAGAGAACATACGTCACAGCTGTTCAATGCATACTCCCCAGCATGATAAGCAATGTTCACTTTTCAATAAGATGAACATGGCTTGGAGCAAAATCTTCAGGGGAAAAAAGAGTTCAGAGATTCCACCTACAGAAAATGCTGACCTAGCCAAGAAGGGACACAGCTTACAGTACATATAGTGAATACATACAGAAATATATTCTATCTTTCCTCACCAGAAGTGAATGGCTGGCATTTTAAGTACTAAGTATGTCAAATGACACAGAGAATACTATTCCTGTCCCTAATGGTGGTGTTTGTTCTGTGGACATTTCACTTTATGAAAGTTTGACTTCCTTGACATCTTCTGAAAGGGAAGTCTTTTATTTCAGTAGTCCCTGAATGTAAATGACACTTAGGCCAAATTTGAACTTTGTGGAAAGAACAAAAATTTCTCCTGAAAATGTACTTGGAAGCAACTTCACAAATCAGAATTAATCTGTTGCAAACAGTAGCTACTGCCCTTCCGTTCATCCTTGCAGGGTGGCCATAAAAGGAAGTGCACAGCTTAACATCTTTTTCACCAAAAAATAGAGAGGAAGAGAAGCAGACAAGAGGATGGGGAACAGGGAAGACTGAAAAAGAATATGTGAACAGTTCCTCCTACCTCAGGTATTCTTCACAAACTTGTGCCTGGGATATGTCTGGCCTCCAGGTGATACTCTGCCAAAGAACAGCGTTGGGAGAGAGGACATGATGATGAACAGGTCTGGCATGAATCTAATTCCTATTAGATCTCCTGAAAAATATAAGGGCTTGTAGTTCCACTGTCATTTTTACTTCCCAACCGTCAACCTATCACCACCACGCCACTAAATCATGTCCCTAAGTACCACATCTATACATTTTTTAAACCTCTCCAGGAACAGTGACTCCACCACTCCCGAGGAGCCTGTTACAATGCTTAACAATTCTCAGTGAAGAAATTTTTCCTAATATTCAATCTAAATCTCCCCTGGTGCAACTTGAGGCCATTTGCCCTTGCCCTATCAGTAGTAACCCAGGACAACAGACTGATCCCCATCTCACTTCAAAAGACCCTATTTAATTGAGGCATTAAAATCCCATTTCTTAAATAGAAACTCAGCACTGGAATCAGCTAAACTCTTTTTAAAAAATTGTTTTATTTTTTAACAGCGAAAGGCTAACTGATAAGCTTATGGAGCACAAGAGACGTGAAATAAACAGAATTTTTTAGACATGGCAGGATTTGGAGGACTGTAATATTCAAGATATGTTTGGGTTTTGGTTTGTTTTTTTTTTTTTCCTCAGAGATGGCTATTTTCTTCATTCCATGTGGCCCTGTTTTAAATTTTTGGCCAAGGCTATTTGTAAAAATACTATAAGCTTCATAAAAAAATAAGTGATAGGTTTCTTTAAGTACTCAGAACTTGCTAGAGAGATATATAGATACTATCATGTTCAAGTAGTAAAGTATCATTTATAAGATGGTGTCTTGGACTGTCACCTGATCTGGAACAGAAGCTTTTATTTAAACCATGGACACAGGAGTCCTACCAGAATTAAAAAGCAGGAACTTCATCCATAACACTGGGAACCATTTGAGGTAAAAGATGTTTTTTCATTTGCTGCAGAATCATATTAGGCAAAGAGCATTTATACATAATATAACCCACAATATTACTACACACTTACTTCTGCTCTGAGCAGGTGTGAGCTTGTTTTGTCCATAGTTCAAGCTGACTTGAAAACATTAACAGACTGTGTTGGGTGTAATGTATTCTGTCTTTCAGTAAAGCTTATTAGTCCAGCTCAGTGCTATACTAATATGTCTACAAACCTGTTGGCTTGTGTTCAGCCTGCTCAGAGCACAGGGAAACAGAGTTCACACCTGGCTGGAAAAATGTTAGGTACACATCTATTGCATTAAGTATAATAGAGGTATAATAAAAGAGAGATAAACAAAATTATACTGAGAATAACATATGTTTTTTAATCCCTTTGGTGCAGGACAAAAAATACACTAAGCATTAAAGTTGATTTTGTTTATAATTTGAGGAATATCCAGTTTAGAGATTATTAAATTAATGACAATCTGACCTTGAAAACACCTCTCTCTGCTGAAAGAGCAACACTTCATCACCTGTTTTGATTCATTAATGTATCATTTAACTTGGTATGACACATGTTCAGCAGTTATAATTACATTATGGCCTTGCTATTACATCAGCTCTGCTCCAAGTTTCTGTCACCACAAGTCCAATTTTCAACACAGAGCAATCCAGTGCACTCTTTCCTTATTAGTGTCATCTTTAATGTAGCACCATTACTTGGCACTGAGAGTTTAACAGCAATTAACCCCTGCTCTATCCCCAGGGATAAGTACATCAGCAACTTGCCAAAACACTGTAAACAAGCTGGCCAAGATCAATGCAAAACCATACTGGCTGCAGAGCACCTACTGTATTAATTTAGGATTGATACAGAAAAAGAGAAAATAGTCTGTATGAAATTGACCTAAAAAGGTTGCCCACACAGGCAACAAGATTTTTTTTTAAGCTGAAAAGGAAAATTCTAAATCTCTTGTCTGTTAGTTTGCAAACTCACATTCGTTTCTATCTTTGTTCTTATACTATGCTGATCACCATAGGACTTCCAATTATGGCAGAGAATAAACACTTATTGCCTGTTAACTGATTAAGAGGAGATGAGATGAATGGTTCTTAGGTGAGGAATTAAACACATTTCAAGCATTATCAAGAAAGCAAGCAGCAAAAAGGGTGAAAATGCCAATTTCGCTTTTGTTTCTGGTAGTAGAACAGGACAATGCATATCAAAACATTGACCAAAGGTTAAGGTTTTTCTCCACAGAAGCAAACCAGAGAAAAACAAAGACTTCAGATGTCTCTGAAGGTCACTCCTACCAGCTTCCCTTTGGGTGGGATGACTTCCTCAGCTATATTCTCGTGGAGACACATAAAGCAACTAGGAATGTGACTGCAGAACAGGCATGGCATTGGGTACCATGTATACCTCTGAAAACTGCCCCCCCTTATGGATATCTGTGCCACTATGCTTGCACTGCTGTTGTTAGCTCTAAGGTAGGCAGAAGGAATAGCAACTTTGTATTATGTGACTAAACTGAACTACAAGGCAAACACTTCTGTTAGGATTACAGGTGAAATGTTTTGGAGATAATATAAAAAAAAAAATCTCATTAGATATAGTTTATATAGGTTTAACAGATCCAGGATGAAATATTGCTTTTTTTTCCTCTTTTTTTTTGACATCAGAATTATCCTTCATAAAGTTTTGATTTTTCCACCAGCCAATACTCAACTAGAAAACGAACAAACACAAAAAAATCTCAACTGAGTTTCCAAGTGGAAATTTACCAACAAATTCTTTCTGTTTAGAAAATGGAAAAATATACCTGAAAAACTCATTTAACTGAAGATCTCCAAACTCATATAGTTTCAAGTAAGACAATAAGAAGTAAAATCCTTCATTTACTCATCTCCATATCCTGCTTGTACGGCACAGTATAATTATAAATCCTAATGGATTGTAAGTTTAGGAATACCACTACTCACAGTGAAGTTTTTCACATTCCCAGCTAGTAGAAATGACAAGTCCAAGGTGGTATCTGTGAACAGAATCTGTGAGTCTGGTCTTATAGGAGGTGGTTAGTGCTGCACGACACCTCACCTGGTTGTTATCAGCTGGGGCTGGGTTCTGAAAGTTTTCATGTTTGGCTGGTTGGAAGATTTCCTGGAGAGAAGATGGAGAAATGAGGAGGAGTATGGTAATTGCAAGTGAAACAATTTAAATATCTCTATCTTTAAATCAAAAGGATCTGTGATTACAACTATTTGAGACATATGAATCATAGAACAGACTTATATCAGCAGTAAAGGGAAAAAAGTAAATAGTGGGAAGCACACCCCTTGAAATGCTTTTGAATCTTTTTGACATTGATCTTCCATACTAGAAGTAACAAAAATACTGAGTTTTAAGCATGAACATTTTAAAGTAGGTTGCTTAAAAAGAGAAGTCTTACACTTATTTAAAAAGCATTTGTAGTACAGAAGAAATAGTACATAAATTATTTGGAAAAAGAGGAAGGAAGTCTTATATTTGAAATGTTCTAAACACCAGCTATTTGTCCATTTCCATAACCCCCATGATAAATGAGGAGTTTCAAAATAGGTACCATTGACTTAACTATAGAAATACATACAGAGAATTTACAAGTAAAGTACTCATTATTGTTCTGCTTAGTCTAAGGAACACTTTCATACATTGCAAATCTGGACTGAAAAATTCAAATATATACCTCTAAAGATATGTTCTTAAATCTGCTTTTACTTTGCTACCATTTGGTATTGTCAATACTTTCGCTTTTGAAAAACCAGGCTATAATTTAACCCTTCCGTTCTGAACATTCTGAACAGTCATTATTAAGACAGCTGCTTAACAATTTTAGGGCATGACAATTTTAAGAATCATATACACAATTCCCACCCAAAAATACGCTTTTTGGTGTGTTTTGCTAGACTAATATTTCATGCAGAAATGTAGGAAACTTTTTTTAAATTACTATTTAAATAAATAAAGGAAAGAAAAAAATAACGTGCTACTGTGTAAGTAGTGGGAATTTGAGTGGAAAATTTACAATGGGCTTCATCCTCAGCATGCTGATCTATACACAAAAATTTGGAATTGTCAAGACTAAAGAGTTTGGGCGTTTTTTTCCATTTCATTTGCAGGAAGGAGAACACCTGAAATTTAGAATGTACATCCAAATTCATTTTGTGTCTAAGTGTGACTGCTAGCTAAAGCAGATCCAGCTCAGTGGAAAGAATCCTCAAGCATTATGAAGGTAACCCTAGTATTCACCTTTCTAGTTAAGCTCTAAAATTTTGATAAAAATAATAAGATTTAATAGAAAAGTGTGGGAATAAAAAAAAATTACGAAAAATAGGCAGCTTATAATACAGAAGAGTTCCTCCAGATAACAAGGCCTTGACATAGTTCCTGTGATGATTAACTTAAATAAAATCAGGAAATATCTGAAAGACCATGAAGAGGAGGGATGATCAGGAATGTTATGTGAAAAGTAACGTAAGTATCAATATGACATGATATTAGGTATGGAAAATTAGGTGTAGAACCAGCTGGATATGGTGATTCGTTGTGCCTTCTGTAAAAATATGCTTGGTTGGTTGCTTTTATCTGGGGTCTGTCCTGGTTTGGGTTAGAGCAGAATGAATTCTGTTCAGTGATTTTACTTTTTATCTAAAGCTCCTCTAAGTAGCTGCACTTTCTGAAACTAGGGAATCCTGCTGTGGCAGGGGGGTTGGACTAGATGATCTTTTGAGGTCCCTTCCAACTCCTAATATTCTGTGATTCTGTGATGCTTTCACAGACACTGCCTGCTTCTAGCAATGATAAGACCTAATGTTTAGATTTAATACCAGGGATCGGTATGCAAACCAAAGTCACTGCTAAATCTTGTGTCTCACACTGGGTGGGTGCAGAGTAAAAGCTGCACCTAGAGGGAGGAGTAGGGTCAATTGATTGGTGTAGTGGTTAGGATTCAGCATTCTCACCACTAGGGCCTGGGTTCAATTCCCAGTTAGCGAAGAATCCTGCTCTGGCAGGGGGGTTGAACTAGATGATCTTTTGAGGTCCCTTCCAACCCCTGACATTCTGTGATTCTGTGACAGGACAGGTGACCCTAAACTGACCAACTAAGTATTCCATTCAAATATGTCATATTAAATATAAAACTGAGGGTCAGTTCCTTCTTCGCTCTTCATTTGCTCTTTTTCAATGGTCAGCATCTGAGGAGAACTCTGTTCTGCCCTTGCTCCTGATCCACAAGTTCCTGCAGCCAGTACCGGATCTAGCCCCTAAGCCTGGCCCCTGTCTGCTGCAGAAGCCTTCTGCTGCAGTGTCAGTGGTGACAGTGACATATTTATCACCTGGGGTGGTTGGGTTAGGTATTGGTTTTGTACATATTTATAGATATTTCATTTATCATTATTATTATCGTTAAAGTAGTTTTAGTTTTCTTTCCCAATCCACAAGTCTATCTCCCTCTCTCTCATTCCTTTTCCCTTCCTGAGGGGAAGGAGAGGGGGAGAAGAGGGGGAAATAAGAACATCTGTCACTATGGTGGTTGGCCTAGTCCTGACCCTCGATGGGGTCTTTTATTTTACTGTGGTGTAAACACAGGTGAAGTTAATGCTAAATTGCAACTAGGAGAGTTAAGCAGAGCACAGCTACTTTGCAGAAAATAGTCTTAGCACCTTACATTCATTTCAAATTTCACAGCAAGGCTTTATCAGCCTCTGTTTAAAAATGAAACATAAAATCTTTATACCAGCAAAGAATTTTTTTTCCCTGGAAATATGAGGATATTCTATTTTGGTCTGTTCTCTGAAACATGTTGTAGGACAAAACACCTTCTATCCCTTGTATTATTCTCATACCCAAACTGTTAAGTCCTAATTTAAAAAAAAAAATAAAAAAATCCATAATTTATTTGGCAATAAATTAAAACTCTGCCTAGCCTCTTTAGTCAACTATCTCCAAGTCAAGAGTCACAGATGTTAAGAGCTGTTACGATGCCAAGTTAATTTCCTGAAAATGAGTGCCTGAGGTTGGATGAAGAAGAATCTTAACAGCGTTCAACATGACTGATAAAAAAGAAAAACAGAGCTTAGAGGAGATAAAAGGTGATAGTATTGGGAAAAAAAAAAAAACAAAATAGAAAAATATTAATTTTTATTTTTCCTCTCAATTACAGTTCAGCTGATCATAAAGACCATAATACAGATACTCCTGAAAAATATTTTTTGACATGCTATTTCTTTTTTCCACCTGACCTGAGAATACCACATTTGCTCCTTTTCCTATGCTCTCTGCAGGGCTGACATGTCCATAAGATGTCACAGAGCTCCCACATTGCACCATAGTTCTTGTTTCCAGAGACCTAGCTGTATTATATAAGACAATCAATTTGCCCAGCAAGATAGAATGGGAATGAGTTGGGAGAAGAGCAAATCCATAGGAACACCACCACAACAAAAGAAAGAATAACACTGAACCAGCTCAACACTATAGTTTCTGGCCAGTTGACCAAATTGAGATTTATATTCAGGTACAAGAAGCCCAAAACAAAAATAATTTGGCTTGGGTTTCCTGAAGTAAACTCAAAAAATATCTACAGATATAAGTTATTTCTACAGAAAACTTTAATGAGATTATTTTATGAAAAAAAATTCCCCATAATACCTGTCACTGGCCTTCTTCCAGTCTCCTTGGGCTGAGAACTGTATTACAAAGCTTCTTGAATATTTGGCTTTCTTGTCTTTTGCAATGCATCCAATCCAGCTTCTTCATGTCTTCATGTTCTTCATGTCTGCTTGTCACAATTAGAAGGTAAAGACCATAATTATGAAAACCAAAACCAGTAACAATGAAGTTGTCATATTTTTGATCAGTTTATCTGTAATAAAAATGTAAAATTAACTGAATAAGTATTACAGAACCAACTTCTAAAAGGATGTAGCCCTAGAACTCTTCAAGTCATTTTGTAACTTGCCTTTTAATGTTGAAAGCTGGTCTGCATTTTTGCTGGTACTCTCTGATACTTCAGATATTTCCAAATACAGGGAACACTCCAAAACCTAACATCAAAATTGGAGGCAGGAGAGAGTCAGCAATGGACATCAAGGCCAAAGCCACCACAGAATCAGCTAGTGCGACATCTTGCATAAAACCAGTGACACTAATTCATCCAGCCACCCTTACAGTGTGACTGATTTCTGTCTGGCTGAAAGCTGTATTGCACAATGACATACAGGTTTGATATCAACACTTTGCTCCACTCTTTGTCTTGCTATTTTAGTTTCCATGATGAGAACATTCTTTATATATCTAATATGAATATGTGTGTGTTTTTTCTTCCTGTCACTGGTCTTGCACTGTTTCTTTCTATTATTTCAGGTATCACCAGCATCTCTCCAAGAAGGAGTTTACACATTGTAATCAAATCATCTTTGATCTTCTATGTAAAAAGCTAGTACAGCATTTTTAACATCTTGCTGCAAAGCATTCTTTCCACCACTTGCATAGTTACAATCTCCTTCGTGCTCTTTCCAACTGTTTAATATCCAAGTAAGATATAGGGCTTGATTCTCTGGGTCTTGTTTAGTCATTCACAACTCTGAAAAAGCATTATAAAAGAGAATAAGTAATGTCTTAAGCCAGCCAGATGGCAGTGTAAATGACAACATCTGAAGACCCAGGCATATAATCTGCTGTTCAGAGATCAACAGCAAAGGTTCATTTTGTGTCCTTTCTCCTCCAAAAACTGAGGATGTTAAGGTCACTTTTCAAACCCATGGTTTTGACATCATGCACCTTGAAGTTTAGTACTTTTGCACTGATTTTCATCATATGTCAGAGTCAGCAGGTATGTCTTCTCACAAAGTCAAATTACAGGTTTGAAGAAATTCTTTTGAATTGAAACTGTACAATTCTGTTCAGCTTTATCCTTAACTGTGTCTGTGTAAATCTTTCTTGCAATTCTTCCTTCCTCATTACATTTGAGTCTTGAGTCACTGAGCGATTGTTCCAGACTCAGAATCTAAAGTCTTTCTCACCTTTTTTTCATCCTGATTGTTGTCATCTCTAATAAAATAAAGTATATTTCCAAGAACTAAAAAATTAAATCACCCCATGAGCTGAAAACAAAAGTTAAAGAGCATGAACAGTTTTTCTATTCTGCCTAATACAATGATTCTCAGGGCAAACCAAGAGAAAACAATTGCAAGATTTAAAAAGGACTCTAATAATGTCTCATAGCAGTATATATCTGGAACCTCTCACCTTCAGAATGGATTTGGTCCAGATTGAGAGCAATTTAAAAGAAATATTGACTTCTGGATGCTTAGTGACCTGTGTAAAAACGAATTAATAATCCCAGATATTTCCTACAGAACATCACTAAAATTGTCAGAGCTGTTGTCAGACCTTCATTGAAAGGTGTAAAAGATTTTTCACTTCATTTATCAATACAACACACAAATAGGTCACAGACTATCCAAAGAAACTGAACTCTTTCCAAATCCCTGGCAGATTTTGCTACATCCTGCAATCCATCACTTAGTCAACACGTGTATGAACAAGTGGCCCATGTGTATATGGGTGTGATGTTGAGCTGGATGGCAAGTGACCAACCTCCTGAGGCAACTCAGTTTTAGATTATCAGACAGACATAAGATGAGGGTGCTGGGCCTTTTTGGAATGAATGGTCAAGTATGGCATGAAGAAAAAATTGAGGAGCACACAAAACATTGACTTTTTTTCCCATAACACAGCTGGATGACGCAGCTGAAGTCATAATTTGTTGTTGGCAAAGGCCAGCAATCAATTATTATTCAGTGGAAGATGGGCTACAAATGGAGGGAAGTGATATATTTCCTGAAGGTAGCTCTTAGAGATGTCAGGGATAGGTCAGAGAACAGGAAACATCAACTCTTGCACAGATCTATGTGAAAATTCAGGTTTTACTGAAAGAGCTGTTCAGTTATTAAAAAATGTTTTGGCATATACATTTTTCTTAAGCTGTCTGCAGATGGTTAAAAATACATTGTGATCCAAAACTTTAAAAGTGCAATGAAAAATGAGTAATAGGCCAAATCAACGTCTGTATTTTTTTAATTAGCTACATCATTTAGAAATGCTATTACTCAGAAACATGTTTTAAATGCTATTTATCTTATCCTCTTCAGTCAGTGTAATAGTTCTCTCTTCTCTTTTGTTATTTCTAACAATTCTTTCCATCCTTTGAGCTCATGAGAGGCTTGCCTTCCTCATCTAAGATTAAAGTGAGAAGCTGATGGGGTGGCAGGTGAGCATGTGTGCCACTTGCTTTCCTAGTGCTCTTAGTTCCAGAATACCTCAAGAAACAGCATTTGTCAGCCACATCTACAGAAGTCATCAAAGCACAAATGAAAATGAGAAGTTCTACATTTCCAATTAGCTTTTAAAACATTTCTAATGTGACAATGGGCAGATCAATAAAGAGGGCAGCTACTCAAAAATATTGTGCAAGAAGGAATTCATTTGTATTGGCAAAACTTTTTGACAGTCTTTGTAAGCCACAAACTAAGGACATTAGTAACTATCTGTATTTTACCAACTGGATATGTACTAAAATCATGATCAATATCTAGTAATTAACTGTGTATTTCAAAGGATGTGGTTACTGAGGAAAAGCAAGCAGCCAGGCTGTTGTTTTTAACTTTGTTTTCGACAGTGCAGTTTAACTTTATCCCTACGCCATTTCTAAAGGAATAGTCAAAACTGATTGAGTGTAGAGGACCTCTCAGTCTTAGAAGTGACCTTCACAGTTAACAAACAAATACTGAAAGACATCAGCCCAGCTGCTCTACAGGCTGGAAAGTTCAGTCTGTATAACCTGCAATCCAGAATTTGTCATGGTACTAAGCTATAAAGGAAGAGGAGACCCAGTAATGAATCTAATGGTTTAAATGGCAGGAATCTCCACTGACACCCTCCTTTATCATACTGGGTAGGGCCTTAACTGAGAACAAAAACAATATGGGTAGGAACAACTCTTCCAACTTCAAGCATTGCTGTTTAAAGCTACTGTCACCATGTGAAGGAGACTAAAAAGTACTTACAGGTCATGTTCGTCTTGTCCCAGAACAGCTGCCTGAATTAGCCAGATTAAGAAAATTTAGCCATCAAGCTTGGATGAAGGTATCCACACTGCAGACATCTAAAGTCAGGTGAGAAGAATCATGCAATAAAAACCTGAGAGACTAGGAAACTGACTGTTTCCAGGAAGAGGATTTTTGTGCTCTTCTGACACAGTCTGTTGTATACTTTTGGACATCCTACAAACATCAAACCTACTCACAATACTAATTTCAGCCTGAGACTTTGACTTTTAAAAAAGTGAATCAAATTAATGAGGCTCCCACTTGCAACATGAATAGGATGAGTAAATAAAAGAAAACATGATAAATAAAAACTCAAATGGAGGCAAAAAGTTGCATGAAGACTGTGAATCTCTCTTTTTGAACTTTTTTTCCCCTCAGGCACTTACTTAGCTTGGCCAAAGACTCCTTTCTACAAGTTCAGAGATATTTTAATTTTGAACTTCAAATGAAGAGCAGATAAAATACCAAACAAACTTACGATGTCACACAATCATCAGTGGGGCCCATTTTAATAGTTAATGACCTGGGCACCTGTGATTATCACCATAAATACAAAGAATTAATTTAAAAGGAATTATTGACATAATATAACACACAATAGTCTGTTAATAAAAATGCATGCTTCTAACTGAATTCTGGCACCTAGCCACCAACTAAGCATAACTTCAAAAGCAACAGCTGGGAAAGCATCTTTTAGATTTTAATTACAGTAGCTTGTAAGCCACTTATCTTTTCAACTTTTTTCTTCAGAAAGCACTTCTGTTTCACAGGAGTGAGTTCAAAGGTATTTACTACATGTAGGGCAAGGGAACCAGCTCTGACATAGTCAAACTTCACTTGTAAATTTGGATTCTGGACAGAGACAACTATTTTCAGCTTTGAAGTGCGAGTCCCATTTGAACCTGAAAGAACACAGGCTTCAGGCTTGCTGCTCAGGTTTCTTATTTCTTTTCTAACTCCAGATGCCAGATAAGAACTTCTATCATATTTGTTCTTATCTATTATTTGTACTTTAGTGTTATCTTAGAGCTGTCACTGAAATTAAAGGTTCATTGTGCAAGGATTTTATTATTCAAATATGTAGTGAGCATTCACAATCCCAGATGATTCAGTCATGAAAGGTAGAAGGAACTGTTAAAGAGTTTGGGAAATGGGCACAGACACAGACCTGAGTCTTGCAAAGTGAGGCTATATTCTGTAGTTGGATGCAGAAAGATGTTATGTTTGTGTTTAGGAACAAAATATGAAAACCTCATTGAGTAGAGAATGATTTGCTAGATTGGCTATAGTGCTTGGCATTTTTCAGGAACAAGTCCAGAGGGGGGTTTGACTTATTTCATCTAAGATCTGAGGTCTTAAAGTCTATGCAGCTGCTCTAGACTTCCTCCACTATTAGGGAGGTAGAACTAACAGAGGTTTCTAAAGCTCATCTCTGTCCACTGAGCAAGAAATCCAGAACATTTCCTTGGATTAAGCACAAGCCTCTTAGCCAGCTAAAATTAAACTAGTGGTATCCTACCTCCAATGTCTCTGAGTCTGAGGAACAACTATCTCCCAAAAAATAAGGAAATTGTCTCTCTGTGATTCAGGAAAAGAAACGCATCCCCAAGAGAATCAATCTTTCCCCTAATATGCAAATATAACTGCTACCTAAAGTGGTTTTGACTGAAATAGAAACTGTGCAAAACAAAATTACCTTTGTTATTTTTGTTATAGAGTTAATAGAAAAAAGATGTGACTATAGAGGCCTTAAAAAGACCAAAGCAATTTCATTTAAAATCACACTGATATATCCTTGAACTGTAACAACATCAGCATATAAGCACTGCCAAAAAGATTATTGAGATGAGTTAATAAGTACAATTGACATAATAAGAAGGATCTTTAAAGAAGACTTTCTAGAACGCTGTGGACCCCATGAGGTCTTGTAATACAAGCAATATTTTTTTTCAGAGATAAATTCATTTATGGAATGGAATGTATGATTGTCAAGGGTCATGAGAGGAAACTGAACTTGAAGATCTGTGGAGGTTTTTTCCCATCCCACAAAAATAACATACATAGGAACAACACAAGTTATTAGACTTGCTAGAGGATTTTTTTGACTGCAATTCTATTATGTGTTAATTAAAAGCTATCTCTAAAACAGTTAATATGGAAAATAGATATGTCTGCCTGTTCTGAAAAATCAAAAATTTATTTTTCTTTGGGTAGTTTTTAAAGACATTATTCATACACACATAACAGTATGCCTTTCTAGGAGGATAAATAGGATGCAGGAAGACTAGAAGTCCTCTGTCCACTCTCCAGACAGTCAAGAAACTAAATAAAACATCACTGTGTTTTGTGCCAAGTTGTCCTGTCCTTCCAAAATGTACAGAGCCTCCAAAAGAATAAATGAGAGATAGGAACTGTGCATCTCCCTTCTTACAGAAGCGTTAAACTGCCAAAGAAGCTTAGAGCCTTGACCAACAAATCTGTGAAAGAATGCTGTTTTGTACTCAATTCCAGTCCCTGAGGAAGTAGCAGAACTGTGCACTGCTCCCTGCAACATGCTCTCCTCCATTGAACTTGCACTTGTTTGAATTATAGCTACATAGCAGACCAGAGCAGTCTGTAAAAAAGCTAAAATACATGAATAAACTCAGACAAAAGAAGCAGCATACACAAATATGAAAATACCAAAACTTCAGTCAGCACCACCATAATCTAGACACTTCATGCAGAGTTCTTCACAAATTTTGGGATGCTATGATCACAGTCACAAACCCCTACCTGATTAATTTTTGCATCTGTAGCTACAAAACCT
Organism: Galbula dea; assembly: GCA_013399015.1. Classification (NCBI taxonomy): domain Eukaryota; kingdom Metazoa; phylum Chordata; class Aves; order Piciformes; family Galbulidae; genus Galbula; species Galbula dea. Next base: position 50,696 of record VWZX01004334.1, read on the forward strand.
TTCACAGAAAAGCCCAAGATATTTCCACAAACCTTTCACTCTGCATTTATACTAAAGGATATGAAAAAGAAAAGTTAACAAAGAACCTGTGATCCAGTGCAAACAGGATAACTGAAGTTTATTAATCATAAATGAAGGTGATGAGTAGTTCAGGAAGCATATAAATGAACCAGCAACCTTGCTGAAAGGTCAGCACCTTTCAATAATAAACTGTCTCCTCTCATTTCAACAGAACTTTCTAGGTTTAGGGTCAGAAAGCATCCCAAACGTAACTACTAAATCTGAAGGATGCTTCACATCATTTTAGTTTTCTCTTATCCCTCTTGTTTAATAGCTCTGGGTTTAGAAGTGCAAATAACTTGACAGTTAAGTTTTTAGTGGATTCAACAGAAACATTTTGACACAGGTAGCAGCTGCAAAAGCAATAAGAATCGCTTCCCAAGGGTTTGACCTTCTGTTTCATTGTAATTACCGTCACTAGGCTAATCCTGAGGTAAAGGATTGGGATCATAAAATGTATTCTTAGTGTTATGGCTGCCCATGTACTCCAGCCTGTGCTGAAGTTACTGCAGAATAGGGAGCCAGTTTTAAAGACTCCTTTTCCACTTTGAGACAAATTTTTTCTCAATTTGCTAACAACTTCTTTGGAATGTAGGCTTGGTCCTTCTGAAGGGGATCTTTCCTGTACTATGCAAATTTTGCTTTCAAAATGAAAAAAAACCAATTAGTTTTGTGTACATGTCTTCATTTGTCACAAGTATTTGAGGGAAGGGGGAGACATTCCTAATGGCACCCAACCATTTAGATGTCAAAGAGAGTTTTGTATGTCCACAAAATTAAAACATAATTTACTGTCAAACCTTAAAGAATTTTGCATTTCTTCTGATTTTTCTTTATGACAGCTTTCAGAGGGCATGCTGTGAAGTACTTTTTCCTGCTTTAGGACCAATTGCTTGTGACAAATGCATTAGTTTTTAATACCAGAAGTGGACACATAATTTGATGAAGTATGTCTTTATGCCATCAGCTGTTGTCTGCCACCAGCTTTTTACAAAGACACTCTAAACAAGATCACCCCCAGCTGTCTTGATAATTCAATCTCTTTTTGCCCCGTAACCAAGCCAAAGCTAGCTTGAAATCAACAGAAAGACTTCAAATGGGATTTAGAGCAAGACTGTAAAGCTAAAAAATTCTAGAGCTCTTTCTGTCATCTCCTTTTCATAGGAAAGAGAAGACTTCCCTGGCCTACGTAGGTTATGTTCATTGCTCCTTTTCTGCACAGATAAGGACCTGCACAACCTTTTCAGGTTGATGTAGGCAGGCTGATAGGACCACATCACACCCACGGAAACAGGTACCCTGCTAGGCTGTCCACTGTTCAGCTCACCTACAATGTCCCTCTGCACATTACTGAGCATCCTTCCAAACTAATCATACCTCTGCAATTGTTAGCATGAAGTCTCAGTGTGATTGCTCTGGGCTCATTTATGCTATTCCAAAGACTGTGTTACAGGTTACATTTTGTGTGAGAAACAACCTTATGTGTACTCAGATGTGACAACCTCAGTAAAAGTCCAGTCACCTTAGAAATCTGCAATATTTTTTTTCTATAGCACATGATGTTGATATGTAGTTTGCATTTTTATCCCCACTAATATATAAACGTGTCTTAAAGTATATGTTAATTATTAACACATCTGTTTGACTCACTGAACAGCTGAAAAACATCTCATTAAATCTTCACTTTCTTGTCTCTTGATTTTTTCACTTTTCAGTTGCCAGCTGTACACCTTCTGAACTACCGGAATCACGTGCTCAACAACATAATTCCTTTACTATTCTAATTAAACAATTAATTAATGCTTATGGTATAAGAAAAAATAAGGAAATAAGAAGGAAGAGAACATGAGCAATGAGCACTGTTTGGTTTTTCTAATACTCACTCTGGCTTGTGAAACATTCTGTGACAGCTGCTGTAGTCTTACCACTATATTTTCAGAGCTTCAATTTTGATTATATGTTTTTATCTAAACTAGTCAAACACCAAAAGTATCCAATAATATAGATTACATTATTTGATGAATGTTTGTGTTATTTGCTAACTAATTTATCAAAGCTGCAGAAGTTAGTCCAATGCAGTAAAATACTATTCATCATATAAATTATTTTATAAAATATGGAAACAATTGTCAAGGTGTATATGTGAAAAATAGTACATGGCTTAGATTGTTGCATACCTGATGTATATGACAGTTTGAAGAGTGACAGTTTTGAGGTTATTTGGGTGTAAAAGCAGATTCTAGTTGCAGAGACCTAATAGAGCAGAAGCATTAAGGAGGTTCTTTACCCAAAGGATGGTGAGCCACTGGAACATGTTGCCCAGAGAGGTTGTGGAGGCCCCATCCCTGGCAGTGTTTAAAGCCAGGCTGGATGTGGCCCTGGGCAACCTGGTCTAGTGTGTGTGGCATCCCTGCTCATGGCAGGAGGGTTGGAACTAGATGATCTTTAAGGTCCCTTCCAACTTGAGGCATTCTATGATTAAGAACTGGAGCTTCAGTTTGGAGAAATTGGCCCACATTTGCAATTGTAGCTGCCTGACTAACAATATTAATGGTCTGTTGGATGACACTTAAATTCAATTCCTTCCATTAAGATACATGTCGTTTTTAGTATTCTAGTGGAAACAGTAACAACAAGTTTTCTTCACTGAAAAATATATAGGACATACCTTAACTACAGTAGCAATGTCATCAATACTCCTCATGAATAGTTCTAAAATTTTAGGAGACTCTAAAAGATGATTTTTATCTACTGACATGCTGCAACAGCAGGGGAAATCAAATCACCCGTGAATGTCTTATTAGAGCAATATCTCCATGACACTTCTCTTACAACTCTAGAGCAATATCTCTATGACACTTCTCTTACAACTCACTTTTACATCTTTAGTCCTTTTTTTAAAAATTAAAATAAGGAGCTACAGATAAAAATATTTTAGAAAATAATCACATTAGTGCTTTCTAGAAAAGGAATTGCATGTGAAATAACAAGAGATAACTCTGGGACTATATTGCTGTAGTGTGAACTACATCTCTTTTTTGCTTAAAACCTAGAGATTGTCCCTCCTGGAGACTGTGGGCAGGTTGCAGTCTCTAGATTTTTGGTTGCAGTTTCTTTCTTTTCAATTGCTTTTTCAGACTAGTTATTTTTAAGAATTGTCAACTTGTGCCTTATTTCCTTTCACAGTATGAAGTTCTGTATGAAAGGCAGGAAAGCTGCAGAAAGATCTTTGATATGTGGGGTTTTTTTGCTCCTGCCAGATGAAATAGTGAAGTTTGCTGCAGAAACTCCATGCCATTGCAATACCTACCATGGTATTCAGATATTTCTTCCAAAGTTTAACAGATATGTGATCCTCAGAGTGCTTACCTTACAGATTATATGAATTGGCGTATCTATTTATTTCCATATTACTCCCCTTTTCTCTCTGCTGCCACTGTTAGGGACAACAGACAGGCTTTTCTCCTTAGTTGTGAGGTTTTAGTCACATGGATACATGCCCATATTCTGTGCCTTTTAAGGACTACACTGGTTAAGCATTGCTGTTGACCAAGATTGCTCCATGGAGGTGCAGCTCAGCGGTCAGAACCTTATGCAAAAGTATAGCTGTGAGAAGTAAAAAAAAAAAAAAAAAAAAAAAAAAAAATCCAGG
>VWZX01004334.1:54413-221802 GCA_013399015.1 Galbula dea
AAAAAAAGCAGAATCCAGGCAATTTGTGAGGTCCCCGGATTCACTGAATCCCCAGAAGCTCTTCATGACCTTCAAAAAGAAATTTTACAGGCTAAGTTGTCTCCTAAGGTCATTTATAATAACAATTTAATACCTGATTAGTAGGACTCTGTTGAATTGACAAGAGCATGGACGTGGCCATCTAATATGTCATATCTGTCTGCTATGATCCCAAAATTCTCTTTCATTTCACCTTAAACAAGACTTAAAATCTTTCCCACTGTGAAGCACAGAACACCCTGGTAAAGGGGACACCACTCTTGTTCTTTTTCTCAGGTGATCACAGCATGGCTGATGGAAATTCTTAAGGAATACGGGAAAAGTACTAATTTGTTTATTTTTTTTTAAGTTACAAATTAGAATCTATTGGAAAACCATGATACATGGTCACACATCCTAAGTGGAATATCACTGATGAATCACTGTTTGCAAAGTAAAAGCTTATATCTATACCATACTTATTGCTAAAACTGAGGTACATAAGTCATTTACGTTCCAATATATTATATACATATAAGGACATGGACCTGCTGGAGTAAGTCCGGAGGAGGGCCACAAAAATAGTCAGAGGGCTGGAGCACCTTTCTTATGAAGACAGGATGAGAGCATTGGGGTTGTTTAGCCTGGACAAGAGGAGGTTCCAGGGAGACATTATACCAGTACATAAAAGGTGACTAAAGAAAGCTGGAGAGGGACTTTGTACAAGGGTATGTAGCGATAGAACAAGGGGCAATGGTTTTTAAATGGAAGAGTGTAGATTTAGATTAGATGTGAGGAAGAAATTCTTCAGTGTGCAAGTGGTGATGCACTAGAACAGATTGCCCAGAGAGGCTGTGGATTTCCCATCCCTGGAAGTGCTCAAAGCCAGGTAGGATGGGGCTTTGAGCCTCATCTTTTAGTGGAAGCTTATCCCTGCCGATGTTAGGGTGGTTGGAACCAAATGACCTTTAAAGTCTCTTCCAACCCAAACCATGCTAAGATTGTACAGTATGACATTATATTTACACATATTATTGATTCATAGAAAATGAAGTGCATATTAAAGAAAAATAAAATATTGCTAAACAAAAGTACAGCTATGCAGAAATAATTCTAGAAACTGGCTGCAGTTCCTAGTATTTGACAGAATCCCCTATTAAAACTACTTACTGATTAGGAGCAGAAATTTTCATGACTTTTAGAATGAGGGATTATTTTTATTATTAATGAAAATTCAGTTGATTATTATAACTCAGCGTATATTAACAAATGATGATTATATGATATCAACATATTTCTTTGGAACACATCAATTTAATTAAAAATTTATGTTGGATATTGCTGAAATATTTGGTAGCATACTAAAGAAATGAAAAATATTTTTATTAGAAAGTTGAAATATTTCTTTTGAAAAAAAGATTGAAATGTTTTCTCCTTTGTGCTCATGAAGAAGCAGTGTTTTCTCCCTTCTAACATGAATATATTGCTGGTTTGTTTTTTTTCCAAGCAGAAGAAAACAAAATCAAAAATAGTAAATCTTGCTGAATTTTCCCCTAGATCTATACATTAATTTCTTACTTTTTCAGCCATGTGAAGGTCTACACAGTCCTAGAAATACTAAAAATCTCTTTCAACAGCAAATTTTCTTCAGTATGAAAAGTCTCACTCACTCACTGGCAATTTGCCACTCTTCACCACCACAAACACAGCAGATTTAATGCATCAAAAAAAAATAACGTTTCAACCACAAACATACATTTAACCTTATTCACTGGGCAGCTCACTTCTCAGCCATCAAACATATCTCCTAAGCTTAAGTATGCATCCTCTATATTTCAGTCAAGTTTAGCTGGCACATAGTTTTTTCGAAGGCACAAAGGATATGTTTTCCCTCATGTCACACATATCCTTATAAAGATAAGGAGCAAATTGTTCAAGATTCAACTACATATAACTCTCTGACAACACCTGCTTTGAGCAATGACATAGCCTAGATGGCCTCCAGAGGTTTCTTCCAACTAAAATAGTCTATGATTTTAGTCAAATATTTTGTGACAGTTTCTATGGGATGTTTTCCTGATCAATCTCATCATTCAGGAACAAGCAGTCTTGCTTTTTTATGTGTGGTTTTTTCTTTGGTTTGTTTTGTCATTGTTTTTGTCTCAGGTTTTGCTCTCCTAGTATTTCTTATACTTTTTACTTTCCCAATGCCTTGACATATTTATCTCAGAGGAATTTTTCACCATTGGAATGGGGTTAATTTTGAATGGAGAAAAAGGACTACCTTTAGATTTTATTGACATTCTGCCTGCTGGATAGCTGATGAACATCAACATTGGACTAAAAGTTGTTCTTTGATCTGGTTTCGGGTGGACTTACTGGCTCTTTCTGCTATAGTTATGCCCCAGCTGTCATATCTGCTCCTCTGCCACAGTTCTGGAGCTGACAAAACAAAAGGTGTGCCTATGCCTCAGCTACAGCAACTCAGACTATTAGATTAAACTACAGATAAAGGTGGATTCACACTTGTACTCTGAATGGTGAAGTGGAATGTCTGAGTTGTAAGTAAATATCACCTGCTTCTGCTGCTTCTGGAATGGAGGCAAAAATTGTCAGTAACAGAGCTGTGACTAACAGTTGGGTAGTATATTAAACCACTGCAAACATTTATTCAAAGACAATAGAACACAACCCTTCAGCACAGTTAACTAGACATTTCTTCTTCTGCAGACCTAGCTAAGGTACTGTGAATTATAACACTATTTCCAGCCATGGTCATTAATAAGTTAGAGATACTATTATAATAATTTTTATTAAGAAGCCATCTTCAAAGCTCTTTTGTTGATTTCCCCTTAAAGCTGATACCTGTGAATATTGCTCACAATTTCACAAAAACCAACTGCACAATATAATCCCCTTATTGTTATTCAAATGCAACCATTTTGTTTTACAAATTTTAGAAGCCTCATTAGAGATTTTAAGATCATTAGAAGTAAGGAAAATTTTCTGATTAATTTCTGGCAAAATGCTCAGTGCTTCTTTCTAATGCTCTGTTATTCTGAGTCCCCAGATTAGAAACACATTATTCTGATAGCTTCAGAGTGATTCAACTGTTGTGAATAGGTCTGCATTTTTACATCTGAAGCAAAAGCAATCTTTCCTCAACTAACACTTTATGAAAATCAACTAATATAGAAGAAAAGCTTATTTATATACCTGGGGAATTTGAGGAACCTTAAGCATTGTCCCCATGCCTATACCCAAACAAGGGTGTTTTAGCCTTTTTAAAATAAAGAAATAGTTTCATGCTTGGCTCATTACAGTGAAACCACTGTAGATTAAACCTCTCTATCAATTACAAGTAGCTGAACATCCTTTAGCATCAAACAGAATGACAAAAAGCTACACTATAATGAGTAATGGCTGAAGCCAATTGCTATTTAATTATGTAGATGACTTAACATCCTTTCATTGATGTTATCTGTATGTTTCAGGATGAAAGCTATCAAGCATTGCTTCGCTGCAGCTCTTACAGTACAAAATAGAGATGGTTATTACCAGAAAAGTATATCAGCCCAACAATACAAGTCACACTTCACCATGCATCAACAACAGAAAGAAGATTCAACACTGTGTGGAAAAAAGAAATTCACACATGACAGCTTACAGTGGGGAGGAGAGAAACCTTGAAAGAGAGAGAGAGACAACTGCAGCAGCAAGAGCCTACCTCATGAGCAGTTCCCATGAAGATGTCTGGTCCCTGAATTTTCTAAGTGGGAGATAACAAGGACAGTGAAGTTAGTCATAACATGAGAGATATTTTAGATGGGAAGGACCTATTAGGTCATCTGTCCACCCCCCTGCCTAGGCAGGATTATACTTTTCAGTATCTTCTCAAAGAGATTGCACAGAACAATTTCACATGAGCAGAGGAATGGAGTAAAGGACATAATAGATCTTTTCCATCTCTAACTTCTACAAGTCAAGAGGTCCATTCTGTAGCTAGTGTGAAGTGGCTGTGGCCACAAACACTGCAAGTGTTGTAAGAAAGGAATTTTGAAGAAAAATTCTACCCTTGGATCAAGTCATGGAAGTGTATGCAAAATGCAATGTATTACGTTAGTTAGCACAGAAATTACCCAGCAAAGGACATCTTAAATTCAGGATAATAATGGTCACATTTCTGTGGGCATGGTTCTGCATTTTTGATAATTTCTGTGTGTGCATCACATCATTCAAACAGATAGATCTATACTTATTTAAAAGGATATATAAACTCAATTATTTCCATGAATATTATTGATGAAATCTTACACTCATTATTCAAGCTTCCAGCCTGAGCCCAAAAAACCAGATATTGTTATAGAAAACATTCACTTTTATATTTTACAGTATGGGGATGAAAAGGTTTTTTTAGCAACTATTACTTTTCTTGAACAAAATCGGAAATAGCAGCACCTGAGAATATGTAAGAGGCCAGTGCTAGAGGAAGGAGTGTAAAACTTTTTTTTTATACACATCCTAAGTGAAAATTTCAGAGTATGTAGAAAGAGGTAAATAATGTTTTCTCACAGTCCTTATGAGAAGCAGGAAGCAGTGGGTAATACTCTTGAAAATGCAATTAGAAGACAACAAATAAAAGCCAGCTTCCAGGACGTTCTTACCTGTGATTAAAGATAAAAATTAAGGGCATTCCTATGATTAAACCTAGCTATAAATATTTTCATTTGCAGAATTATAAAATATTAAACAATTAGGCAAAGTAAAAAAAGAAAAAACAGACAAGATATCAGCTGGACAGATCTTAAAAGGAAATGGTTTATCAAGAAAGATTTTGCCAAAATGAAAAATATAAATCTCTCTCTTTTGCATTCTCCTTCAACATTGGGTAATTTTTGTGGTCACTATGACATAACTGGACATAAAGGAGAACTAGCAGAGTTTCAAAAGAGCATGAAGGTAGATGTATGCTTTGCTATACAGAGATCAGTATTAATGAAAGGTTGGATCCAAATTGAAAAGAGTAAATGTGAGAACATGAAACGCAGTGTTTTCTATTTAGCTGCAGATAGTATGAGGAAAAATATTTGGCAAATTTTAACCTTCTAATATTAGTGTCTGAAGATAAAATGTTATGGTTATAAATGGTATTTAAATGTGTGGATTAAATTTGCAAAATCAGAAATTTTAAGTTGTCAAAATGGTTTACTTATCCAGCATATGAGCTCATGAAAACCTGTCTATGGTCTAAATATACATATAGACCTCGTTGGAGCTCAAAGTTTCCCTGATTCCTCTCTTATTCTGTTGTCACTTAAGTCTCTGTTAAATTTATATATTGGAGTACTTTATAGCTGCTGGATTCAGCAGATTTTCTTTCTCAGTAACACCTCTTGATTTTGTACCTATGGTAGCCTTTGAGTCTTGATTACAAATGCACAATCAATGTCATTGGAGTAACTCTGCACTGGTCTGTCTGAGAAAGCAGAATCCTTTCTTAATTAGCACTTACCAAGCAGCAGCCAAGATGGTTTCTTCCTTTTTGATGGTGGGGAAGTGGTCATGTTGAAACTGCATATAGTGCTTTATTGCTTGTAGAGATAAATCCTCTACAGAGAACCTTGTATTTCCTCTGAAAACCTCACAGTTCCATATCTTCACAGTGGAGAGCATACCTGGGAAGGTTTCAATTCAGAAACAATCAGGTAATATGTCTAGAAAAGGAACCTCATTTTAAAAATGATTCAGTTCAAATGAAGAAACCATGACAAGAAAAGAGGAAAATACTTTTGCCATTTCTAGCTTTAAAAATCAAGATAACATCTAGAAACGGACACCAGAACTAGTCATCTAGCCTTGGGGCACAGACCTAGAAGGAAACTAAACCAGACTCTAAAGCATATCAAGTTATGTGTCTGATGAAATACCAACCAAGTGGAATGACAAATAAAACTTTTCCTTATCAGCTAGCATAGATTAACAGGTACAGAAATCACTTTCCAAGAGACTAGGTTTTGGAGAGAGAAGCAGAAAAGTGCATTTGTTACTTCCATTCTCATGCTGGTCTTTCTAATACTAATGGCCAAAGAGGTGCTTACTTTGATAACCACTGTAGTTGCCTGAAGCCTGGAAGTCATCTCAGCCTTTTACAGAGAGGGCTGAGCACACATTTCCACTACTAATTTTTCTTCAAGTCAGATCTGAATATCCACAGGCACTGCAAGAAAAGTCAGTGTACCTTTATGCAAGCATAACTAGGGGAGGCAAGCTAGTTCAGTGAATAAGGATCTATTTTCAGCCAGTGATTTTGTGTCTTTAGGCAAGACTCTTCACATGTCTCTTGCATCTGTTTCTATCTCCTCTTTCCCACCTGGTCTGCTCTGTTTGTTTAAATTCCAAGTTATTCCAAGCTGGGAGTCTCTCCCACCAGGTATTTTTATCACTCATAGTAAAATGCTTCAACCATTTCACTTGGGCTTATGGATGTTGCTGTAATATGAATAGTATTTGTTTATTTATATTACTGTCATAGAAAGAGCAGAGAGGACTCTACTATGCCAAGCATTGCACCTAAACAGAAGGAAAATAAAGTCTGTGCCTGCTAACTTTTCTCTTGAAAAACCTCTGATAGCAAATAAATTGGTTTCATAGTATGTGTTTTTGGAATTAGGCTTATTGTGTGACATCACATGCTTTACTCTGACAATGTGTGTGAATGTGGACACAAATATGTTGAATGGTTTGATAGCAAAAATATGATTTCTTTCTATTACCCCAAAGTTGTGTCAAATTTTCTATTCTTTCAGATATTCTTGTCTGTAAGTAGCAGTAGCCACAAAATGGGAGGTAAGGGGTTTTCTTAACGGGTATGTAGCCATTCACAGAGATTTAACTCAGGAAATTTCATAGACCATTTTACAAAGGTCAGAATCACACAAACTTCAGTAACAGGGTCTAAGGTCACTGAAGCAGAGGGTGGAGGCAGAATAGAGTGAGGATAATTTTTACTTTCTTCTGGTGGTGTTTTCATAACTGCATCATCACAGGTATGTAGTGAGAAAGGAAAGACAGGTAAGTTCTTAAGAAATACGCCAAATACTTTATATTTCTTACCTTTCTGAAATAACATGTGAATTTTCAGATCAAATACTTTGATCAACTTTCACCTTTAGCTAACCCTGAGTCTATAATTGAGACTCCTCATTTTGCTCATACAAAATTTTCAGTGGTGCCTTTTCAACACCAGCAAATGAGCTCCCCTGCAATCAAATATCTGTGGTAACAGAGGCAACCATTTAGCCACCAGAATCCATTCTGATATTGCAAAGTTCCGTGTTCTTTTTTTAACTGTTGAATCTAAAGCACGCTTGACAGTTTCCCTGCATGTCAATAGAAATCTAAAGAAAGCAGCAAAATTTTCCCAATGAAATCTTGTGTGCACTGTTTCACTTCAAACCAGGATCTCTTGGTAGAAAAGAAAAAAAAGTCCTAATGCATTCACCATGTTCCTATACTATCACCTTTTCTCTCTAAGATATGCATGCCACAGACTTCCTCAGCTTGAGGGGGCAGCAGAAGGAGGGAGGGCAGCCCACCATTGGGTCCATTGCAGTTAATAAAGTGCTTCTGACCCACCAAGCAGAAAAAAGAGAAGTGGATGAGGATGTTGAGAAATTAGGAGTCATTTGTACCTTTTCAGATACTTGATGTCACAGCACTATGGCTCATTCAGCAGTATAATAATGTACTGGCAGGCTAAGCTGGGCATGCTTGGTTTCTCCCAAGTCACTCAGGTAAGGATTTCCATGCTCTTCTCTGCACTTGTACTTCGTGCAGAGTAAGCAAAGCCCTGATCCACCAGAGATGTGCCTCGTCTGTGCAGACCATTATAATATATCATTTTCAGTTCATTCTTTTTAATTAGCTTTTTTTCTCCAGAAGATTTCTACAACTACAGGCAATCTTAATCCTAATAAAGTGAACATTTAATAAATATTACTTGTGCAATTCTTAAAGGTCCTGTTGAATTCTAATATATAATCGCTTTATTTGAAGCCTTGGGATGTAGATGATGAAGTGAACAGAGGTGATTCAGAGTAAGGGCAACACATTGCCACCTTTCTTTCTGTAGAAAGACACTCTTCTGCAGTGCTTAAAACATAAGGAAAAGTCTAGTGATTGATTAGCTAGTTAAGCGATAAGGAGGTATAGCAGGCAAGGATGCAGAAAAAGTACAGATAATAAGGACAATCAAGTATCCTTGATCTGAAAAAATTACAGTGCTTTCTAATCATTTAAATTATATTTTTAAGTGAGAAAAATCTACTGCACTGAGCCTCTAATTTTCTACACATTTTTTTCTTTTTTCCTTTCTTTTTTTTTCTTAAAGGCAAAAGCTATGGCAATTGTGTCTGTTTTTTCCAGTAGAGTAATCTTTCCTTGAAAAACTACTTGACCATCAGACATTCATTTGTCCACATAACATTTACATTCTTTGATCTCTTACTGGCATATTGTAATACTAATAATTATCTGCTTTGCTTGTTTTTTTTATAATACCACGTGGCATTCTATTATGTTTTACATTAACAATATCATACATATAGTGCAGTTCTGCCAAATCAGGCTGTGGAAGTTTTACAGCATCAGGTAGGCTATTAGGTTTCAAATTAATGATCTCTATAGGTCACAGGCACACTAAGGATACTCATAAAATATTTTCATTGTGATTTTCAAGACCTTGTGCAATTATATTAATATTTCAGGTATTTTATGCATCTTATGTTCAAAGGGGAGGGATCTTCATGATCAGATGACAAAGTCTCCATTTTCTCATTACTCAGCCTCCATTACCATAAAACCCTGTGGTGTGGCAATTCTGCTCTTACTTAAAGAGGACTTGTAACAAACTTCATTAATATATCAGAAGCATCATTACTGATCTGATTAGAGCAGTCGAGCTCCTGTTATTGGGATGGCTTCAGATGAAGTTTCAAACCTCTCCCTTCCTTCACTTTTGTTATGATAGGACCTCAAAGTCTCATTTGTCCTATTTTATTTTTCCATCGTTGTTTTTTTTTTTTTTTAGTCAGTTGCTAACCTACAGGAAGTATTTCTTTCCTTAACCATGAAACTTTATGTAATCTTTTGATAAAGGGCACTGTCATGAGGAGCTTTTTTGTGCACATTGAAACAGCTTCTACCGTTTTTTGTCTAGTAGGCAGCTGGATCACTGTTTTGAAATACAGTAGTTATCATTATGTATATAATATCTCTATTAAAAATAAGTTTTCATTTTTACAAGAAATCTTAAATTCCCTAGCAACTTTCCACCTTCATCACTTTCCTCTCTTTGTCTTTTTATCCTTCTCTGCTAAGGTCAATCCTGCTTTGCTTTACTTCTCAAGGAGCAAATCCAGGTAGGTTTTGCTTTGACGTCTCCTCTGAAACAATGACATTAGTTCCAGTCCTTGTGATGCTGCGTCCCAGAGATTGAAGACTTACCAAAGGGGAAGGCAGAGCAAATTAATGCTTCCTGCAGCAACATTTGTAGTGGTCCAAAAGGAGTTGTCACCCTCTCCTGCTGACTCTTTGCTTTGATCAGATAGTGATATCAACTGTTTGGGAACAAAGACAAGACTTCACTCTACCTGTACACTTTTATAAGTATAAAACCCCTCCAATTATTATCCACATGACAAAAAAGAAACAAAACTCAGTTTATGCAACAAAACAGATATGAAAGCAACTATGGGTTATCAGTATTAAACAATGTAATTTAATTTTTTTGAGTTGATTTTTCCCTTTCCTCCCTTCTGGGTGGCACAAAGAATTCCAACCTAGTAGGGAACCAGGGTGTGCAGATAGATACTGCTCACCACATACTGCTATAGCTGTTGTTTCAGACTGAAATACTCTTTATATAAAAGGAAGTTGCATTCAGTTGACAATAGCTAGGAACTGGGGATGGATTTAAGAGAGTAGCAAAAATTGAGAGGAAGTAAGGAACTAATGAGAAGATCAGAAGGCTGAAATTTATTTCATGCTCTTAACCATAATTTTCCCCATTACCTGATTCAGCATAGAATTAAACTCTGTGGGATTTAAACAAGTTAGGCAAATATTTATATGCCTTGCTGAAAAAAGACAGTTTGCTGAATAATGTTTTATTGAATCAATGTTCTACTGCCTCCAATGAAAATCTAACCACAGTCAACTACAAATGACAATCTTGTGTTTTGTTTATTTCTTTCTTTCTTTCCAAAGGTCATGCATTTGTATCTTGAACATCTCTCATCTCCCATTTATTATACTATTTCAGGGTTGGTTAATCTTTACAATATTGAATTATGTAAGTTTCTAAAGCACTATATCCACCTTTCTTATTATTTTTTAAAGTAGAATATTACCACATGTTTAAAAGGTTATAAAAAATAATTATACCCATATTTACTCACATCTGTGGCATTAGAATGCTAAAAAAATAAAATATCCAGTTATCTTGCATTTGTGTTGTAGAAACTTAACATTCAGTTTCAGTGATTTAAATCTTACCTTTTTTTCCCATAGGTGGAAAATTCTCATATCAACAGATACAGAAACAGCTATCTTTGAGCTACATCTGCAGACCACAATGATACAATCAAGTACAGAATTCCAAAAGAAAATTTCACATGACTTTGCTATAGGGGTTCCCAGAAAGTGTAAATGAGAATGGGGTCTCCTTGTTCCTGAAGAAGTATCTAAACCCACAGTAAAATGTATTGTATTCTCTGGTGAGGTCCTTTCTTAAGCCCATATATTTGGCTTTGTCTTATGTCAGTTTAGAAATGAAAGCCTGAGTAAACAAATGCTTGCCCAAGGCCAAAACAATATTAGATATGGTAAATGCCTGCAACAGATACCTACCATACTTCTGTAAAACCAACTTCACTATATGTATTCTCTAGCACTGTCACACTGCCTGAAAGCAGCACAGGCAAATCTAAGTTATTTTTTTCATACCTTTTGTAAAACCCATTGTGATCCATCAGGATGAAAAACTCTATGTAATTGTAAAGCAATTTGTTTCTTATTTCATTTCTTCCAATAGTAAAGAGGAGTTTCTAGTCATGACTTAATTCAAAGCTGAGAACAGAAAGTAGGATTTATTATCTTACCATTTCTGAAAAAACAACTTGTATGCATATAGAAACCTAAACACTACATTTTCTTGCAATATAAGCCACTGATTTTTACTGTAGCAGCACTAATATTCAAAAGAAACTTGGCTGTTTTTTTTTTAAATCCAGGAATCAATTTCCTTAAAGTTTTTTGTTTCATTTTCACTGGAATAAGCTAAGATTTAATATCAAATAATACCATTAAACCTCATCTTTTCATTCCCTCCTGAATTTTAGGTCTTTTCCATAATCAGGCAATCCTCTTATCCTGATGGACTATAGCAGATGCTCTATTTTTGTAAGGTATTTTATAATCTTCTGTCACTGAGCAATAAAGTGGTTTACTTTATTTATCCTTAACAATAAACATGATTTTTCTGGTTTGTCTTCATGTTCACATTGTGATTGATACAGGCTTTGCTAATTTCTTGTGCATAGCATTACAGAACATAAATTTTGCAATTTAATATAAGTATTTGGTATAGGTGCCATTACCTTAGAAGATAGTTAGAAGAAAGTTGTAAATTTGTTAAGTTTTATGACTAACCCTCGTTCTAAGTGGTCCCATTGGACAGAGGTGGGGGTTTTCTTCCATACCATACATAGCCTCATTTTAGGCCTAAACATTCCCTTTCTGATGAGAGCCATTTAAGAAGAAGAAAATTTGCAGGGGTGCTCCATTGCCTTAAGCAATGCTTACTTTGCAGCCACTGCAATCTGTCCTGATAAATGCATAAGCCAAAGGGCCATGGCTTCAGTGCCAGGCTGCATCACCTACCTGCCCAGCTGAGCTGTCCTGCAGTGGTCAAGCCAAGTGATGCTGCAGCTGGCTCCTAAGACAGGCCCTGGAAGAAGACAGCACAGGTATAGAACCTCTTAAAAAAAATTAAAAAGTTACATGCTAAGCTTGTGTGTCCATGGCAGTTCATAGGCATCACATACTGAAACTAATGTTATGGTAGGACAGTAATAACCCGAGTTTTACATCAGATGGGCAATGTAACAGCTTGACAGCCATATGCCTAAGTATTCCACTTGTGATCTCACCAAAATGCAGGAACTCCCAAACTCTTGGTTACTTTTTGTCTAGTCCCATAATCATATATACAGGGAAAACTCGGACTAAGGGGCTTAGGGTTCCTGGTTGGACTCTCTAGTGTTACTCCTTCATTATATCTATTACTTTGTTTGCTGAAATGAATTGCTAAACATGCCAAGTGCACCAAAGTAGCACTTCAGGGAATAGGTGCATAACCTGTAGCAGTGCCAATTTCACAGCTAAAGCCACCTGTATATGTCACTACTTGGCTTCCAAGGGAAAGGATGCATATGCCACAGCTACACACACACTGCCTTCTCTCACTTTGGTCCATGAGATATCTGGTTTGTCTCTTGTTTGGAAAAGACACTTGGATTTAAATGCTCTCATATTCCATGCACACTGGGGAACAAGAATATGCATTGCCACACTTTGAAAACACACCCTGCTGAAATGACAATTTCTGTGATTCCTGTTTAAATTAACATATTAGGACCTGCAGATCAGTGATGGTCTTTCTACTTTCTTCCAACTACTTGTTGGAAAAAGGCTTTGGATGATATTGTGTTCAGCAAGATTATAGCCTCTGTTTAGAGTGGCTTACAATTTTAGATAGATGGAAAGTCACCTAAAAGCAGCATTTTTGCTGTCACTCTCATCAGATGTTAAAGCAGGTATCCAGAGTCACAGTTTCAAGGTAAACTGGTGCCAGTAGTTTATGATTCATCATGCAGTGAATTCTGTGATTTCACCTAATAATAGAAAAGAAACACATTCAAGAGAAAGAGATCAGGGAACCCTAAACTGACACTAAATTTAATTTTACTTCAATTATACTTTCATAAAAATTCCTTTCATAAAATTCTTTAGAAAGATAAGTGCTGCACACCTTTAACTCTCAGTAAGTTTAATGGAAAGGACAAGACATTGACCTCCATATATGAACACAAAAGTCTGATCAAAATGAATCTCTGTCCTTGGCAATACTCAAAAGTTGTGCAGACGTTGTCTTGGGCAACTCGTGGTACATGACTTTGCTTGAGCAGGGGAGCTGGACAAGATGACCCTCAGAGTCCTTTCCAATCTCAACTATTCTGTGAAGTCTAAGGGTAATGCTGGGTTTCAGAAGCAAAATTTAATTTCTTGGATTTCACGTGGAGTGTCTAAAATACAATGTTAGAAGACTTTACTTATCTATTTATCCTGTCAGTGAAGTGGCTGGTAGTGTTCACAGGAATATATTTTTTCATATTATATTACAGTTTATAAAGTTTGACAACACATGTCACTGTTTCACTACATAATTCTGAGAGTCATACTCTTGTTTTCTTCTCAGTCTTGGAAAACAGAATTTATCCTTCATAGAAGAAAAACAATGATTTATAAGCATTTTCTGTTGAAGTGTGTGCTCTGTAGAGTAACCACAGAGGGAATTTAATCTCTTGAAATTTAAGTTTCCAAAGCTTGTTGCAAGTACAACATGGGAAAGAGACTTGTCATTTTATTAATGAAGAGTGACCAGTTGTCACCCCCACATGGGAAAAAAAAAGATTGTGACACATTAGCAATGAAGGACCATGAGACAAACCAAATGTAAATACCGATGGTTTAAAGAGATAATTAAAGCTCTTGAGACTGCAATTATGACAAGACAACATGACAAGGCACATGTATGTCGACAGAATATATTTATATTGACAGAATCTGTCCAAGAAATCCTTTTTGTACAATATATCTGTCTGTCACATCTTTGGACTGCACATGCATTTATTGACTTTGTGTTAGTGTAGATCTTGAGATTTGTCCCTTTGCCTTATTATTCAATGACACTCACTTAAATATATTGTGCTTTCAAACACCAGTCTTCCTGAAGCTATTTTCACTAGCTAGTTTGAATTCAACGTGTAGACTACTTGGTGATATTTCCATTACATTACATACATTTTACATATTATGTTACTGTCACTCACAGATTCCTAGTTAATATGAATGAATAGGTATGCACAGTATGGATATTTGGACACTATATGCTCTAAGAATACAGGGGACTGTCAAACTTAGATTTAATCTTTGGACAAGTGATTAATTTTCTAAGGAACTTACACAAGTTTAAATTTAAAGTCATTTTTACCTTAGAAATTTAACACCTGCACCGTTCCTTTCCTTGCCAGGACAGATGTTACTTCTTTCTCTGGTTCAAGCCTCCTAGCTCACCCCAACAAAGAGGGACTCTATCCATAACAGAAGCAGAGTAGCGTGTCACAGAGGAAGGGACATCGTCTCTCCACTAGAAGGTTAGAGGAAATGGCATCTGTCTGCTGTTTGGGGACATCTGTGAGAGGCAGGCAGAAAGAACCTGAAAAACAAAACTATTCTCACCAAGTTCTTCTCCTTTGATTTTTGCAGCCAGATTGTGGTTATATTTTCTTATGGGGAAAAAAACCCACAACAACATATCGATGCTTGCTGACACAGGAAAAGAATTATCCTGACAAAATTAATTAATATATACATAAAAAGAAAGATAATATTCGACATTTGTATGGGGGCATTTACTTATTTACATTTTGTATATTGAAGAAATAAGGATAAAGTATTGCCAAAGAGGGATGCTAAGTAAATAAATGTTTCAAAATTGTCAATAATATTATTTAGATAATAAATGCAGAAATAGATTAGAAATCGTTTCAATTACTTCTTTAGCTGGAATTCAGGACACTTTTTTGATTAATTTTATTACGTTTAACTTCTGATTTCATGATGTCAGCAAGAAACACACAGTCTGATTTATCCACCAAAACAAAACATGAAAAAGCCCCACCTTCCATTAAGATGCTGGCATTCCAATCCTGTAATAAAAAAAAACCAAAACCCAAAGAAACCAAAAAACACAACCCAAACCCAAAACCTCCCACCAAACTAATTAAATCTATAACTGAATTTATACTGCGTTTGGCCCAACTTCATAACTCAGTTGCCAGGCAGACCAAACAAACAACGTCTCCTCAAAAATGTGCTTAAGTATTTTGTTTTGTGCAGCTCTCCATCTCCACAAATCAGATGACTGAATTAAGAAGAAAATCATCTTTCATTCAGTGAGTAATGCATTTTGAACACTTGTGGCTTGATAAAAGAAAGTTCAAAAGTTGAAGAAAAGGAGAAAACAGCAGACAGAAGGTTCAAAAGTAAGTTAAGGGGGGTTTTTATTATTTTAAAGAAAACTTCTTTGTTTTAGGTGGCCTGGCTTATGAGTTTGAAAGGCCAGTGGTAGAACCAGAGAGATTTTAAGCTAAATGTGAAGGTCTGCTACAAATTTTTCCTATCATTCACAGAATCACACAGATATTAGCTCCTGGTTTACTGACATTTGGGTGGCCATTTTGGGAAGAGTCATCTACAGTCTCTCTTTGAATTATGGTTGTAGAAATCTTGTGCCTGACATCACTGTGGGGTCTACTCTCACAAGATGCTGAGAAAAGGTACATGTTCAAATATGTCTATAAATAATTCACAGAATCACAGAATATTAGGAGTTGGAAGGGACCTTGAAAGATCATCTAGTCCAACCCCCCTGCCACAGCAGGATTCCCTAGACCAGGTCACACAGAAGCACGTCCAGATGTGTTTTGAATACCTCCAGAGAAGGAGACTTCACAACCTCTCTGGGCAGTCTGTGCCAGTGCTCTGGCACCTGAACTGGGAAAAAATTTCTACATGTATTCACATGGAATCTCCTATGCTTCAGCTTACAGCCATTGCCTCTTGTCCTGTCACTGGGCTTCACTGAAAAGAGCCTGACCCCATCCTCCTGACACACACCCTTCACATATTTAAAAGCATAGATGAGGTCACCCCTTAGCCTCCTCTTCTCCAAGCTAAAGAGACCCAGCTCCCTCAGCCTTTCCTCAGAAGGAAGATGTTCCAGCCCCTTCATCATCTTGGTGGCTCTGCACTGGACTCTTTCCAGCAGTTCCCTATCCTCCTTAAACTGAGGGGCCCAGAACTGGACACAATATTCCAGATGCGGCCTCACCAGGGTAGAGTAAAGAGGAAAAAGAACCTCTCTTGACCTACTGACCACACCCCTTCTATGCAATAGTCAGATCAACTGTATCAAAGATGTCTTTCCAGAGTCACTTTTCCAAGGAGAGCTATGCAATTTTAAATCTCTATTTACTGTTACCATTTGCTAAAGCAGTTCCACATTGCCAGACTGGGCAAGTCTAAGTTACACATGAAAGCTTTTGAGAATGAACTGCAGTGAACCTGAATGGGCCTTTGCTAAACTGCACACATTTGCCACACTTTTTGCCTTACCGTCCTCTCTGGAGCTGATGCTTCTTGAGTCTGAATATCTTCTCCTTCATGCAAACAACAAGAAAATCATAGTTTAGGGGGGAAAAAAGTAATTTTTAAACATGTCTATAAAGAAAGATGGCTTGCAAATTAGAGATTCCCTAAGCAACACCTCCAGCCAGGGAAGACAGCAACAATTTCTAGATTCACTGATTCTTCTTCATTCTGGAGCATAGGCCTAAAACCAGACCATTACTTGAGGTTAAAATAAAAACTTCAGCCATGAAGTTGTTGTATCTTTAACTATGTTGGTAGTGGAAGTTGACTATGATTTCTTTTTATTTGGATTGCCATTGGCTGGAAGTGAAATATTACCTGATGTTATCAACTGGAGAAACTTAAAGCTATTCAGGACATTGTACCAAAGGGAATCAGGAAGAGGAGATTTAGGGAAGAGCTTACAAAAATCCTCCTGTATTAATGAATTCGTTTCCAATATAGACATGACTTTCCTTAATGAATTTACATACACAATTTGTAGCTCTCTGGGAGATCTGGCATAAGCAAAATCTTACAATAGACAACCCATTTCAAAATTTGTTCTGCAGGTCTCTTTAAAGGTTTTATATAACAAAATATTTTTAAAATATTTTTTCTCAAAAAATATTATTTTCTCAGAAATATTTTACCTTTTGACAAAAGAATTCTGAAACTTTTTTCTTAAATGAAGAAGGCCTGAAAACCTTTGTTTATTTTTAATGCCATTTCTTATCAAAGTTAAAAACTGATGGGCAGTTCTCAAGTTTTCCTGCTATCTAAAAACTCCGAGAAATCCATTGGAATGGTTGATATCCACTTACCTGGGCTGGACTTCAGATCTCAAATTCCAGTTTAAGTCAGAAGCTGCCCTTTAATTCCCCTCACAAATATACACTGTATCTGGTTAAAGTCTAAAAATGTGACAATAAAGCTCAGTAGTTTGTATGTGGCATTCTACACTGTTTTTTTTCCTTCTGCCTCACTTCTGTTGCAAAATTTTTTATAATCTTAAAAGCCACCAACATTTTTGCAAACTCAGAAAGATATCTGAAAACCTAGGACCACTTTTTTTCTGCCACATGCATCTTCATCATAGTTTTAATATGGTTGTTATAATTGTTTATTGGCAGAGAAAGAGATTTTTTTAAACATTGGTCAGTATATTACGAAAATATAATACGAACCAAAAGACTTGCATGAAGCAAATATGTGCAATGCATCTCTGTTTTGAAAAGCAGCATTGGAAATGATTGGAAGAAGCATCAGATGCTTTCAGAGCTCTCTCACATCTGTCCCTGGAAACATTTACAGTACACTACAGTCTGGAAAATGCAATACACAGATTGGGTCAATAGCAGACATTCTGGATGAACAACATGTTTGCTTTTATTGTTTACTGGTCATTTGCAAAGGTGCTTGTGCGATATCTTCAGGCTTTCAAATAAACCGAGCAGAGCAAGAATATAGATGATCACTCACTAGATTCTGCTCCATGAAAAACATTTGAGAAGGTCTAACAGACCTTCTAAGACAGGAACAAATTTCAGTGTTTACCACTTGCCCATAGCCAGTGCAAAGAAGTGCTTCTCAGAGGTACTAATATTTTAACTATAAATATGCTATAAATCTAAACAATGTTTTCTTATGTCTGAAGTTTCTCTCAGTCCTCACATGTATGAGAAAGGTTTGAGGGCAATCTGAGTACAAAATATCATGAATTTTATGCTGTTCATTTGAAGAATCTCATTCTCTTTACAACCAATGAGGTATAAAAGAGGTTGATATGCTCAACATATTGTGGCCAAGATGAAAATTAGCATTTCAAATGACTGGAGCTATTGTACTCTTAAGCATGCCTGTTTAACCCATCATTCAAGCAAGGGAAACAAAACAGATGAAGAGCTTCAGTAATTTCTCATCAAAGTCGATTCCAAAGATGGTGTCTGTTGTAACTAGGATCTCGATGTCCCTTTAGCCAGTGTAGTAACCATGCTTTGGGAAGCCACAATGCCATCCTTGGCTGTGAATATGAAATAAGGACTCTGACTAATAAGAACAGTTCAGGGACAAGTACAAATGAGATTACTTAAAGAAGACCCTAGGTGTGCCAAAACCTAGCTTGATTTTTTTGTCTTGAGCTGTCACAGCTGGGAATGTTTAAGCATGAGTATCATGTAGCTTTAAAAGGAGATTTCAGAGCAACGTTTTCAAGGACAAAATGTCAATGAAATTTCATGGGGGTTGGACTTGCAGAAAGAGCCCAAAGAAAAAAAGCTATTAAAAAACTGGCACATTACAAATTTGCACTCTGTTCAGCAATTTGGCAGAATGCATTTACAACAGATTTCATGTTGGGGATTGAGTCCAAAAACAACTCCTCCCCTAATTATGAACTACATCCCCCCTCCCCCAATTTGCTTTTTTAAATGCAAAAATAAATGTAATAAAACAATGTGAAGCAAAAGAAACAGGAAGGAAAATGAAGGGCAAGGGTCTGAGTTTCCCCATCAGTATACATTACCAACTTGAGAATTTGGAGAGAAGCAGGAAGGTGGGATTTGAGGCACGAAGCTGGTGGGATCTCAGTATGTTGTAAAGGTTAAGATCAGCCTCCAAAGGGGAGCCAGGTATCTCATACAAGAGTAGCCCCACAGGTTGATGGCCAGCTAGTGTTGGCATTGCTACTGTGGCAGATGCTCGTTTAAACTTCCAACTTAAAACTTGCTGGAAGAAAAGTTACAGCAGTAGATGAGGTAAGGTAGGAAGAGTGAAAAGGCAAAAAATAGTAGAAGGACTGGAGACTGAAATAAACTGGCTACAGTACAAATACATTTGAATTGTCAATGTGTAGCTAATGGTTCTTGGTCCCAACTGTCGCTTTGGCTGCCATCATTTTTATCTTTGGGTCATTATATCATAATACTTCCAAGAGTTACCAACTTTCCTTGTAGTTCTTTCATAGTAAATTGAATTACAGTTTTGCAACTATGGTCATACTTTAACTGAATTGTTATTCTATTACACTGGAAAGTGGGAAAAAAGTGTATTTGACAGTGTGCACTCCCTGTCACTTAATCCTGAAAATAGTTTACCTGGAAAAGATCTATCCAAAGCCCAGTTATGAAACTTACTTTGTATGTCAGAAAGTTCTTGATTGCAATGACAAAAGTGAACTTGATTTTGCATATACCCGTGCCATTAGAGTTTGATGTGCAATTTCAAACTCAGTGCACTGACTGGGGAGATAAATTGCAGCAGCAGCTTAGGATGAGCTGCAAATATGTGACCCAGATGATCAGCACAATTTTCAAGAGAGTCTGTGCAAAGTGGGATCTTTAGTTCATGATTTTTCAGGCATTTTACATTGAAATTTCCTGCCTGAATTTTCCCACATGAATTTATGGTTTAACTCACATGAGACTTTTTTCCCCAAAAGCATGTTCTTTATTTCATTTTATCATTGATTTAGTATTGAATGCCAGATGCAGAGCCTGAAATCTAGTAAAAATATGGAATATGAGGCATTGGAACTAGGAATCCTTGGGGTACCAATATAGCATTCTCATATTGAAAGATACATTGGAATATATGTAATTATGCAAATTATACAACCATATTACTATAATATATAGCAATAGTAGATCCCAGACATTAGGTATTAAGCATTTTATCTAGATAAGTATTTATATTAGTAAACATATATATCTAAAATAAAAATGTATCCCCAAAGAAAATTTTTGTACTTACTATTCAAACAGGAATCCATTGGTTACATTTTCAAAAGGCATTATTTGTGCTGGCCTTTTCTAAGATTTAATGTCCAACATGGCAAAACATTTTTTAATTGAATTTAAAACTACTACTACATGTGTTAGTCTATTACTAACCTTTCCAAATTTGTTGTTATCTTGGACACAGTAGTGGCTTACAGAATTCCTATCTTCCTATTAATTTTCATGTGATACCAATAGAAGTAGCTGAGGCCTGAATTATAGGTTTGAGCAACCACACTGCCATGTACAAGTTTTCTCTTTGCCCCAGATCATTTCAGTGATGCAATTAACTATGAAGCATCACAAATATTTGTGCCAGGAAAAATAAGTGGGAAGTGAATATCTAGAAAAGGAAGTGGGAGAGCTGCAGGAAGAAGAGGACTGAGAACTGCTGCCGCAAGCAGTGATTATTGATGAGGAAGAGGCAGATGTAGATGGATTTTGAACCTCTTGTCCAGCATCCACCTCACAGTGAGGCTGCAGGCAGAAAAAATCTAATGTCTTAGCTGTTTAGGAGGCCTGCTATAGTACACAGGTAAGCTAATCAAAATTGTCTCCAGTCCCATCAGTGCAATGCTAGTTTCCTGGTATTGTGTTGCAATTAAACTATGGATGTTGTTCACTATTGATCATTTTAGTATGAAACTCCCAGCTACCTGGGAGCACACACTGCTGGGTTTAGGTAAGGTGTTCATCATTCCCAGTGCTCTACGTGACCTTGGATTAACTAGTTAGTTTACAGGGTCAAACATCTTAGTGTAATGTAAGCTTTGTGATAGTTTCATAATGCACATGAGAAAGCTGTTGATTTCTGAAGGCAAGAGCTAACAAGTGCTACTAGTGACAGAGTCAGGTTTGTTGTAATCTTTACTTTGAAGATACACTGGAGTTCTCAAAGGTTAATGAACCACTTGTGGTAGAGCTTTCCTTCAGACTTTAACTCTGTTTTATTCTTGATAGAACCATTAACTTCTACACTAACCTTTCTACTTGTTACTATTACACACATTCTGCCCAATAAAGCTTTCTATTGATTTTTGCTAGTGAGCTTTTATAAAATGTAGGTTTAAATACATGGGATTTGTGGTTCTGTTAGCATTGGGCCATATACAGACAGACAATGATTAATTTGTAGGTTTTAATTTATTTTGGATATATTTTACTGTCACTCTGGCAATAACATTGTCCTTAAGTCTTGTTTCTTGAATCATTTGGTCTGATTACCAGGTATCTTTTTAATTGTTATAGTTTCCTGTTAAAAAATTAAACTTTACAAGATATAATGCATAGTGTTAGTAAAATACACTGAGATACTGGAGTAAAATATACTGAGGTACTGGAAATTCTTCCAGTCCTTCCAGATTTAGGATCTGATCTATGAAGAATGCTGCCACTGGGACAGAGGACCAACAGTTTTTGCCATCTGGAATCTAGCCAACCATTAGAAAATCCTTTGTTCTCATTTTAACATTTTAATATCCTACCTCTTCACTTTGTTTATGAGGTTTTCATATCAAAATTTGAAAGATACATATATTTTTCTTCGGTAACACAACCTGTGGTGAATGACTTAGAAAAAACTTTAGGACTAATTCTAAATTTTAGGATTTAAAAAATCATTATTCTTTAACTGGATTTTTCTATTTTTGTCTTCAAGGTTATTAAATCTAATCTATCTGGCTGGTCATCCTCAATATCCTTCAATCAAAGGGAATTATTGCTTATTGCTAGTTCACATCTACCTGAAACACTGAAGAAATACAGTCCTAAATATCTGGTGAATAAAATGTTGGGTTTATCCAACATTTTGAGTCAAAGATGACTTTTCTGGTATTGCTGTGTTTATGATTGTATTTTCCAAGCAGAATATCATGTGCTAATCAGTTCCAATTTGTCATACAAGCAAACAGAAAAATTTACTCTGCTAGAAAACTAAATCAGGGGATAAAATGTTTCTGGGATTTTTTTGATGCTGAATATTTTAACCTCACTTTAAGCAGCTAGTGAAAGCAGACTGTTGGTAAAGAATATTAGGCTGGTTGGAACCCTTGTGCTTTGCAAAATTACTTGTAGCTGCTCTCCATAGGGATTTTACATAAGGGCAGCTATTTCAGCACCATTGTTTTTAAAATGAGTGGTAATAAAAGCTTGGGCATTTCCTTGTTTGATTAGGGAAAAGACATATAACCAGTCTTGGGACCTGAACATGTTACTATAATAAAGATGCTTGAAATTACTTTCCATTTTAAGCACTATTAATAAAAGAATTCTTTGCAATATGGGCCAAATTTCAGCCTGTGTATTCACGCTTGGCTGTCTTGGTTTGATTGCTCTATATGTTTCAGAAATCGCTGTGGCTTTGAACAAGAATTATGTTCAATGAGACATTATTCATGGCTGCCTGATAATCAGGCTTTGGATATTTGTAGTAATATTTTCTATTATGTTGGTCAACAGGGTGGCATTCTGCAAGTTTCACTTTGATATTCAGATTCAAATATTCACAACAAAAATAGGAAAGTCTCATGATTGCAGCTGTGCAAATAGCAAGGGATTATACTAACTTTGAAGCTGGATTCTTTTCATTATTCATTTCCCCGTGAACAGTAATGGCAGAAATTTGGGGAAGTTGCTTGAATTGATGGACAACAATGCATATTCACATCTGAACTATTTACTGTGGGAAATAGGCCCTATGCAACAGTATCTGTATAAAAATAGCCATGCCTTAAAGTCTCAGGACAGATGCCTGCCACTAATATGCAATTAATAATTTGAAACGTGCAAATGAGTAACACTTACCAATGCATTTTTAGGCTGAAACCATAGCTACATTCAACACAGAAAGAGTAACTATGCAAGGATCTCACTGAATTCTTCAGAAGTAGGACTGTGTGCATTATTCTGTGGTATCAATATAGGAAGAGAAAATTAAATGTAAACATTTGCTGTAAGCAGCAGCAAAGTCTAGCATTCAGCAACTTAGGTCACGATCCCTTGGTCAGAAGGAAATGAGAAATTTTTAAAAATCTGGTGTCTGTGAGCATTGCCAGAATATGAAAGCAGCTGGATAACTGAGGAAAAAAAAAAGTTAATGTATCCTAATTAAATTACCTCAACCTTACCTATCTTTTTCTTAAAAAAATTCTCAGTATTTTCTTCATTCAGTCATTCTATAATAGTAATAGCATCACAGCAAGGATTAAATATATCAGAAGAAAATGACTCAGCTTGGAAAGTAAATTCAGAAATAATACACAAAGTGTGTAATGGCAGTCTAGAAGCAAGAGTGTGTCAATAGATAATATTTGCTGGGTAATTTTGAGTCGGAAACACAATCTTAAAATCTGTCTCATTTTCAAGCAAGCTATGAACAAAGAGTCAAAACCATTGGTTTAGTGTGTTAATAACATAAATAGTTTTGTCTTCCCTAGGCCAGTCTAAGTTAGCTCAAAAATAAGCCCACATTTACTTAAAGGTTTATGAACCCTGGTGTAACTTTTCAGCAAATTAGAGCAGATTCTGAAGCAAAGCAAAAAACAAAGATCCTAATATGGGGTAATACTTCACAGTGAACATTTCATGCAGCTGTATAAATAAAACCACCATCACAGTGAAGACAGTGATCGATGATTCAGTGAAGCATGTTTCCAAGAACTAAGACAACTACATACTGCTAAAATGGAAACCAATTTAGCACAAACCAGTGAGTTAGGAAGTGATGGTTTGCTTAAAAAAGCCATGCAACAACCTTCTATTCTTTGTAAACACTGAAACAATATAAAATAGAATGACACAAGTAGAGGTTTGAAAGCATAAATTTCAACTACAGTTGAGGGATAGATAAGGCCAAAATATGATTTGAAACTAAGCAATTTTCTCTATACAGAAACCCACTTCGTTCTATGAAAAAAATAGGTTTAAATTTGTATTTTACTATACCACTCATTTTTCATTTTATACAGGACAAAATTTGAGCGTCTTTCTAATCTATTCTTCTCTATGAATCTGATTGTACCTTCCAAGCTCTTTAGTGCTAATGATCCTCTTCCAAAGAAAAGGTATCATCATATACCCCCTAGTCCCACAAACATGGATAGAAGAACATAACACTTAAAAACTGGGATATGATGAATCAGAAATACAATTCTTCTAGAGAAAGCATTTTCACATTTTAATTTAACTGTTTATAACACAGGATCATTACAAAAGTCAGAGGTGACAGCTTCAGGGTTCCACTAAACCTCTCCAGTCACTTTCAAGAAATTTGATGCAGCCTGTGAAGTCATATGAAGGATGGCTTTTTACAGGAAGAATGAGTGAGGGCCATTCTTGCTTTCAAAGATGTATGGGAGTAATTGTGAGTATAAATACAGGCTGCAAATTGTTCAGAAGAAGATTTAGAATGGTAACAGGGGTAAAAATGAACATATATTGAATTACATCAAAGAATTTTTAATACACTTCATTCTTGTTAAGTCCTGAAAACCCAAACACAACCATGAGGTTCTAACACAGAATGAGGTCTAAAAGTTAAAAAAAAAAAAAAAAGGAAAAGGAAAATGTGAAAACACGCATATATTTATAACAGAAGATGAAAGAATTGTAAAATCTTACAAGAAATGAGAGTTAACATGGATTGGTTAATTGTTTCTGTGCTATTACACTAAAGAAAGCACTATAGCGAAGCATTATTTTAAATGGATCAATTAGACAAATTTATGACCCATCTACAATTTATAATTTACATATTCTAATATGCAAATGAATTCATACTATTTCAGTGTCACTTAATATACTAAATATCTAATTGTTTTACATTTTACATTTAGATTTCTAAACAACCACCAAAAAAAATTATTTCATACTAATAAAAACCCACTAAACACGATTTCCAATGCATTCATTCTGATGAACACCAGGCTTCAACACATAGTCCCAAATGCGTTGGTCAAAAGAATGTAAATCCACCACTCACACTCCAGTCTCCACGCTACAAGATATGTTACAGCTTTCACTATGCAAGCTTTAATATCACTATTTCTTTACCTTGCCTTGTGAATACAAGGAAAAAAATTTTCCCAGTTCAGGTGCCAGAGCCCTGGCACAGAGTGCCCAGAGAAGTTGTGGAGTCTCCTTCTATGGAGATATTCAAAACCGGTCTGGACGTGCTTCTGTATAACCTGGTCTAGGGAATCCTGCTCTGACAGAGTGGTTGGACTAGACAATTTTTTGAGGTCCCTTACAACTCCTAACATTCTGTGATTCTGCCAAAAGATTTAATTTCCATGCAAAAACCCTGAACATCTCAGGAATTCACACCATAAACACTGCTGTAGCATGAAATTTTGCTACTCCAAATGGTAAAACGGTCCTAGTGGTTTGGATTAGACAGACTCTGCCCTGTAGTGGTTTGTATAAAACGATCATGCAGGTCACAGCCCAATCCCCAAAAGACAAGCATTGATATCATAAAAATCACCATGCTTAATAACTGGCACCAGTGCTGACAGACTTGGCAGAAAGGCCAAAGATTCAATTGACCTGAAGACTAAAAAATGGTGGTTTTTTTTTTTTCTTGTTTTTCCAGTGGAAATGCTCTCTTTAGATCAGAGCTGAGATACAATTAGCATGGCAATGGCTCTTTGTATAAAAATAAAGTGATTTAATAAAGTGGTCCCTTATAAAAATATCCTTAAAAAAACAAAAGCAGCAAAAAATGACTTAAGACAGGAATTTGAATAAGAAAAAATCAGGTTCTTTTGCAGGAGGTAAAGTATTTACGCATCCTATTCATTAGTCAAAAAAACCACACATACATGCACACATTAAAATACAAACTGACTGAAAACTAGCAAATTCTAGATACAAATTATAACTCTGTATCTGATTTCATTTAAATACGAACAAAGCATCTGAGATTAGAATACATGCCTGGTACAGAGGATATTGACTAGATGTTAGTGCTTGCAAGACAAATTCAGTTCTCAGCATACCACCTTAACTCTGCAGAAACCCACAGATGTCAATGAAATAATATTGGATTTGTAATGGAGTGAGAACAGAATATTGCCCAGCATATCTTTTTAGAATATTTTTTATTTTAAGCAAAACCTACAGAAGAAGTCTTCCTTGGCTCCCTGTTATCAATCAATGACCATTGCTTTCTTAATGTATTACAATAAAATATCTCAACGGTGCATTGAGCTGGTTGACTGTAATATATCAGCAGATCAATGGTTTGCAAAAAGAAAATGGTCAAATGCAAGACAACCTTCTCCAATTAGGTAATTTTCAAGGATTTCACACACTGAATTCATAATGACTTAGAAGAAGCAAGTCAATAGTGTTAACTGACTAACTGGAGGTCTCACAAGGCTTTTCGAAGTCTTACCATCTTGCTTGTTCCCCCATTATTAAAACCAAAGAGAAATTATACATTAATAATTTAAAGATGCTTGTCTCCAGACCTAGACACTACAGTTTGAGCTTGTCTCTGACGTTAAGAAATTCCTACACTGAGAAACCAGGAGAGAAAGAGTGACATAGAGAAATGGAGGCCTGCAACCCATATCTTCAGAGTGGGAAGTTTTCAACTCTTCTGCAAATCCTGCACAGCACCTGTGCACCCTCCAAGTCAGGCTCATCTAGCCAGTCCTGCAGCTGCTGCCCTAGCACCCAGTACCCCAGGCATCTTCCCCTCTAGTCTCTGTCTTGCAAGCCTTGACAGTGCCATTTTATAAGCAATTTTCAAAACTTCTAGCACCTATTGCATATATCTTAAAGGCAGAAATAATACTTTGCTTTCAAAATACAGGTTTATAGCACTGACATGAGACCCAAGAAATTCAATGAGAAGGTGATATTGTATACAGTTGAGAAAAAGTGGACCAAATGTAAATGGACTTTGTCAATCTCTTCTGTAGGCTATGAGGTTTTAATAATATACAGTTACCTAGATGAAGACATTAGAAATTGTTATGCCAGAAAACTAACATCACAAACTACAACTCTTTTCTATTGTTTTGTTGGGATTTTTTTTTAAGAGGTAATATTGTCAGGACTGCAGAACTCATCTTTTGGGGCTACTTTCAGTATTCATTCCCTTCCAGAAGAGTCTTGTGTCACCACTGCTGTGTCACCTTAACAGCAGTCACATCACTGCAGCATCAGCTCTTTATGAGTACATTTTCTTTTGTCTAAGAACTTTAATCATACTTCTGTCTTTAATCGTACTTATACATAGAAACAAAGGTATTTAAAGAGTAAATATGTACATGTTTCTTTGTATGGAAGCAGATATCTGAATGTGCAGAGCAAGAAGCTGTGCTCCTAGATGTGTCCCTTCTTCCTTCCCAAAAAATTTGTACTCTTCTTGTGGGTGAAATTGTTCACATGAAAAAAATAACTATTCAACTTTAAAAGCCAGAGCTAAAAGCTTTGCTCTGCATGCATTTTTTCTGCTACAAAGAATTTTTTATTCATACCTCCCTATTTTTCACTGACATCATATATTTCTATAATGGTGCATAATTAAACATTGACAAATCTAAATCAATAAACACTTTCATTGGTTGGAGTGGCATCAGCACTTCGAAGTGCTGCCTATAGAGAAGCTTTGGGGTCTTAAAAGATCAGATTATATATTTCAAGATTATGACATTTCTGATTTTTTCTGATCTGGGAGCACAGTAAGAAAATCTTTCTGTTTTTTGTTGGTTTTTTCCCCCTCATTGTGAAAGGAGAAGGATAAATAATAATTAAAAAAGCTTAAGTAACATAAACAGTTACATCAGCTCAGTGCAGTCTTCACAAGTAATACACAATTTTAGACTAAGATCTCCATGTAACAGAAGTACAAGGTGACAACTTCTCTGCAGATGCAGAATAGTGTCAGAGAACTAACAAGAGTAAGTGAAGAGGTGGGCTTTGCTATATGCTGTGACTCACCAGATGGAGCTCTTCCAGACATCTGTATTTACCTGGCAATAAAGCAGAGTGCCTCGAGAAATGCTTCTTGTCAGATATAGTGCCTTCTTTTAAGAAAATTGAATCAATCACCAATAAAGTTTGTTCTCCATATTCAAACTTGCTCCTGAAGCACAAAAGCAAACCACAATTCCTAGTGCCAAAGTATTAGACACTTCCTTTAATTACTCAAAGCTCGAAAGTTTTTTTAATTTATTTTAATGTTTATATACGCAACAACAAAACCCAAGCAATGTATGTGTAGAAAATTATTCTTCTCTACAACCTGATATTTCTGTTTCTGCTCAAAACTACAAATTGTAAAACTTGCAACAAAAATAAACATACCAAACAAACAACAAAATAATTCCCATTACACCCCAGAAAATGTCAAAGACCTGAGACAATATAACGAGCACAGGTGTCCTATAAGGTTAGAAAAATTGAAAGTTAAAATCATCTATGCATTTTTAAATCAATCTCTCCCATTTGTTTGCTCTAGGATACATTTTATCATTATCACTTGCTCTAATAGTAGAAATTAATAATTAAATATTAATAATTTGCATTTTTCAATACTAAGTAATCTGAAAGGACTTTCCAAACAATTAATTCATCTTTACATCTTACTTTTAAGTGGAAAGGACACACTGTCTTGCCATTTCACGTGGAAGAAAGAAAGAAAGTTCACATAGAAAGCTAATGCCAGATCTGGAACTAGTTCCTGATTCTCAAATTCTGCTTATTGGAACTTCAACTATGGGCCATACTGAATTAGTGCAATATAAAATATGATGACAGTCTTAGAATTACATGTGTTGGACCTTGTATGATCCAGAAATGCATGCAATGAATTTATAATATACTGCTTGT
Source organism: Galbula dea (assembly GCA_013399015.1). Taxonomy (NCBI): domain Eukaryota; kingdom Metazoa; phylum Chordata; class Aves; order Piciformes; family Galbulidae; genus Galbula; species Galbula dea. The sequence continues at coordinate 83,582 of VWZX01004334.1, forward strand.
ACTACAATACCATATAGCTCACAAGAACGCTAAGATTCTATATTACTACCATTTAGTATTTGATAAATACTATGTGATTCCATAATGAACCCTGAAGGCTTCAAAGGCTTCAAATGCTTAGTCACATCAAAGCCAAAGAGAATTAAGGATGTTGTCTAAGTCATATATAGTCTTTAATAACTTGTGGACTACCAGATTACTTAGTTGCCTCAACAAGCAAGTTTAGCTTGTTAACATGTTAACAAAATAAGGTACCAAGCGATTACCTCCTATGGACAGCAAATGAAACATTAACCACAACAATTCTGGACATCTAAATCTTAAAAAACTTCTAACTCCAATCCTCTCCTAATATTTAAATAAATGTCTTGAATATATGAGAGTTTAAGTTTGGGGGGGGGGTGTTGTTTGTTTGTTTGCTTGTTGGTTTTAAAGGCAAAATAGCCACAAAAGGACCAGAGGTATCTTACAGAGGAATTTCTTTTAGTTATACAAGGTAATGTCCTCATAGCTTTCTATTATTTGAGGGGCATGAAGAATGAGACAAGTTGACTAGTGGCAGTGGGGTTGGACTAGATGATGTTTCGGGGTCCCTTCCAGCTCCTAACATTCTGTGATTCTGTGAGACCAGCAGCTATGCAAAGCACACAGTGAACAGTGCGAGGTATGAGTGGGGAAGGATCTGCTCCCCCCAGCTCACAGGGCACTGTGCACTCCCACAGAGGACCAGAGTTTGTCAGCACAAGGGGAAACAACTGTGTCACAAGGACACTAATCAACACCATAGAAGTGCAATGACATTTGCTGTAATATGATGCTGTGCCAGAAACATTAATACCTTTTACTGTGATGTTTCTACTCAAGGTAATGACTTGTTCATGTCAAAGTGTACCTTACTGGACAAGATACAAGAACTAGCAGTTCTGAACCACATACCTATTTCATTTTACCGTCACCTCTACCTGCAGAATTAAAAGGAAAAACAGACCCTCCTCCCCCCAAAAATATACTTTTTACAGTATTACAAGATGGCTAGGCGAAATTCTACTCCATTTAACTCCTGTGCTTTATCATTTCTGACAGCATGACTGAGAACAGAAATCAGGTTATTATTGTAGCCTTTGACAGAACATGTTGTTAAAGTGAAGTTGTCTTCAGTGTCTTTCATAAAATGTGTAAACATATTTAACATTTCTTTGAATGGAAAATATAGCTTGTCAATTTGTACTGACTCTGAAAAGAAAAGCTCAATGTATTAAACTGAGATCCTTCAGCCATTTGTTTTCTCTAATTATTAACTTTACAATATATTTTCATCCTTTCACAAATCAATCATATTAATCATAAGAAGTCAAAATGAATATTTACATTGCATTTGCCTCTGGTTTAATGCCTTTGGACAGTGCTTGACTGAGCAGAATACAGTATGGGGGAGGTTATAGGTACTGCTGCTGAATTAAGACCACAGATTTACTATACAGAAATACTTATTTATGAGTCTTTCATTTAAGTTCTTCAGGGGACTGAAGACCATCCTACTAAATAAGATAGCTAGCTTCTCTGAAAGAAGGTGATTAGTAACAAGCACATCATGATTCATGACATCATGGAGGTAAATCCATGGTCTATAGTCTGTACTGTTTATAACCTACACAAGGATGTTGCTGGTCTTCCAGAACACCCCCTTATGGGCCACGTATAAAATGGACTGGGGAAAAACCCCAAAACAAATACTGTCTGTTCATGGAGAATTTAGAACTCAGAGAGAAGAATTTAACATTGCTTCTGTGTGTCTGCTCTTTTTCTGTGCTAAATTCTCCTTTCTGGAATTCAGGTCATATGTGGACAGAAAAGGTGGTTACTCCAAATCTGCATGCCATTGTGGTTTGGAATTTAATCCCTAAGCTAAAAGATGAAAGCACAATGGGTATGACAGTATTCTGGCTTCATAGTTTATTTCCATAAAGCACATATGTAATGCTTTGACCCAGACTTTTCCTGGTAACCAGTTTGTAACCAGGGAAGTGATCATGTTTACCCAGTATTCCACACAATTTTACATAACTGGGGGTATAAATACAGAGGGGGAGAGGCCCTCGTTTTCTTTTCCCTTCTGGTGGATCCAAGGACGCAGGTTCTCTGCTATCGGTCTCACCCGTGCAGAGGAGTCAAGCCTTGCAGGCCTTGTAGGCCTTGAGAGGCAGTTGTTGCTGGCGTCGGTCAGTGCGACTCTGCTATCTTAAGGAGAGTAGTAAGATTCTGTTTTTATTAGTTCTATCCTGGGTTTCGAGTGTATATACTTGTTTTAGTTTCCCTTTTCCATCTTTTTTCCCTTTTTCCTTCCCTTTTCTCTTTCCCTTGGGGGGTTCCCTCTACTGTGTGCATAGTATTTTAATTGTATATAACTGCTGTATATATAAATATAAATATTTTTGATGTAATTCATGTTGTTTCGGGCTCTTTAGTTTCTCTCGTAGTTTTTTCTAAAACTCTGAGAAGGAAAGGGAGGGGGGGAAGGCTTTCACTGTGAGTTTGGGCATTTGGCAGGGAGCCAGGTCCAAACCATCACAACATATCAAAGCACTATGACTGCTAGTGCATAAATATAGGAAAAAAATCATAAAAAATAGACAAGAAAGCAGAAGCACTGTGACATATATGACTTTTCGTTACTGGAGAATCACGAATAACAGGAAAGACAAAATGAATACTTCATAATATCCAATAGTCTTAAAGAGGTCAAAAAACCCCAATCAGATGGGCGTTACTCCATTACTTTGAATTTGGTAGTCAGGTTTTGATGCTAACAACTTAGTACAGTACCAGTACTTATAGAAGCCTAAATATGAACATAAGAATATTAAAAAAAAAAAAGGTTTTACATTGTTGACATCAAAACATACCTGTGGGTCAAAGACAGGTTTAAAAAGCTGATGCCAAAAATCAGTTAGGATTGCAGAGTCATAACAGGACTTAGGTTTTGAAATCTTCCTGTTGGTTGGTTTCCCTCCGACTCCTCAGAAACCTGGCCAGCTCCTAAAGTCAAAGATCCCAAGCTTTCAGCCTCCAGCCCAGCCACACTGAACAGAGAAGTTATTTTGCACAGTGTGAATGTAAAAGAAAAATATGAAAACTGTAAATCCCTGCAGAAACAGAATTGCTGTTTTCCACTCAGCTCTAAAAGCAGGAACGACAAAGGTAGGAAGCCTTATAAACAGTTGTGTTTGATGTGGGATTTCCTGCATGAATTGATCAAGGAGACTTAGAAGGAGCAGGAGCACATGGTTGCTGCCTGCTGTGGCTTCTGTCCTGCATGGGGCAGTCCTCAGTCCTGCTTGCTTTTTCAACGCTGTAGTTCCACACACCCTAGTCACACTTCCCATTTCATGGAAACCCTTAATAAGCCCTTAAACCTGAAAGAGAGCTTAGATATACATTGTTTAGAATATTTGAAGTGTATACTTAGGAGAAAATAATGTTACTGATCACAAAATCACTGGCTGTAATTGATTTGCCCAACACTTCTACACTGCTAATAATTCTTTAATAAATAGCCCATGACACATTTGGAAACATGGATTACTTTTGCTAAGTAGCTGTTTGTTAATTAGGTGCAACTGAGTTGGTCCTTGCTGAAAAAGGTCGAGAAATTAAGCAAACTCACTCCACATGACACTCCCTATGTACTCTTACATGGAACTTCACTCAGTTCTCCTGCTGCTGCACCAGCATAGGGCCATACTCTGGGCTAAGTATGTCTTGGTATGTCTTCTCAATGTTGTAATGCTTTAAGTGAAGACTGTAACTGAAAACCAATTTGTATTTTTTTTTATTTGCAAATTAACAAAGCCCAAAACAGTCTTCCGGGNTCAAAACAATAAACAACCCAACCAGAAAACAACCCCAAAACAACCTACTGACACCTGCAGAATCAGTTTAATGCCACTCTGATGGCTGGGTAAGGGGCTGCCAAGATGCAATAGTTTAGTTCCCAGAGTGGCTGCACTGTTCCTCCAAGATAGCAAGGTAAATCTTAAAAGGAACATCTAGTCATGCCAGCCCTTCTGTAAAGAACTTGATACCAGCAACATTCCCTTACTTCAGCAAATAACAGGAATCTATTTCTTTCAAATAGATAGCTAGATAAGACATACTTTTTTAATCCCCATGGTAGGAAGACTTTAATCAATAAAACCTCCAGTTTTGATCTACTGCCAGCCAGCCTGTACATCACAGTACATATTGCCTGCAAAACAAGCTATGATTAGGCTGTCTGAGGTTCAGTCTTATTGTTTAACTTAACAAAAGTTTAAGCTGCTTAATTATTTATTTTATTTCCATAACAATCTGTATTCAAGATTCAACAGCAACTTTACAAATATTTCTGAACCAAAAAAATAGGAGTAGGTATTGTGTTTGGTTGGTTTACTATGTGATAAAATTTGAATTTAGATTTTGTTAGCAGCTAACTTAGATAAGTACTTAGTAGCAAGTGTGCTAGCATCCAGTAAGGTACCATTAATTCTCATTTCAGTGAACAATACACAGAAACTTTCTCACTCCTATTTTCTAGTTCTTTAACAAGAAGAACATGTTCACCATAACTCAGAAGCAGCGTGGATGGAGGGTAAAAAAGGAATTAACAAGGGTTTTTATCCCAAAAGAAGTTCCTGGCTTCTGATGAAGAAGCTTCTGTGTGACCTGGTCTAGGGAATCCTGCTGTGGCAGGGGGGTTGGACTTGATGATCTTCCGAGGTCCCTTCCAACTCCTAATATTCTGTGATTCTGTGAAGGCTGCATATTTAAATTCAGCATGCAACTCCAGGAAGGCAAACTCAGAATAGGCAGCCAATATGGCCAAAAGTTCCCAAGAATTTATGAGGATATGTAAACAGTAAACAATAACAGAAACAGGTTTTCTGGCTTTAGCTATATTGGGTGCTAACAGGCTGAATATATAGAGATAATTTATACCGTAAATACCACTTGAGATTAGAGAAATTTAATTTTGCAAAAACAACAGTAAAGAATTCTCACTTGATTTATTTTGTGGAAGGTTTCCTCCTTCCACCCACAACCACATGAAGAAAGGCACAGTCAGATGCATATGTACACACCTTACCTGAACGAGGTCCCTGTGACATTGGGAAGTAAATCCAGAACCTTTAACTCAGGATCTTTGCCACTCCAGCTGAAAAGAATTCTTCTAATACCTGTAAGTAGAATTCAAGTTTAAATCCTCTTTTTTTTTTTTAAGGTTTCCAGCTACTGGAGAAGAGTGTGATTTCTAATACTTGAGTAGGATTATTTTTATTTGAAAGAAGATAATATGCATGCTTCATCATAGAAGATGGCAGTGGGACATACTTGTCTAGAGGCTTCATTCCTAAATTTGCCCAGTGCATATGTATATATCTGTTAAAAAGCAGCCATTTCCAGGACTGATCATAGTAACCTATAGTACACAGCAACACTGTAGACCAGGTTAGGACAGGAAGTGAAGAAGAGCTTCTGCAATTAATGTCAGATATTCTTTATTCTTTAAAGAAATTCTTTAGCAGGATGCAATTACTTAACTGGAATTTGTCCAGAACTGGGAGTTTAGCCAGGACATTAGTTTAACATTAAATTGTTAAATACACTAACATAAAAATAGTAAAAAACCAAAGCAAACAACAGAAAAAATTAATGGTATCCAAACCAGAGAATAATTTCTTACTTCTTCAACATATTACCTTGTTAGCCAATCAACAGAGGGCATATGTGATGCTTAAAATAGATTTTCCCTGGGACAAGAAGGTAGAGAAAAGAGAAAAATAATATTATGAAGTGTTCTCTGAAGTGCATTTATTCATGATAATCTCCTAGCTAAACATATGTCATTCATAAATTTTATTACAGATTTGGAAAACTTACTCAGCTTTGACAAAATTTCAGCTGACTTCATAAATGACTAAATGAAATTCAGAATAAAAACAAGGAGTTTACAATTTAAACATGCAAAAAATCTTACTCAAAACTAATGCAAATGGACACTGAGAGCTGTCAGACACCTCTAGTGCAGATAAATATATATGAGAACTGTACACAAATTTGAATGATCTCCTTGTACATCATATGCAAATGATACAACCATCACCAGTCTTCAAAGTCATCATCATCCCATCTAGGATTTCCCATGGATTTTCCCAGCTCTCCTTAGGAAGGCTACCATTAAAATCCTAGTGAATATCTTTACTGCAAAGTACACTAAAAAATGACTCTAGTTAATCTGAGAGCAGCAGAGCTAATGAAGACTGTTTCCCAAATCCCCACTCAATATATCCAAGTCCTCTTCTATGCTACTTACAACCCACCTCCAATCTTGCATTCTTGTTCAAAATGAGGACACAGCATAGCCACCTCCCTCCCAGATTTCCTTATTACTGAATAGGGAAGAGGCAGCAGAAGGGCTGTATTTATGCAGTTTGGCCACCCAGCATATGTCTGCTCCCAGAAAGAAAATAACATGAGCTCACACCAGTCTTCCTTGCAGCAGGAACACAAATTTTCATCACCACCTCCTCTTGCCAGTAGCCAGTTTCCACAGAAGTGGCAGAACTCTTACAGTAAACTTCGGCTGAAATTAATTAAAAGATTCCAGAGTAGCTTGAAGCAGGCTGCCAGACAAACAGCATGACAGCATAAACCATGTTGCCTTAAGAATGCAAGTTAAAAAAGGAAACATAGTAATTATTATTTCCATACACCATGAGGCTCAAGTTCTTGACTAAGGCCTATAAACACTACCATGATAGCTATAATAAACAGAAAATTTGCCTAACAGAAGGAACAACAGTAGTTGAAATGATAACACAGTTTGCATTAATTAACAACAGAGCTCACTATTCACAGAAGAAGTTGCCATAAGCATACGGACCTGGAGCCAAATTTTTGCTAGAATTGAGCTCTTATTTGCTGAGTATGTGAAGACAAGACAGACATTTTCAGAAATACCAAAAAGTTAGCAGTCTCTATTTAGGTATCTGCAGAAATACTGAGAGCTTTAAAAAAAAGAAAAATTAAAGAGAGAATAGTCTCCTACTGCTCATTGTGGCTGGGAGCGAGGATGTCCCAGCAGGAGCTCTGGTCCTTTTAACTTGGTGGGGGGGGGCAGTGGCCTCAGATTGCCTTTTCCAAGCCTGACTATCTGAAAGGCAAATAATGGCTATAGTAATAAACCCAACATTACTGAATAATTAATTCAAAGTAGGGAAAAATATGTTGGAGCATCATATTAGTACAGGAAAGTCATCATTTAAAGTAAGAATTTCATGATCTTTAAGACACTGCCTTCCTTGCCTCTTTCTTAAGAAGAACACTTAAACAACATTAGAAATTATTAAGATTTAATGGGATATGTAGAAAAAAGAAAACTCTTAGAACACCAGAGGTGAAGTAGAAGACCTCTTAAAAAGTGATGATTACATGACACCAATAATACCAGTAAAGTTTACTGAAGCTAAATTTTTGCTCAACAGCTCTCAGAAATCCCCAACCCAAACAAAAAACACAACCAAAAAATAACAAAACCAAAAAAAACCCCAAAAGACCCCCCAAAAAAAACAAAACCAAAAAACCAAACAGATCAGAAAACTCCCAAAAAACAAAACCAAGCAATCACAACAAACCCAACACAGCAAAACCAAAACAACCACAAAAAACAAAATGTGTTTTCAAACATTTGATAAAATAACATTTTCTTCAGCTACCATATTGTCCTCTTTGTGTTAATGAAACTTGAACCTCCAGAAAATACATCTGGGAAGAAAGAAAGAATTACAGTTGCCTTTGCAATTGTCCAGCTGCTCTGCAGAGCATCCTGTGAGTTGATATGACCTCCCATCTAGAAAGCCTTCGTTCTACTGCACGCTTAAAATTACACAGGTCAGCAATGCTCTCATGAACAAATTGTAAAACATTCCCATCAAGTGCTGCTTAATATACATTTATGTGCTAAGTGGTTATGCTTCACCTCCTTGTTTATGGTTCTGCACTTATTTTCCTTTTAAATAGGAAAACAAATGAATAGATTTTCCAGTCTGGAACACCACCTTGCTGTAGAAGTAACCTATCTATTAAGCATCATCCTCAGTAAGTATTTTGAAGCCATAGAGGGTCTTTATAATATTACTGCACATCTCTGCAGCCTCATTGTACCAGAGATATGGGTGTGCATAAGCTCCCACCACATAGACCTAGAACACCCCAAAACAACATGACACAACAGCAAAGAATAAATTTTATATGCTTAAGATAGAATAAATATAACTGGATGCAGCTGTCCTACAAAACAAGCTTTTAACTCATCGGCTTCAGGAAGCTTGTGAATATTCATCATAGTTTAAAATGCAAGGAGAGACCAAGCTAGAGAATAGTTCTGGCACTGATCACAGTTAGGTCCTTTGCTAGGGATCCATTTTACAATGAATTATTTCTTTGGGTCCATAAGTGTTTTCCAAAAGCACTGGGCATTCTGACATTAATTAGACACACATCCAGGTATATTGAATGCACACAGCCATTTCTCCTCATAAAGATCCAGATTTTTCCAGTAAATCATCATGTCTCTAGGTCTCCCACTGTTTGCTGCTTTCATTTTACAGTTCCTCTCAAAGGAGTGAATTTCAAAGCTCTGGAGTCAGCAAAGAAAACCTACCTGTCAGAGCTCTCCTCTGCCAGACTGACAGAAAAGCACCTTATTGGAATATCATAAGGATTTAAACCTAAAAACTGCCCCCTTCCTTAAGTTAGATTTGGGTTAGGTCATTCAGTTTTTTGAAGGTTAGAGTTCATCTCTGAAATTTTATACAGAAGCTTAGTGGCAACTGATGCAAGTTATAAAGTCAAAAATCCCAACGTGGGCTAGTTCTGGAGAAGCAGAGGAAACAGTGAAGTTGCTACTGACAAGTCACTTTAGTGGTGGCTGAGCTATCTGCAGAGGAGTCAGAATCCTCTCCGGACTTGCAGCACCCCGCAGCCAAGTACATAAAAACCCTGCCTAGACATGCTTCTAACACCAGTGGATGAACTTGTTTACAGCCAGCCCATGCCTCTCCACCTGCAGCGAGTCCTGTGTGTTTATCCCTGGCTTCAAAAAGCACACCAGAGCTGGGACAATGTGTCACTGTGCTGTAACTGGGAAGCAAGAGGAGTTTGTACCTTTCTCAATAAGCATGTCTGGAAAAGGCTTACTTTGTCACAGCTATCATTTAATTATCGAAACACAGTGACTTGTCTAACTGGATGATGAAGTTATGAGTTTCTTAAACCCTGTGACAATAATGACTCTTGATAACACCTATTTCTTTCTTTCTTTCTACCCATCTGCCACATCTTCACTACATGTAAATGGAGCTACAATTATAAGAATTGACCATTAGCCATTATTAGGAAGAAAACAACCAGAGTCACAAATACCACCCTTGTTTTGTATTCAGGTATAAATGCTGTAGCAAAGTCAAAAGTCCAGGACATCTGAAACAACAAGTCCAACAGCCTTGGAGGTGACTTGGCAAAACCATCTCTATTAGTTTAATCAAAAAGTCAAGATTAAACACTATCTGTGGCAAGACATATCGTTAAAGACAAATGATGATCTCTCAAGCAAAGGATAGCTGTAAAGTTGAAGGCTGTAAAGATAAAGGCTTTCTAACCTCCTTAATGATAACCTTGTCCAATAATAGATTTGATTTCTTCTTCACAACTTTTGACAATCAAGAAAGAATGAGGTTTCAAACAGAGGTGTTAGGTCATAACTTTTCTACCACCACTAGTGCCTTAAAAAAACACACAGGCCAGTAGTAGTGCAGTACCATCAAATGTTTTATAATGAAAATCTATTTTATTGCAGGCTAAACTAAATGGAGGGTTTCATTGTACAATTTAAAGAGAATGTGACTTAGTGATTCAAAGGAAAGTGGGAAGGAGAAGAGTGGGGAGAGAACCCAAGGCACATAAGCATCACAAGAGAGTCAGTGACTTAATCTCTTTGAGAAAAGACTCAGGAGGGTCACAAAGAAGAAACAAAAAGGACAAGGACACTTCATATTCTTTGTCAGGAAAAGAAGGAAAAATGGATAGTGGTGTAATCTTCATTTTGAACCTTGTAATGACATTTTACCGGAGTATCAATACTCAATGCATTTTATGTTTTGTGGTTTTTTGTTTTTTTTTTTTTTTACATTTTGAAGAATGAGAGAGAGATTAGTCTCATCAGACTGGCCAAACCAGTGGCAAACTACACTTGTTTTCTCTGAGAAAGCTTATTTCTTAAATTTCATAGTGGCAAACAGCAAACACAGAAACACAGCACCAAATATTTTAATGGAATCTCCTTTGAATGTGAATATTAATGTTAGCTTTAAAACGTAGTCATCCTTGGTAAGAACATATGATATACTGTGACTGTTTGGCAGAGAACACACAGAACTTTAAAAAATAGAAGGATTTTATAAAATATTGTTCTTGTTCAAACCAATATATTCGGTGGATGAAATCAGTTACATGATGAGTGATAAAAAATTCAGCTTTACATAAAGTATGTCATCTCTAGAAGGAACAGTGACCCTTCTTATCAGGCTAGGTTGTGAAAGCGTGGGGGTTGGCAAAAGAGAGGGAGGGAATCAGCAAAGCTTGGGTCAAGTAAGAGCTCCTGGCCACGCAGCGCAGTGGTTTGCTACAGAGCTCTCTCCTGCCTCACATCAAATATGTCATCGGTCTCTGAACTAACTGTCTGTCCTGTCTGGCCTCTGAGCTTTTACTTTCCTGCCCTGAAGTGATTTCAAGGGGGCATGGCTGTGTGAGAGGTACCATGCTTTAGGTGGACTAGAAACATATGGCACTGACCACATGTGGTCATTAAAAAGTCCCACGCCAATTTTTGCAAGGCTAACAATATTAGCCCCAGTATCCTGGCTAAATTCCAATAAAGGTAATTATATTCTGGGTAATGACATACCAGCTAGTTTTATAAGGTTTAATATACATTGAGGAAAGTGGCTTACACCTAAGGGCTCTGAGTTAAACTCGTTGCACAGTCAGCTGGGATAAAATTAGAAAGAAACTACCCAGGCATGTCAAATGTTTAAGCTTTAAAACCCTGGGTAGAATGAAACAAAAGAGGAAGGGATCCAGGGGTGCTTTAGCATAATCAGGCTGGCTCATGCCGCTGAAGACACAGCTGGGATTGAGAGCTAACTGCTGTGAGAAAACTTGTAACAGTATCCCCACCCCACCTTCAGCAGTGGGTGTGCATGCATGTTAAATTATCAGGTTAAAGAAAAGGATTCAGCAATACGATGCAAAATGTTGTTTGCTGGGATTTTTTTTTTCTTTCTCCCTCCTCTCCACCCCACTCTCCCCCATAAAATCTAACCAAATGAGTATCTTATAAAATAAACACTCTTCCAATACTTATGCCTGTTGCACAACATCCTTGTGACCCCAGCTTAAAATGCCAGAAGAAGTACATCACGTTTTTACTAACCTCTGTTTGTCTCATCTTGCCCAGCTTGAAGACATTCCACCAATACAACCAGCACTGGATCCAACCACATTCTGGCAGGGTATCCACTGGGTACAGCTGATGAAAAGCTCTGAGGCTGATGTTCAGTCCCAGAACAGTCTAGGTGGCAGGACATCCCACCAGCATGCCATTAAAATAAAAAATGGGCATTGGGAGTGTACCACCCACACCTCAGTTGGGGCAGGAAGCACTTACTTGCAGGGACTTACCAGCTCCATTCAAAATATGTTTACACGACATACATTTGGATGACACAGAACCTTGTGACAAGTAGACACATCAGATCTGGGGGCTGAAAGTACAATCAGTAGTTAAATGGTTTGGCTCTTTTGATCCCAAAAAGCCTTCTGCAGACATTGCATGCCATTTTACACTTTGTACAAGTATGGAAGATACCTTCAACCTGCCAATACTTTATACCATGCAGAATAGAAGAAAAACTTTTCTAACTCAAAATCATAGGTGTGACTAAAGCCACAAAACCAACTTCAGATTTGAAGCCCCATCTTTGGCCAGCAGGACGTTCAAAGCAATGGCACTGCAGTACAAGGAGCCATCATTTCATCTTCAAATGAAGCTCAAACTAAGTTGTGATTTTGTTTTCACAGAATCACAGAATTATTCAGGTTGGAAGAGACCTCCAAGATCATCAAGTCCAACTGTCAACTTATCACCCTCATGCCACTAAACTGTGTCCCTCAGTACCACACCTGTACTCTTTTTAAACACATCTAAGAATGATGACTCCACCACTTCACTGGACAGCCTGCTCCAATGCCTAACAACTCTTTCTGTGAAGAAATTTTTCCTGATATCCAATCTAAAGCTCCCCTGGTATAACTTGAGGCCATTTCCTCTTGTCCTCTCATGGTAACCTAGAAGAAAAGACCGAACTCCATCTCTCTACAACCTCCTTTCAGGTAGTTTTCTCAACTTATGAGTGAATGTGGGCTTGTTTTGTTGGTACCATCCAGATTCTAAACTTTAATCCATGTATTTCACATGTTGGTGTACATAACCAATACTTCCAGGCACACCAGCTCTTTTCAAGATGCTCTGTGCCTTTCCTGAGTTGGATCTCAAGCTGTCAAAGATGTGAGACACTCTTCCCCCACTCTTCACGTGCAGAATGCCGTTTCATCTCCTTGATTCATTTCTCCATTAAAACACATTCAAACATAATTAGTGTAACATTAAAAATGGAGAAAATTTTGTAATTGTCAGTTGTTCGGTAGCCATGGTTACATCAGAGATTTATACCAAGTGACTCTGGCCTGAGCACGCACAAGCAGTTAGCAGGAACAGCAGCAGGATAATGTTTGTGTGCATGTGCAGGTATGCAGACATGCATGTTTGCCAAAAAAAAAAAGGGAGAGAGAGAATGGGGGAGGTAGGGTAGGGAAGAGAAGGGAAAGAGGCCAAGGGAGAGAAAGGAGGGAGGATGGGGAGAGGAGAAACAGAGAATATTCGGTGACATTTAAGGTGCTAATATCTGGAAGTCAACCTTTAATTTGACAGCTTTTAGTGCTAGTTAATTTCACTCATCCAGACGAGGTGTAGGAAATTTGCAGCACCTTTAAATTATCACGTTTTTCCATACTGCCTGAGGCCTATGTGGAATACCTGAGCCATACTTTCTGCCCCCCTCCCTGGCTCCCCCTCCACTTCCCCCCTGCCCCCTCCTTTTTCAGGTCAGTTGGAGTAAAACTTTCATTCCCTTTCTCAGACAATTAATCTTTAGCTAATTGAAGCAGGAATGCTGCAGGATGGGTTTCACTGGGGCCTGTAAATCTCATTTAGCAAAGTGAATTCCAGGCACATGCTGCACCTAATGATGTGACAGGTGGGCTGCACCACAAGACAGCAGCCGCCGAAAAGTTGATTCTCATTAGACCCTCGGAGTCCTGCAGTCAGTTTTCTGATGGCTGAAGAACACTAATCGCATCTGTTTGCTTCTGGGTGGGGTGGGCAGGGGGGGAAGAGAGAGAGGACGATGAGAAGCAGGGGGGGAGAAGAGGGGGCCTGTTCCTCTCTTTCATGAGTTAATATCCTTGACTTCTGCCCAAAAAAACAGCAGGCCTGCCTCCCACCATGCGATCAGCCTCCATTCTGCTGACTCCTACAGGGTGCACCCTTTTTCTAATTAACTAAAATGGCTATGGAAAGCAAAGGAGGCCTTGTGTTGGGTGAACCAATTATTTTGAAGGGTATTAAGTCATCAGATTTACTTTTATCTTGATTGCATTGTGGAAATCGTGCATAATTAATGGTGGGAGCTTATTAGGAAAATGATTAGGCAAATTACACAGGTGTCGGATGCATTTTTTATGATAAATTTGCTAGAACAATCCTGCAATTCCATCTGTTCAGCTCATATCAGAATGTCACTCTGGAAGAAATTAATGGTGCAGAGTCACACAAAGTTACTGGAGGCCTTGGATGCAGATTTATGTTTTAAAAAAAGATACAGTTAAAATTACCCAGCAATTTCCTAATAAATACTTGATGTTACAGTTCAATAAATTACTTATTTAATCTTAAAAGAAAATGATAGTCAGCTGGAAACTAAAAAGTGGAGAAAGCATAAACCTCATTTTGTCACTTTGATGTGTATGTAAATAAAAAATAATCATAAGACATCATAATTTTTGCTGCAGGATGCTGACTAGAAACAAGCTGTCAGTATCCCAAGTACTTCTGCTAGGTATTTTTGCCACAGAGGCTGAGGCTCGTCTTACAAATCCTGTGCTGATTCTGAGGTGGAGAACCAGTTCTCTTTCCTGCAATTTCTGCAGCATTTAACAGGAGATTCTCGAGCTCACATACGGGGACCTAGGGAGGACACCAAATGCTGGGCTTATGTCCATGTTTCGTTCACCTTGCATTTCCTACCAACACAAGATCAAAATTATGAAACCAAAACACAAACATGTTGTCCTTCAGAGTGGGCCAGTAAATGAGTGCATGCTCTTTTTGTATATGTGTGTGTGTGTGTGTGTGTGTATATGTCTGAAAGAGCGTGTGTATGTGCACTGGTGGAACTAAAACAGTGATGGACGGATATACTACCCCAGGAAGTACTGAGAAACTGCATTGATGGATTGGTTATTATGCAGTAAATAAAAAAAAGCTCATGTCCCACAGAATCAGCATAATATTGTAGTAACTAATATAACAATTTCTCAAAAAACACAAGTAAGGGTGCAAAAATCACAAGAAACTGGGATGTGAGAGGAGCTTTATAAAGAAAAGCAATTTAACAGTCAAATATTATTTTAGGAATATATTTTTCATATCTTGACTAGTTCACTGTAATCACTGCTTTTACTATTCTTTCAGTGCTATTTTTAAGGGATTGATCAGACAAATATACTTAACATGGCTGCTGTCTCTCCAGGTGCAGCTCTAAGGAAAGCACAACCCCAGATATCAAGTGGCTTGGGACCTGCACCCTGCCCTACCACAGGGGTCTGCATCACTTCAGTTAAGCCCTTTCAACTACCTTCCAGGCCCCTGATTATAGATCACAAGGCCTGTAGGCTAAGGGTAGCAGAGAATATGGTGGTTTTCCCCAGGAACAAGATAGGGCTTCCCTCAGGTTTGGAGGTATCTTTTCAGGATTGCTCAAACACAACAGGCCTCTGAAAGGGTCTCTTGACAGTGTAGAATTAGTGCATATTCAGCTAAATGAGGTATAAGGTACTGTCTGGCACTGAACGCAAAGGAGCCTTAGCAGGGAAGGTCTCCAGCATAGTTTGCAAAATCCAAGAGGGTGAGTAAAAAGGTTTATATATTTACTTGCATGGTTGTTGGCATGGCATTGAAGCTAGCATGAATGTCTTGAATGCCTTCAAAAGCACAAAGCAGACAAACTCCATTCCATAGATCCCTCCTTGTGGTACCTCAAGAGCTATCATCCTGCCCAAACTCCACAGCACTGTGGTTCTACTACTTCATTTCTCTCTCCTATTACTCAGTGTCCCAAGAGCTCACTCATTGCCACAGGGTCCTTGGAAGGCTTACTGACAACGTGGCACAGATTATTTGGGGATTTCTGTTCTTTTCAGGAACATTCTGACTTGTTGCAATGTTATCAGAAGTAAGCATTTCACTTTCTTTTGGAACTCTGAAAAGGAAGCTAGTAATGATCACCAATTATTGGGGTTTTTTTTAATGCTTGGGAATTTACAGCTAAAAAGCAACCTATAAAAGAAGTACATTTCCCCCCCCAATATCCGAATCTTGTTAAATACCAATAACACCAATCTCTGTGACTTTTGCATCTGATTAATCCTTCCCTGCAAAATAAAGTGCCTGTTACCACTCACTACCATCTGCACTTGTGGTGAAGGCCTTTAAAGGAACTGAATTCTGAACAGCTTCTGTCTGCAAGAGAGGCCATGGCAGCAACATCTCGTGGGTGGTTTGTGTCCTTTATGCAAGGAGTGCTAAGCTCATCTGAAAACCTGTCTTCTCCTCCAGACACTTTGCTAGGCACATTCTTTGAAATCTGTTTTCATATGTCTCATTTTAGTGGGTATTTTCAGAAAAGAAATTCAGGGAAATTTCAGAAAAGAAATTTCAGGGGCATACAAGCAAATGTGTCAAACTAGTGTGCCCCAATTCAGTTTGTTAGTCTTTGTTAATTAATACTATTGATAAATCTTGATTTTATTCTATGAAAACTGTCAGAATAATATAGATTAATGTTGTTAAGCACAGCAGGTAACCCTAATGCAGTTACAGAACTATTAGAGAATATTTGAGATAAATCTGAAGTTAGGATGACTATCCTCTTATATTTCAAGGGGTGTCCCTTATCTGGTGGCTAATGGCCCATGACCTATATCCAATAAGGAGTTGCTAAGCATTTGATCAGATGAAAAGCATGTTTTCAAGCCATTATTATTCAAAGGATCTGACACTGTGTGTTATGGTTTGGGTTAGAACAGTATTCCATTAACATACATAATATCATATCAGCTTTCTCCCCCACACCTTGCCTGGACTGTCCCTTTAAGAAACCTGAGATTCCTGAATCAAGGACACTGCAAAACCTCCCCCCCCACACACCCCCCCACGGTGGGGGGAAGCGAGGGGAATGCTGGGTTTTTCTGGGGGACTTTTGGTTTTAACTTGTAGCCATGAGGAAGCCTCTTCTCTTCTCCCTCTGCCTGGATTTGGTTGCTGCTGGAAGCCACCTGTGCTCTCTCTCTGTGTTGGGCTGCCCACGTGAGCTGCTACTTTGGACTGTTTGTGCTGAATCCACTGGAAGCTAACACTGGGACTAGAAGCTGGCATTGGGACGGTTCAGTATTTTGGGTCTTGTGTATGTTTCTATTTGTCTCATTTATATCTGTTGTTATTATTAAAGCAGTTTTTAGTTTTTACCTTCCAATTCAGAGACCTCTCCATTAACTGCCGTGCGTGGGGGTTGGGAAGAGCCTTTAAACCCACCACACTGTGATACTAATGTATGATTTTGTACTATGAATAAAACATTTCAGATAATATCCCTCAAAAAATCTATACTGGAATTTATCTAGGTGAGCAAGGAACGGTCAAGAGAATTTCACAGAAGGAGATAGAGACCTGTCTGAATTAAATTAAATGGGTTAATATAACACATAGCAAGGCCAAGAGTCATGGGTTCAGAATATATAACCCTAAGTGCAAACCTGACATACAGGTTACTTCCCAATTTCACAAAGGTCTGTCCCCATCCTGTAAAAGAAACTAGTATGATTTATTCCTAGAAGAGGTTAGCTAGTCAGTATTATTGGCAAGATAGGACACCTTGCAGTGGAATCAAGTAACTCAGATGTCTGTCCTCTTTAATTCCTAGTTACCGTGGGAACACAGATAAAAGTTGCTGTCTTGCCAAACACTCACTTGTACAACTCTCTGAAGCATACCTCATCCAGATCTCCTTCACATCCCAGAATTTCTCCAGGTGCTTTTACACAGAGGCATTCAGACAGACCAAAGGTCTTTGCCTCATCCTCCAAACTCACCAGTCTTGATGAGCTCTAGGAACCTGCAGCAGAAAAAAAGTTAGAGACATACTCTGAAAGCATTAATCCACCTCCAGTCAGCACATTTGCATAGACATGCCCCTAGAGGCATCAAAGCAATAGCAGATCTCACCAAAATCAAGGCTGTCTCATGAGTGGCTCTGTACCAAAAAAACAAGTGCGTGCAATTTCTGTTCCCAGGAATGTGGTTCTCAGGCAGGAGAAAGAAGGTGGTACAGAGAAATTCTTAGAGACAGGCAAGAAGTTACTGGTAGTAAATGCCAGAAACAAAATCTAAATCTCGCTAATCTCAGTCCAGGTCTCCTGTACCAGCCACAGTGCTCCTTTCATTTTGAGTGCTGGTGCCATATTTCAAGTGTCCAGCATCCCTCTAATACAGTAATCACTATTCATTTTTGAATTAAACATTAATTTTCTTTTCCAGAGCATCACTCAATATTCTTTAAGCCTTACCAGAATAACTAATTTCTAATCCTTAGTACAGATAACTAGCTCAAAAGAAACAGGCTATTTTGTATTATTAACAGTATAATGATTTTAGCGTACTATAAGCTTGCAACTAACACCTAGACATTTTCTAGTGCTACATACTTTGAAATAAGGGTAGTAAAAACACAAAGTTATTTGTTTATCCAATTTTCTGAGTACATCTCCTACATAACAGTTTCAAAGTTTAGTCTTTCAGCTGCAGAACATTCCAGACTTTGCCCTGTTTTTACCCAGATCAGATTTTCCTTGAACAACAAACCAATTCATACAAGCTACTGAAATTATTCTATTTTTTTCTTTCTTTCTTAGTGAGTAGAGCAAAGCATCACTTCCCATCAAAGGTAAGTGGAAAGGTCCAGGCACTGATCATATATCTAAACACCACAGAAATGTAGAACACTTTGGATCGACATCTATTCTTTTTCTAGGTTTTCATGTCTTGTCCATCACTGTAGAAACAAGACCTTTTTCTGCAAGCAGACATGGCTTTAAACATTGGGGTCTAGCTCATTGAAACCTTTTACCGAAACACCTTCGAATTTTGTTTAAAAGTTGTGGGTGTGGATTGATGAAAAATGCCATTGACATGCTACTTTACAGACAGTAAGCAATAGAGCAGGCAGTACTTCCCTCTGATGGGGAGGAGATAAGCCCTTCATTAAAACATCAGCTTCCCTAGAAGCTCATACTGTCTGACATGCCTAACCTGTGTGCATATGTCAACACAGAACACTTGCTAATGTTGCTGAGGCTGTAAATAAGGGCTCATACTATACTATGAGGGAGATTAATAAGTAGAGTGCTTCCTTCTCTGCTGGAGGCTGAAATAGGTTCCCTATTAAGATGCAATATCTGTCACAGCCAATACAGACATGCTGTGTGGGTGTGAGGGGAGGTTAAGAGGTGTTTCTGAATCTGGTAATTCCTTGTTTTAAGAGTCTAGCACAGGGGACTGACTCAGATGAGCAACAGCAACTTCCCAAAACCTGTTTCCATCGGTGGAATAAGTCCAGTAATGTCTGTGGCCAAAGAGAGGAGGCTACAGAACAATTAGAGATATTCCCTCTTTAGGAAAGTACAGTTTTCTTCTTAAATGTAGAAAAGGAAAAAGAGAAAGAAACTTGTGTCTTTTGCATAAGCCATGCAGTTTTCAGGGAAGGGAGAAGGGAGAGATCTCTTCTTCTCTTGGTTTTTCCCATCATGCATATCAAGAGCTTTCTGTGTTCTTACGATAAATTGGATGTCTGCCTCCCTTACCAATGTTCCCTTGTCTCCTTCCCTGTTTGGTTCAGGTAAATGGCTATTTTTATTTACTTGTATAACATCCATTTCTGTAGTATCAGAATATCTTGCAGAATTAGAAAAGTTACCTCCAAATCACATTTAGGGATTATGCAGTCTTTGGACACTCACTTCGGAATGATGTGCCGTGCCACCTGCAAAAGGAAAATCAAGGAAAATATACGTTTCCAAATTTATCATTAACCTGCTAGTTTTATGTGTAACATGGGTGTTAAGAGATAAATAATGTTATAATACACCACGCAGTGAGGCTTTCCCTGCAGTCTTGATAACTTCTCTAGAATTACTCAAAGAGCATCTGGCTCTGACCCCACTCTCAGTGCACCCAGGCTACAAGGGATTGTGTGTGCCAGGGAATGCAACATTTGTTCTCTCAGCCACTGCAGGCAAGGATTTGTCACAATGCAGGATAGCAGCATCTTACTTGACAAAGGGGGAGAATAAGGGCAAAGCAGATGACTACACTAGCAATCAAAAATAACCAAGTTTTACCAGAGTGAAGCATTCAGCTTGAGCGTTTGGCCTGTTCTGGAGATGGAGATCACAACGGCTCCAGGAGCCTCCTTGAACAGGAGCTTTGCCCCTGGCATTACAGGTGCAGAAACCAGCAAAGATCTACCTGCCCTCTACCTCCTACAGTGATAACTTTAGAAAGTTCTTAACACTACAGGAAATGTTGGGAGGGAGGCTTTGTTGTTGTTTATTTACATTTATGAGAGTGTGTATTATAAAAAGTTTATATTGCAATGATAGACACAGAAAAGATGGAGTACATTAAAGCTGAAGGACCTTTAGGATGAACAAGATGAAGGAGGATACATTAGCTTTCACCTTTTCATGATTCACTTACTCTCTAGCCACTCTATTTTAAGGATTGTAATGACCTTAATATTACAGTGTTTTCAGTCTACAGAGTGGGAAGTACCATCCCCTTTTCCTTAAGCCTATGGGAGATATAAATTTATCAATAAACAAGGGACAAGTGATACTGGCTGTAGAGTTTTTTAAATTCATTTTTAAGCATATTTTGTTTGTATGGAAGGAAGAGGTAAACCAAAAAACCAAACTGTGAATTAAACCTCAATGTTGAGGTCATTTTTAGGGGACGAAGTAAAGTAGTTCAACTTTCAGAAGATCCCAAACTTATAGTATGTCTGAATGTCCCAGACAAAAGTTCATCTCTGGTCCACATTAATTTAAAAAAGTTACAATTCTTTTTGCTGTTAAAATCAAACCAATTAATTCCTCCTTATCTTCACCTGTCTAGCTTTTGTTCCATATGTATAACTCAAATGTCTTTCAATACTTGGTACGAGTCTTATTCTATAGATAAGGTGTCCTAAGTCTTCAGCTAACTCCCTAAACCTGCTTATTGACCTTGGTTAATATCTCAGAATGGGTAAGTATTGGGATTTAGAAGGAATACTACTTTACCTGGATCAAACATAGGACAACTTTGTGGGAAAGCAATCAAAATGAATGATTAAAAAAGATGAAATCATGAAGAGTCAAATGAGGCAAAATACAAGGGGAAACCTTCTTTTGCTACAAATAATTCTCTCTACAAAGGAAAGAACAGTTTTATTTAGTAGTTCTTCATACTTGGTGGAAATAGGTGCCATCAACATATGTTGTCACCAAATTCAAATGACAGTAAAGGCAGTTTTGGATTGCAAGGAGTGATGACCATTAAAATGAGAGAGAGACAAAGATTATGTTTATAGGAAGCTGATCTCAAAAGTATTTAAATAGCTAAGGAAAGTCCCGAGGGAAATGGAAGCTACTGAGACAAGTAACTAGAGCTGGATTTCAATAGGAAGTTTCTATAGAAAGAAGAGACAAGTCCTGGACATTTCATCAACAAGTCTGATATAGAAGCAATATGACAAAAAGTGTGTGCTGACTAGTGTCACTAAATTGGTGAACTGCTTCATATCAGAATAAGCTTCTGTGAGGAGAAAGGAGACAGAGAGGTAGGAAAAAACCCCTCCTGATCAAATCTCCAGATAGAAGATACTGGAGTAAATACAAATATAAATTACATCTTATAAAAGCAAATATGATTAATAAGATACCTTTTTTCCTCAAGAGATAATTTGCTTTGTATGTCTGTCTATTTAATGATCTGACAAAAACTCAAATAACCTCAATACCTATTGAATCACAGAAAAATTAGGAGCAGATGTCACCAATTGCTAAGTTTTATTTGTAAAAAGAAGAGAGAAGTTCCCCAAAACATCTTCGTTGCAGGGTTTTTTTTGGATGAAGAACAGACAGCTATGATAATACAACTTGATTCCCCAAATGGTGAGAAAATGGCATTTTATATTTTTGGAGAAAAAAAAAAACAGCTGAAAAGTGTTCTCACAGGTGCAAAGCACAAAAAAATCACAGCAAAAGACTCCATATAAATAAGACTAAACACAACAACAGGCCAAAATACAAGTGAAAGAGTGAAATGCAAGGATGCAGTTTTGTTGGAAGGAAAGTACAGATTTTTGTAGTATTAGAACAAATTCTTAGCCTAAAGTTCATCTTTGGATAACTTTTAAGAAAAACACGGGGGTAGATTTCAAACTGAATGATCTCATTTGTTCATTTTTACTTCAAAACAAATGTTTATTTTTTTCACTCAATGTAAGGACTTTAAAAAAGGGTAACAAAAAATCCTATACTCTCTCAAATATTTTTTATCTTGAATTTACTGTTATAGATATTCTTTCTTAAAACAAGGTCCCTTTTCAGCATTTTAGGTTCTGAGTATACTAAGATAAAAAAAATCCCAAACCAACTTTTAATAAATGTTATTACCAATCTTTCAGTTTTAAGTAGTTCTGTCTTGAAGTCCACATTTTATAAGCTACTCAGGCCTTTCTGGTGTGAAAAGGAAGCAGCAGTCACACAGAATCACAGAATCATTACGGTTGGAAAGGACCCTCAAGATCATCTAGTCCAACCGGTAGCCCTACACTACTCTTACCCCTAAATCATCCCCTGAAGAAACACATCTATCCTCTCCTTAAAAACCTCCAGGGATGGTGACTCCACCACCCCCCTGGGCAGCCTATTCCAATATCTAAGCACTCTTTCAGTAAAGAAAGTCTTCCTAATATCCAATCAATTTCTTAGACAGAGGACTGACAACCGTCAAAGACCAATAACATTACTGGTTATTTATTTTTCTGGCAAACAGGCACCACTTTTTGACATTTCATCTGAGCAAAACATTAGTTAAAACAAACACAAATATCTATGCTAAACATTAGCTTTAGTTTATCTTCTGAGGCAGCCCCAGGAAATAGTGAATCTCATCAACATCTTTGACTCTGTTGAGGGGTCTCAGCCTCTCAAGAGTCAGTCCCTGGAAGAACCTTTTTAACTCTCCTTTTCAGAAGTAAATTACATGAAAAACTACAAGAATGTAGTGTGGATATATTAACACAGGTGGAAACAGTCATTCATACAAGTCAATTCACACAATACTTTCTGGAATACTTCTGACAGGTGATGTCAAATAATATGCAAATTATTTGCATCCCCAGACAACAAACCAAAATAATAGCTGGAGTTAGGTCTTTACAATCAAATCCTGACACTCTTCCCTGGTTATTGATATTATTGTTTCAAGTGGCATTAGGATTTGCCAGTAAGTGTATGACTGCTCCTTTCTAAAGCTAGGTAGAGTTGAAAAGTACCAAATACAGGCAACACATCCTCAGAGTTTATGAATCATTATAGAGTTACTTTTGTTAGCAACCCTTGGCACTGCACTATCTGGAAAAAAACTCAATGGATTATGTCCTTTGGGTACAGCATCAAAATGACCCAACCCAGCAAAGATATGTCAGACCTTGCAGTCGATTTAAACTGAACATGACAAATCTACAGTAGCAGAATTCAGGTTTCAGAAAGCAGTTCAGATGATTAATTCCATTCAAAAAGACACTGGAGATTTTAATTACTTAAAATTGGGAAAATAACAACTTGTAATAAATGACAGGAAAACAATACAGAACATGCTGGACGTGGCCAGATTCTTGCAAGATCATTACAAACATTCTTGCTCTTTGAAGTCAAGCTTCTACAACAAAGTATTTCCCTCAAAAAATGAGTTTTAAAGAGTTCTGCATGAAGCCAGCTGCCTGTCCATTCACTCATTGACATAAGTG
This sequence comes from Galbula dea, assembly GCA_013399015.1. Taxonomy (NCBI): domain Eukaryota; kingdom Metazoa; phylum Chordata; class Aves; order Piciformes; family Galbulidae; genus Galbula; species Galbula dea. The sequence goes on from VWZX01004334.1 coordinate 107,143, forward strand.
TTGCCACAACACAACAGATCATTTCAACTGCTCTTTTCTGAACAGGTCCTTGATGATCGGTTTTGAAAGTTTCAAAGGTTAGCAGAAACTCTCGGTATGTTATGGATGAGAGAGCAAAGAGTTGTTTTTCATGCCAACTAGTCATGAAAGAAAGTCTTCTGAAAAACTATGCTGGTCCTTATAAAACAAATAAATATTTACTGTCAGGGAAAAGCAGGGAAGGGAAGAGGTATAAAGGGTCTGCCACAGAGCAGAAAGTAAGTAAAACTCCCCATGACCTCAGAAATGTTTTCCTCTAACCTACCAATGCCATTAGGACAAGTAAAATAATAAGGCAGTCTGAAAAAACTCTAATAGTTCTAATAGCTTTTTTTTCTGCAACCTTAGCATTACCTAGCTGATGTACACACACACACGCACACACACACACATGCACACAGAGAGTGCAACAATTTATTTTAATGTAATGCTGCCCCCTTGTGCTTTTGTATACAAGGAAGTTTTTGTCAATAACCAAGGTTTGTAGCAACTAAATAAAAATAAGAAATCAGCATTTCCTCTGCTCTGGGCTCTGAGCTTTCTTGCAGATTTTTCACTTAAGCAGTAATATGATCTTGTGCAACAATCTGCAGCCTTAGAGCCTAAGAAATATGAAAAATCTACTAACATAAAAGATAACATAAAAAGAAAGCAGAGAATATGTAAGTGAAAAATGAAAAATTAAGACAAAGATCAGATGAAAGTTACAATCATAGAATCATAGAATGGCTCAGGTTGTAAGGGACATCAGCTACCGAAAATAAGTACAAAGTAAATGTTTAGATTTTATACATTAAGTTGAACTATACCAACAGAAAGAAACATGTTTTATAGAGGAATGCATTGAGAAAGTGACAGGGCAAATGAGAATGACAGCTCTACAGCTCAAGAAATCAGTCTCCATCAAGCTAGGAACCTACTTCCAGTCAGTCTTGGGTTACCAGCTTTTGGAAGTCCCTGCCATAAAAACTTGTTAAGTGTCCCATGTTAAACACAGTATAAACTTTTGTGTTTCAGATGAGAAAAGAACCTCTTGGCAAACATTTGGCTCAGAGTCAATTATCTATCAACTGCCTTCGTACGTTCAGTAACGAAGAACTGCCTGGTAGATTTGTCTTCCTTAGAGATGGTCCCCATGACACTGATAATTGGTTGAGCTATGAGGGCCATTCAATATGGCATAGTTTATGGTTGAAGACAAGAAAATTCATCCTAGCATTTATCAAGAATACTAACATTTCCAAAAAATTTATAAGAGGAAGTGAAGCATAGAAGCGTGAAACAAAGCCATGGATGTATAACATCAGTATAGCTGTTGCTTTTTAACTTTAAACAAGTCCTGTATCTGAAGCAACTATTTTATTCAATGACTACTTCCTGAAATTCCACATGAACTATAATAATGCTTATATGTGTTCATTTACTTTTTACATACATATTAGATAGAAGTTATTCTTCAAAAACATGCTTTTTCTTTCAGTAAGCTTTCACAAGGCTCACTTATAATCAGTAAGCCCTTATAATCACAGAATAAATACCTATACATAGATATCTACATACTTGCTCTCTGTCTGTGTTGAATTCACACTACTGAAAATATACTTGGCTTTTTCTGGCCATCTTTCCTTCTAAATTTCACAGATGAGAAAGTTATTTGTAAACAAAGCAAAAGAAAAAATGGAGGTTTTGGGGGGTCAAAAAGAGAGTTAAAATTTCAGACAGCTTTTAATAAAAAAATATATGAAAGGAAGTTGGAAGTATTTTGTTCTGATAGCTATTAAAAGAAAAACATTCCCATTTTTAGCTATAATTGGTTTTACTTACAAATGTACTGTCTTTGTATTATAAATATTTCTAAGCTTTGACAAAGTCAATGGAAGTCAAGAAATTAAACAAAACCTCTGGTTTTATTCTGAACAACACTTTCAACTTGAACTAGAATAATTTGTTTCAGATCTTCAGAATGTTAAGGGAAAACTGAGCATTTTCATTTTGGAGCTGACCTGAAACAACTTTTAATTGTGTATCTGGGCTTGGCCCCTGACCTGATTAAAACCCAATATGGTTACTCAAGGAGATCTACTGTAAATAAGATTTATTTTCAGAATTTCTATTCTTTACCTGTTTCATTACATATTATCCTTCTTATTAATTTTTGATATGGAAATTCAGCAGATGCCTTGCACATATCTAAGAGTCTGTGGTGTATTATTAGAATGTCTGAAGCAATATGTGAAGTGCTGTGCTCTGATTTTCTCCTATCTCTCATGAAGGTAGATCTAAGGTAGGTAATTTAAGTATGTTGGCACTCTGTCTGAAGCTATGCTACTCATTTTTAAACTGTGTTCTCACTTCTTAACGTATACAACTTACATAAATTAAATTAACTTGGCCAGAACCACAAGCTAAGCATCACCCTCTGTGACACTCAGGTGACCAAATAAATGAGCTATAAAGCAACTGTAAAACTGTTAGGGACTTGTCTGGTTACAAAAAGAGATTGTGCATCTCATCACCCATGCCTCCCTGCTGTTGTTAGGCAAGGAAGGAAATACAGTGCTGGGTCCTATGGCAGTCAGAGTTATGGAGGGCAGACTGGGGCAGCCAGTCTTTATGTTGTCATTCCTGGTGTGAGACCTGAGGTTTGGGGAAGTGTAGGGAATGGCAGATATGCCCATTCAAACCTCAGCAACACTGAGCGTGGACAACAGGCTGACTGGTTGCCTGTTATTTTGCCCAGCAGCCATCCCAATAATGGTTCTAAAATTGTTAACTCTTCTTTCAACTAATTCAATGTAAACCCCCCCCAAAAAAACAGCAACAACAACAAAAAAACAAACAAACAAAAAACCCCCCACAACATGCCAACCAACCAAAACCCAGTTCTATTACTTTCAGTGACAATCTGACTTCGTTACTTTCAGTGACAATCTGACTAAGGCCACGGGAGCTTTTGCCTACTGACAGTCCTTCAGAAAGAGCTCATGAATCAAGGAAAACTTTTACTGTATACTTTCTAAGCAATTCATAGCTAGTAATATTAATGTGCCTTCATTTTTGGTTTTGGGGGTCTTGAAGGAAAATGGTTGTTAACTTTAATTTATCAGTACTTAAAATTTCTTCCAATTTTCCTAACTGGATTCTTTTCAGACACTATTATTTTAACTTTCTGACCTACCTTGTATTTTTCTCATTTGACCCCATTATTTATGGGGTTTTTTCAATCAATCACATTTTGAAATAGATGTGTATATTTTTCCATAAACTTTTGCTATATTTACTGTTATAATTATTCTTAGAGGACATAATACACACAACTCACCACCTTCTTCCACCATTTCATAAAAGCATGTAAGCAAGGAAATTATTCATATCTACAAACATCTATCTTATGGGGCCTGAGACCCTTCTGATAAAAGCAGAAAGAGTCCTCTAGGGGAAGCCATAGCAAAAGAACACTTAAGTTAGTTTAAAATTGGGGGGTTTTTTTGAAGCTGTTTTTCACATTACATCACCTACACTAGGATTTTTGTGAAATTAGGCTCCTAATCTAAGACAAATAATTCAACAATTCTGCGTCAAAGGTTGTATGAATGCCCCCCAGATTGTTAACAGTTAGCATCAGTAAGCACTGTACTACCTGATCAAATATTTTAGCTGATATAATCTTAAAAAAACACTTAATTTGCTTGTTGCAGTTTAGTATGCTGCAGGAAAATTCATGAAGTCCAAAGCAAATTTTTTTTAAAGTCTATTCCAGAGTACTGGCAGCATGAGAAACAATTTAGCCAATCAATTTCTCAACAACTCCTGAATGTATTGGGCACACAGTGGGTTATGTTAAAAGCATGAAGACTTGCTCTGTTTAGAGAAACCAGACTCCTTGACCCACATGTAGAGTCTTGTTTTCACCAAAGGGTCAAATACAGGATGAAGGTATTTGTGTGGTGACCCAGTCATACTGTAAGAAGGAATTCATTGTTGTAATGGCACTGCCTATGCACCAAATTTTTTTACCTAAGTCACTGGCTGACACCATTTTTGTACATGACAGGTTGAATGTCTGTGTTAGCTTTGTAACCAGAAGCATACAACACTGGAGACACATCTGAAAATTGGGTTTTATCTCATCTAAGCCTGGAATCTTCAGTACTACTTAGATTTATCTGTGATGAAAATAAAACCTTTCCTAATTGCTTGTGTACTTTTATTTCCAGTCTTTCTCAAAATAAAAATAAACCCAAAAAACCTCCCAGAAATAATATTGGTCTTTTTTAATGGCTTTTCCTCTATGAGGATAAAAAAATATTTTAATTAATTCTTATTTGACCTAGACAATTTAACTCACTCCAAAAGTAATAATAATAATTAATAATAATAAAATAACAAAATAATTAGTCCTCTACATTCTATTTTTGACTGAACCCAAGATAAATGTTGATTGAAAACTTGTGTGGAGTATCTTGTGAAACACCAAAAGAAAAACTCAAATTGCTGCTGCTTGCAGTAAAACAGACAGCTTATGACAAAGATACTGAGACTTACTTCCTGAGAATAAAAAACATAAAAATTGGGCTGGGTTTCAGAAAGCATTATTTAGTGGTGAAATCTGATGAACTACAGCATAGTCTCCCAAGACATAAGTCTTACTGCATGAGTTTCGTAAAACAATGCAAAGCACTCAAGAGTAGATTGTAGGGAACACTATAAATTGGTCCCTGGGGTAAGGACTAGCTGACCTAATTGGTATTTCCCATCTTTAATTTATGTGATCATACAGTATGCTGTTATCTTTTCATTACATTAACCCATAGGGTCAAACATTCCTCTGGTGGAGTTCCATTGGCACAAACAGATTTACACCAGGGCTCAGTTTGGCCCGTACTATTTAAAAACAAAATGAGTTTCAAACAGTTATAATCAGCTTTATGAAGTAATACTATTCTCAAGCCAGAAGACCATGTGGTTCCCCTGCATGAAATAAAGATAATTTTATCAATGCAAACTTTATAAATCATAATACCCATCAAATACTACATGCTGAACAGCATTATACTACTTAGAGTGGTAAACAAAACCTTAGTTTGGAAAATTATTTGGATTCTTCCTCACATTATTGCAATGTTTTATTCATATCCCACTTACATATTCTCTTCATTCTGTTAATCTAAGTAACCAGCATGTGATCAAACTGTGCAGGTCTACACAGTTCTAATTCCTTTGAGATTGCAGAGCACTTCCATCACCTTCAGGACAAGAGGAACACTACTGTGTCAGTCTCAGTTTACAAACACATGCTTTCTATTTCATCTATGAAACTCTTCACCAGGCCATACCACTAATGTTAAGTAAACCACTGGTAAGTTCTGAAGCACACTGCAAAGTGGGAGGTATCAATTTTCTGAAAGTGAAGGCAGCAGTCCAAAATATTTCTCTTAAGTGATCTGCTAATGATGTAAAGATATTGTCTTTAATAAGCAGAAACATGCATAATAACTCTGTTTCATTCTTGTTCCATCAATTAAGGAACCAAAATAGCTTAACCCATCATTCTGATTTTGCCTCAAAAATGCTAAGTAGGCATAAGCAATTGATGTGCCTTTGTTTACTCAACTGTCAAAATGACTTTAGAGTCTTTCCAAAACTATTGCAAGGCACCAAATGGCACTTGTGACACTACGTCAAATTTGCAAATTTTCAGCATCACTAAAAACTAGGCACTGAACGAGTTGCTACAAAATATTCCATCTAAACTGATATGTGATGGATGGAGAGACAAATGGTTTCGTATGCAATCAATCAAGCAACAATTCAATTTTCTCTAAGAAGACCAAAACCTTCTGAACCAGAACTACTTGCATTCTGAAATGCAACTCTGCCTCACAGAAGCTGTTGCTAACACCTTTTGTATCCAGCTGTTGGGACCAACATGCACTAAATGATTAAGTGTGACAGTGGAACATCACAGAAGATGTAGATTATATCTCTACTCCAGGAACCTGAGAGGACTTTCTGGTTTCTAAGCCTGTACCCCTGGTCTGACCATATCCAGCCTCCATACAGAATGTCACTTTGCTGCTAAGAACATGGTAGAGTTGAGGAGCAGTAGTGAGAGTTTCCCACAGGCAGTTGCAGAAACTGTTCTTCTTTTTGGCCCATTTATATCTTTAAAAGGAGGCACTCAGGAACTGAAATTCTGGTCGTGACAAGTTAAGTTTGTCTTTAACCCATCTCATGCACTTTAAGCATGCTCATCTCCATGAGGACAGACACCAGGATCCATCAACAGGACAGAAACCATATGGAACTCAACACAAGATTGAAGAGTTAAAACTTTAAACAAATGGAGCTGCAAAATCAAAGGGGTTTATTATTCTTAGGTATAAGAAAGGATAACTGAAAGTGCATTAATTTATCCTAAAAGTTGGGGTCTTTTTTCTGTTTAAAAAATTGGTTTGCTTTTGTCAAGAGCAAATATTAATATTTTTCTTTGAAAAGGAAAATAAATGTGTGAGTTTGTGTTCTTTTCTTGTCATTTTGTTTCTAAAGCCTGAGAAATATTCTACTTTTAATCTTGTTTCAGGGAGAACTGATATGAAGGATGAAATTTCAGTGATAATTACAGTGCATCAAATAAGTGTATGAAGCCCAACATATAAAATGCTTTCATCATCTGGGGAGGAAAAAAAAGTAAAAATAAAAGCCCCTGGAAAAATCTATGAATTGTCAGAAGCAGGGTGAGAACTGCAATGTTATCCTATCTGTTGTACCAAAGGGTTACTTCATCAAGTAACTTCTAAGTTACAGGCACACATCACTGTTGAGGGAAAAGTAATTTGTTGTAATCATTTTTAATTATAGTTATTCTTAATTACCTTTGCTGTATGTTTAAACATTAAAATACAAACAGTGCTGCCATAGCACAGATGGTTGCTGCCTGCTATGCAGACTGTCAAGCTTCATTTGAGCACTACTACCATTTTTCCTTCCAGTTGTAACTTAAAGTCAATAATACACTTTCTCTGAACCATAATTATTCATGTTTTAAGAATAATACCTACCAAAAGGTACCTAAACAAAGATATTCTGAAGCAAAACCTCATTCCAGATGTTCCTCAAAACCAGAGACATTTAAAACCTGAACCCAAACACTGGGTGTACCACTGAAATCATTCATAATGGAAAGCCTAGTGGATAATGCTAGCTATAAGCAGCTGGAATCATAGTGTTAAGGGCAGGGCGGCACCCTCTGAAAAAGGAACAGAAAGAAATGCCTAGATTTTGTTATTTTCCCCCCTTCAACTATGTTTTCTATTGTCTTTAAAGATGTTTTACATAAAAATTGCTGATACTTTTGTTCTCTTTTTACTTCTGCATGTATCAAACCAAGCGTACTGTCCTTTGCTGTGTTTACTTATGACGTTAAGAACCATTTGGCAAGAACCAAATAAATATTTGTAAAATGAGATCTCACTTTAGTGCTAGAGAGTCTTTATGTACTCTGCAACGTCAGAATTATTTCATGTGTATTCTCAACACAGGAATGTAAAAATAAGTTCAAAGTTAGGTGAGAGAAAAGTCTCAGTTTTAGGAGACAAATATTTCTTCAAAACTGAACCCAGGGAGATCCAGAGCAGATGATAAACATGAAAGAGCTACAAATTCATGTATTCAAGAAGAGACTGTGCCTGGCCAAGAAAGATCTTCAAGGAGATTTGAAAGGTGTGACTGACTGAAGATGCTTCCTGGACACTAGTTTGAAACATTACCTCAGAGAACAAACAATACATCACAAAAGATGGATCAGTGGGTGCAGGAACAACAGCAGGCAGGTTTATATGTTAAATAGTACAGTTACTTGTGCAATAAAGTGATATATCACATACAGATTCGTAGTAGTCTGCTACTTACTTTCCTCCTGTCACTACAACTTTCTCATCATTCTATCATACCAGTGGTAACTTGTTCTTTCCAGAAATGCTATTAGAATAATTCCAACTATTCTGCAACCTACACATGCCAGTATATTAACGATTCCTTCACTTTTGTGAACAATTATTTTCACATCTTTTTTCCCTGTTTCTATAGGTTCCCAACAACACAGGCCTAATTTACAGGACACAGCCATTCTTCAGGTTCATCTAGAGAGATATCTTTCCTGTCTTGCAAATAAAAATATTCAATGAACACTTTCTCAAGACAACACTACTTTCAGCAAAGAAGAAAATAACCAAATACACATTTATTTGACCAGAGTTCATTTGGAATATTTGTAGCAACAGGAAACCCAACCCATTGCTCTGAGGACCTGGAATTTCTACAGAGATCAGTGACTCAGTGCCACAGTTGGAAACTCACTATGGATAAAGCTGTCACAAAGCATGATTTACACTTTCAATGCAGAGTTGAAACAGGCATATGGATTTTGTGACATATCTTCTCTCTGCAATGTGTCTGGCACAATGATATCAACTTGCTGACTGCATTTAGGCCCTACTACAATGGGCCTAAACACTTACAGCATTAATTTAAATGAAGTTAGTAACAGTGGAATGCTGCCTTTTCTGGATTTGTACACTTCCATCCATATCACATTAACTTGACCCATGAGTCCTTACTATGCTTCTCCATCAACACGCTTTAGTTAATGTTTACTCCAGAAGAAGAAAGCCAAGCTCACTCTGTAAAGTCCCTTACTTCATTCTTAGTCTCAGTACCATAGGCATTTTATGCCTTCTTTTGGTGACAAAGTTCTACAAATTGTCTCATTTCTTCCTAGTAAATGATCATATTTAATGTCTCATTTCACAGAATCACAGAATGTTAGGAGTTGGAAGGGACCTCGAAAAATCATCTAGTCCAACCCCCCTGCCACAGCAGGATTCCCTAGACCAGGTCACACAGAAGCACGTCCAGACGGGTTTTGAATATCTCCATAGAAGGAGACTCCACAACCTCTCTGGGCAGTCTGTTCCAGTGCTCTGGCACCTGAACTGGGAAAAAATTCCTACGTGTATTCACATGGAACCTCCTATGCTTCAGCTTACAGCCATTGCCTCTTGTCCTGTCACTGGGCTCCACTGAGAAGAGCCTGACCCCATCCTCCTGACACCCACCCTTCATACCATTTTTCATATGTCATCAAAAAGATATCACACATTAGTTTGAAAGTCTCCCTTACTGGAGAAACTCTCCTTATTCCATTATCAATTTGTTGAGCCTCCTACTGCCACACTATATATTTTCAGTGTTAATTTTTAATCTTATTTTCATGCATTTTTTAAGGTAAGACCGGGTTGTTTTTTTTTAACTAGAGTGCAATAATAGCTTCGGGATATTAAATAAATAATGTTACAGTGTTGAGACAGTTATGGCTTTTTGACAGTGTTGATATATTATTGTTTCAGCTACAGGAATTTATCTGTTTCATGTATTTTATGGGTAAGTTTTCATTCTTTATCCTTCCTTTTTGATTCTTGAAAAATTAAATTTGCCCAACTGTCAAGATGCTTCCCTCAGGCCAATACTGACTAACACTTCAGGGCTGGATTTCTTTTCTTGTTTTTTATTTCTATGAATCAAGCCAACACACAATATCTACCTCTATTTCCAAATCTACCTCCATTTCAAAAAGATCTATGGTAAGTTTCTAGGAAAAAAAAAAAAAAAGTGATAGAAATAATGTTTTATAAATCAGGCTTCTTTTGATGTTAGGTAGTGGGATTAAAACCTTTGTGAAAATTCAACATGATGTTGTCATAAAATCCAAGTCAGTATGAGACCCCATGATGTTTTACAGGTCTTGTGTCCTTCAGAAGACTTTTATCTGAAGAAAATATTTTCTGTGTGTGAAACCACCAGGTGCACATCCAGTTCCTAATAAATCTCAAAACAAATACACATGAAGGGAATGGAAGGCATGGATACTGACAAGCTTAAATTTCAGAGTAAGACTTAGGAAATTTGCTCTGAAGAAATATATAAAGTACTGCTTTACATAAAAATTGAATTTTCAATTCAATAGAAAATCCCAGCCTCCTCTCCTCCTTCTCACTGCCTCTGCTCCCATCTCCCTTCCCCATTGTTTTCAAGAGAATTTAGATTTTTGTATAAACACATTTCTACATGTTGGTTGTGGACTTGATTAGTAAAGATGAGAGAATAGTAGATATTGTCAGAGACACAAGACAGCTGTATTTTTAATTATTTTTTTTTATAAAATGTTACCCATTTCAATACATATATATATATTAAGATGAAAATTCCAGACAACACAAGAATTTCTAAATTTAGTACAGGTCATGGGCATCCAGTGGTCTCTTACCACATCCTAAAAGACTTTTGGATATGATTTAGTAGTAAATATATTCAATCTTTTCCTAGAAAACTCCACTCATAACAGAAACAGTGAGACAACCTCAGTGATAATGGCTCCTATGCACTGCTCTGACGCATCAATATGCACTTTCCTTGGCTCATTTTCTCCCTCTCTACCCCTTATTCTCAGCCATGCTGACTTTTAACTTGCACTGTTAGTAAAAAAGCTGAATTGGGAGCATTCGAATCTCCCAACTGATCTTTTTTTAAAATATAAAGTAAAGTTAAAAACCACTTCAACAAAGGGTAAAGGACTCTTAAAAGCCACAGACACTTGCAAAGGTCAACTTTAAATTAGAAGACAGTGCCATTTGGGGCAGAGGGAGGAGAGCAGTGGGATAAGTCCAAGAAACCTAAAAAGGAACAAAAAAAATAATAAAAAGAAAAAATAACATTTTTTTTTTCTTTAAAATACACTGAGCAACATCATGTAGAAGAAGATGCATTTCTATACAATGAGAACACCATCCAACCATACACTGTTCTCAGAACAAGAATAGGTCACAAAGCATTCCAGGCAGCATGCTGATTTAGCCATCTCTTTAAAATGAAAACCAGTGAGGTTTAGGATATATCTTTGCATCCCTCCCTCATGCTGATTGCCCAGTCCTGAAGACCAAAGGCACTAGCTTCATATATTATAGGAAAGCTGTTACCTGAGAAAAAAGAATAGCGTTTTCTTGCAAATACCCTTACATGTAGTTGGTATGTAGTCCAAATAAATCCACTAGTCATTGACACCTTCAAACATAGCAGATGTAGGCAGTCAGGAATTAAACTGCTTTTGTTGCAATAATACTCATTAAGAAATGGAAGAAAACATAGGTCTTTAAAATCATGACTTTCCATGACCTGGGAAGTTAGGTCAACATTAACTCTTGAAAAATATAGTTTTAATCCTTATTTAGATATCAGATAAGTAAACTGGGTTTGAGAAGTGGCAAGTTACTCATCAGCTCAGACTAGATTCAAATTTCAATTCTCATCACTTCTGAAAATCTTTCCACTTTCTCAAGTGTCTGAATGTGGGTTTAAGAACCTAAGTCCAAGTAATGTTTTAAAATTTAGTTCATATTTACGTACCTTAGGATCTTCCCTGGGAACCAACCAGACTCATTTTTTTCCTCAAGACATATTAAAGGCTTAGTAAAGGTTATGAAGTTGCAAATATTGTACCATAAGAGCAAGTTCTAATTGGCCAGTCTCTCCCTGGGGATACATTTTCATAGCAACTTCTCAGAATTAACCCTTACAAATTAACCTCTACAGGAGTCACCATAGCCAGATGAAAGATTATGACCACACACAAGTGAATCTGAAAACCATAAATGACAGACTATAATTCCTAATAAAATCTTATAGTCTTTTTAGCTTCTCTAACATCTTCTGTCTTAGTGCACTAACCCTCTTTTATAGATATGGACAACCTCAGCACAATGGTATGATGTTTGATGGTGGTGAGACAGAGGAACAGGTTGCCCAGAGAGGTTGTGGAGGCCTCATCCCTGGAAGCTTTTAAGACAAGGCTTGATGGGGCCCTGGGTAACCTGATCTGGTCGATGGTGTCCCTGCCAGGCAGGGGGGTTGGAACTGGATGATCTTTAAGGTCCCTTCCAACTCTGATAATCCTATGATCCTGTGATCCTATGACATAATCCTGCTTTTACAGGTTGGAATGTACTAGTATCTGCTACTAAGAGAGGAACTTACTTCTTCAAGATTGATGACAGAGCTGGGTATTATACCTACATCATCTCCCTCCCCTGCCTACATTTTAGAGAGCATCCAGAAAGATATGTTAGTGCCTGCAAAGGCACTGAAGCAGGCCTAAGTGACCTAGCATGCAAATCCTGATTCATTTCTGCTATTCTTTACTTCTACTTACAAAGGTTTGACACTAGCAGACGAAGTTAAAGTGTTTCCAGTACACAAATGTCCAAACCAAGGCCCAGAACATGAGGGTTCAACAAATCTATGCCAATTTTCACGAGCTGTGGATTTGGCACAGGCAGTCTATCAACACAAAAGGTGTGTAGACATTCCATTGCACCTGTCATTATTGGACTGATTAACTGATTGTTTCTCGTGTTCCTCTCTCTGCTAGGGTCCTTGTGCCAATTAAAGAGACTCAACAGTATTTTTCAGAAATTATTAAAAAAAAAACACTTCGGAAAAACATCTGTGTGCCTACTATGTGTGTGTTTATTCATTACAAGAATCTCTTTGTTAGACATAGTATTTGCTAATGAAAGTAGATAAACCTTTTCATTCCCTTTTTATATGTACAGTTTGATTTGCAGGCAATAAGGGAACAACATATTTGGATTAAGAGAGGATATTGGGAGCCAAGGAAACAACTTGCACACAGTTCATTCTATTCCTTTGCTTAAAGCAACTCTGTTTGATAAAAGAGCCATTAAATATGGAGAACTGCACACAACATGTTCAGTGCATTGTGCTGAACAAAAGAGGCAGCACAGTGCCTCTCACAAAGATGCACACTGATTTTTAATTTTTTCCCAGCTCCATTAAAAGAGCAAAAGATCAGCATTTTTCAGGATCAATCCAAACAGGACAGTCAAGCCTAATCATACTTTTAACTGTGACTGAACTGCAGATACAGTTGTAAATCTGAATCTCTCACAAATCTGTAGGTGTTGAGTCTAAGATTAACCTGAGCTCCATTCCAAAACCTACCAGATATGTTTAGTAAGATCAAACACTTATGCCAGTGGTGGTGTTTTTATCGCTGTAATAATATACTGAAGGTCTTCATGCCAGGAAGACTAATTAATATCCAGTTCCATAAATCCCCAAAGAACACTAAAAACAGAAGAGAGTTCAGCAGAAGACCCTTTCAAAAAACACAGGAGCAGAGAGTATTGCAGGTGGAGGGATGGATGTGGTGTATTTAGTAGACATGCACACAGCAAAAATCTATAAGCCAAATGCTCTATGAATGGGAGCATGAGGCCACAATAACACTCTATGATATAGACCATAACATGAGATCCTGCTGACTGAGCAACAGATTTATGCTTTCCAGGCCTCTGAAACTGTGGCCCTTCCTTGAGCACATAGATTGTATGAAGGAAGACACTGTTTCCCAGGATTTTGTTCTACAGCGCTTCCTAATACACGTTTAAGATGTAACTTGAAATGTAATGACTGTATTATGGAATGTACCTTGAAAAGACAAGTCATACACACTTAATTTGCCCAGTGCTTCCTTCAAGTGGTTTCTACTCTAACCTTTTTTCATCTCACCTCCTCTTCCTTAAAAGCATCTTTACACCATCATGGCCACCAGAAAAAGAAATATTAATAATTTAAAAAGTCACTATTTAGTTTCTTCCTCAAGAACTGAATCAGCCAGCTAATACTGCAGCTTATACCAGAAAGTCAAGTTCTTTGCCACCAAAAGCCTAACCTAGAGTTGTTTTACTTTACAGTTAACACATGAAAGAAGTTAAGCCTCAGGTAAAAGAACTAGCTGTAGCCTTGCAACCCCAGCTATAGGCAACAGAATTGCTGAGGATTTTTTCATCCAAAAACTTAATTCTCACTTTTTTGGCTTTTAATGACATTTATGTCAATACTGATTGTACATTGTTCATTCAGTAATGGGAGTAAAATCCAAGTTCTTTTAATATCTCATAGGCCCTGTACCAAAGGAATTGAGTCACTATACATGACATTTTGAAGATACTGCTTTTGAAAACTGTTGCTTGTCTGAAGTGATGTTATTTTCACACAAAACCAGCCATATGAGAAGATCTGTTCATTTTGCACTTTCTGGCTATGATAATTTCATTGTAAATACATGTTGCACATAAGTTACTCTGGATCATTTAATTAAGATAAATCTGTTAATGCTTATAATAAAACTTAACACAGAAATTGTACTGTATTTTTTAAATTCTTACCAAGATTGTTTCTGCTGTAAGAGCTTTTTGGAACAGATGGTTGGTTCTTGTATGTGGTGCTTTTCTTTCCTCCTTTCTTTCTTTCTTTATTAATTAATTTAAAGCACATATTGTTAACACTTGACCTGATGTGTTCCTTTGAATAATTATTCTGGCATCCTTAAAGAAAAAAAATCTGAGATTTTTATCCTTATTAGCAACCTAAATATAATTTAAGAAACTAAGAAATGTTGAATATGCTTGTAAATAAAACTGAACATGGCAGGCTTAGTGTTTTTCTCTATCAAGCCCAGCTCTGCCTTCTGTATGCATTATCTTCACTACATGGGTGACTTTAGCAACTGAAGAACTGAACCCATGTAGACCTCAGTTACCTTTAGCAACTTAATTCCTCTGAGGAGTTTCTCAGTACTCCTTGACTGAGCAACAACTACTTAAGTTGGAAAATATTAAAAGGTCTTGTCTATACAAAAGACATTGTTAAACAGTGCTGTGAGATGTTTATAGCTGCTGTCCCAGCCCTGAAGAATTTCAGGATTTGGTGTTAACAGAACAGAGAAGAGGTCAGGAGGAAAAAAGTTACAAGCCACAGTATCACATGTGTAACATTTAACAAACCTCTTCTCATACTCCCAGACAACTGCAAGTATTTTACTAATTTATTTTTTCTACATACCCTGTCATCATATATTAGAGAGAAGCATCATTTGCCATCCTTCCTCTAGAATGAGGACCACAAACCTCTGCTTTTACAGTGTGCTAAGCTGTTGCTCTAAATCAGGGCCAAGGAGAGCAGTAGGAATCCACTCGCTGAGAACTCACGCAGCAAAACAACGGCGTATGAAATTCCCGCCACCCTTTTAGACTTGCAGAGAATAATCATTACTGACACATCATCTCACCTATCTTTCATGGATGTGGCAAGAAGTGTTTAATTGCTCTGTAATATAAAAAAAAAGAAGCAAATGGAAAAAAAAGTGGAGGTCATGAAAGGAATATATAATGACAAAATGGGTCTGTACAGGTGAAATGTATCTTCACCTTTTGAGACTTCCCAGATATGAGATTAATCTGAGATTTCAACCTTGCAGTTAAATAGTAACATATCAAAAGATAGTGAAAACTGATCCTATCCAAGAAGTTCTGACATTACTCTTTTAGCTGTCAAGAAGAAAAAACAAAACAGCCTCTAAATGATCAACTCTCCCTAAACTTAGAACTCTTAGCTAAGAGTTTCTGAAAACAAGCTTGAAAATGTAAGCATCTTCTCTTTTGAGATTACCAATTTAAATACTGCGTGAATGCCACAGGCAATTGTTTTTTTCTGTGAGGAGCTGCAGCACATGTCATTACTTACAGTGCAATGTTAATACTTACTATTTTCTGTCACTGTAGCATGATCATCTTAACTGAAACTGTAAATATTTTGAATCTGTGTAAAATTAATGCATCTTTGCTATATTTTACTTGTATGTCTGAGTATGAGTGCATATAAATATATTCCTGTATAAATATATTCCCATACACATGAAAATGTTAACAGAATTAAAGTCGCCTACGTTCACTTCTTAAGGCTAACTCACATAAAAAGAACAGTGCTAGACAAATCCATGCTAACTGGAAATCTGGATCTACAGCCATCAAGGACTATTAATAATAAAGTTGAGATGAGCAACCAGAGCAATCTCAACCCGTGTCTTAGCATATCAACATTCAGACTCATTCTCTTCCACAGAAGTGTCTTCTAGTTTTCATCAGCATATTCTCTTGGATAGATTTACAAGAGGGCTAGAGGAAGACTGTAGCTTCACTGGAAGTGCATGCTGTGGATCCTCTTTCACAGTAAAGGCTGTACCATTTTAACATACTGTGTTCATCTACCTACAAAACTCAACCCTCCAATAATATTCAGGCACACCATCTTAATTGTAACCTCAGCTACATTAATATCTGTTACCAACTCAGACTTTAGAAAAATACAGAGCTGATTTATACTTTAGTAGAGAAATTAAAGATCAAAAAGATTTATTAGGGTTACTCCACCATCCCCCCTACCAGTGCATAATCATTCCCCACCGTATATTTTTTATGGTAATTAGACACTCAGGACTCAATCCTACAGAATGCTAAGTGTTCTGGTCTGGGCCAGCAAAGTGATAAGCTGTGTGCTTAACTGGAAGTGCCTAAGGAATCCCTCAAAAGTTAGCTAAGACATCCTGTCTATTTAAGCACATGCTGAATGATTTTACAGGATTAGGTTTAGAGGCTCAACACCAGTACAGTAGACCCAAATATTTGTTTATGTCATCATTGTATCTTTAAAATGTCCCACTGCTATTATTGCAGCAACAACAATGACGTCAGTAGCAAATTAAGCTATTGGCACCCTGCTTTTAACAGCAACTAGTGCTGATTTTCACTAAACAAGTTTGGGTAAAATTATTGTACTGCTTAAAGAGTGATCATTTTTGTGCCAAACCAGTTAAAGCAAAACTCCAAGACCACAAAAACAATCTCTTGAAATAAAAAGTACATGTCCAAAGCAAGACTTGCACTTAATCCAGTGACATGCTCTGGGTAAATTATGCTTGCTTTTAAGTCTGCTACTGCTGGAAAAATAGCACATTGCTGCAAAATGGAGGCTGCCTTTCCTTTTTTTTCCACAAGGAAACAAAAGCAGCAGAGGCAAGAGCAGTCCAGTTCGTTGAGGGAAGATGACCACCTTTTCACTGTATGGTGTAGGTACACACACCTCAATCTTTTTTTCTCTTCCTTGTCTCTCCTTTCTTCCTTGTATTTTTCTATGAGTTGATACAATAAGAACCTACATAAAGCACTGTGCATTGTACAAGCAGTTATAAAGGGAATGTTTCGCTCTCTCTACTCTTGGGTGTGTGATGGTAGGACTAAATCAATACATTAAAATCGATTCAAATCACAGAATATTAGGAGTTGGAAGGGACCTCGAAAGATCATCTAGTCCAACCCCCCTGCCACAGCAGGATTCCCTAGACCAGGTCACACAGAAGCACGTCCAGACGGGTTTTGAATATCTCCATAGAAAGAGATTCCACAACCTCTCTGGGCAGTCTGTTCCAGGGCTCTGGCACCTGAACTGTGAAAATGTATGCTTACACGTCAAAAGGTATTTAAAAACCTTTAGGTTATTTATATTATACACACAGAGGAAACATATTCTATCCCAATAAGCACCTCCTAATATTTTAAATAAACACCTGCAACATATGGCTGGCTCTCTGCAGATGTGTGTGAAGTATATAATCTTTATTTTTTTATTCTGAACACATTAATGTTTCTTACTTCAAAATGACCTGGATAAACTGTGAAATTTGCTTAAGCTATTAAGAGTAGATTTGTCACACTGACAATTTCAAGCAGTGTCCTTATTTCTAAAAGGGCATATACTGTAAGTTACAGGCTTAATGGCTATTGCTTTTTGCCCTGATGTGCACAAGTCCTTTACCTTCACATTTATTTATTTCCTGATAAGCAATCAATGTACAAAAATAGAAAAGCCAAATGGATTAAGAGACTGGTTCTACCCTGATCTCAGTCTAACTAAAAGTTTATTGTCATGAGTAAAATCAAATTTACAGTTAGAGGATTTTGTCACTGATAATTGAATAGATCAGTATGAAACAGCGTCAGAACAAGTACAGCTCGTTTTGTTCCTGAAGGTTAGAGGTCCCACATTCTACTTAAGTCATTGACATGGACACATGCAGGGCACAGGAAATTTATGTGCATCTTCTGTGCTACACAAACATTTGACTGCCTAGCCCTGTAGCTGTGGTCTAAACCCCTGTCCTTTTGACACTTACATGTCAGCTTTCCTTTATCCATAAAAACAACATAACTACTTACAAACACAAAAGCAAGTGCATGTATAAGTGTTTGCAGGAGAGCTTTACCCATGTAGACTTGCCTACAGATGACTTTAACAGGTCACCAAATAACTGTGAAACTTCCATTTTCCAGGTGTTATGTGGAATCAGATTAGTGGAATTTGAAAATATAATACTGCATACTGCAAGACATAGACATACTGTAGGGTTTCAAAAATATCTCTTCATCTAAGAAAACACACACAATTCCCTTTCATTGGTGAGACACTGTATAAAAGGTTTCAAAACTATCCACTAATTGTAACTTGAGAGTCATTTTCTAGCCTTGTCACCAACCCTGCATCAAGGGAACAAACAGCAGTCCCACACCTCTGAAAGTAGTCTGTTCCTAAAGATTAGTCAACAATAAAAACTGAAGGGATTACAAGCAAGTATTGAAAAAGAAGACAAAGTGGGAGCTGTTTTGGAGAGAGCAAATGATCAGGAATATATTAGGTATAAACCAGAGCACATGAGAATTTAGTTCAAGGACTAGGAAACGATTCCTAACAATGAAGTCTAATAGAGTGTCAGGAGGGCAAAGTGGTGGAAGAGCTCATCAGCTGTGTCACTTAAAGCTGCACAAAACAAAGTACTTGTGGTGTACTGGCTAGAATAATTCTGCATTATCACAGAGAGGGTTAAACAACTGTTGACCCAACAGCTCTCCTCACTATTTCTCTGATTCTAAGCATCACATGTTATGTAGGTGGAGAGGTAAGGGTCATTGCTGCAGGAAAAAATTAACATGTGCAGTGATGTGTCAGATGTTATTGTACATACTATATACAACTGAAATCCCTAGGAGGAAAATATATGCAGGGCAGATTTGTGGATGACCTTCTAGTTTTATATGTCACACCAGACATAATGGGTTTTTACTCAAATAAGTGTTTTGTATGAAATTAGCAGCTAGCAGCCTGATCTAGTTCTCAATGCAGCCACAAATACAAGCCTTTCACTCTGGTACACTGTAGGTACAGAAAAGCACATTCTCAAAAGGCAGATTTTGGAAGTCATTCCTCATCAGGCTTCATAAAGATGCCTTCCATAAAATGGAAGAGTTTCAAAAGATAATGAAGAGAAAGCAAAATCATTAATAAATTACAGGGAGGAGAGAGAACCAAAACATGAGCTAAAGAGTTATAAAGGAAACCTGATCACGATGAGTGCAAAGCCTGTTAGAGACAGGCAGCTGATAGAAAGGGGACTGCAGCCAGACTGGAGCGTTGCACACACACACTATCCCCTGCCCACTGCGTTGCCTTCCAGAGACAGACATCCTCTCATACTGGTTTGGCTGGCTGCTGGGGCCACTGATAACCATATGAAACCTTGGAGTTAAGTTGAGTCGAGTGCTTAGAGAACAGCTCATAGCAGGATGGAGTCAGGCTGTCTGTCCATTACAATCCACATGGTGAGCACCTAGGGTTTAATCTAAACAAGGGACTTATGACTGCAAGTATATCACTCTATTGGCGTATCATATTGACTTTCTGATAATGTTCTAAGCCAGTCGGGTAAGAAAGAGAAAGTGCCACTGGGTACAAATTGTGGCATCAATTCTCTGCCAGACTGATCAATTGAATTTATATATTACCTCCAGCTGTGTACTTAAAATCTATAGTTTCACTCCCTCCAGTGCACAGCTCACAGTTTAAGTAATTGCAAATACAAATGAATTTTAAAAGGATTTAGCAAGCTTTAAATTAAAAATGTGTGAACCTTGTTATTTTAAGCACTCTAAATTATTTACTAATATAATCCAGCTCATTCACTTTTATATTCTTTCTGTCTTTGCTTGATTTTTTGATCCCTGAAGCCTCAGTGGAGCTTAACATACCCCCAATAAACTGCAAACAGTAAAATACTGCTCTATTTACCCAATTAAAAAAAAGATCTTCAAACTGAATCTATAGAATAACCAGCCAAATGTCAGCAGTACAAGGACTGTGAAATCATGCATTACAAATAGACAAGTCTCCAACAGACATAAACATGCAGTTAACCTAAAACATAGGTGTAAACACTTTTAAAGTTAAGCAGATGTTTGGAGGATCTGTTTTGCATGGGCACTGTGGGGATATAGTATGATGAGAGGGTTACAAAAATTGTGTGGTGTGATATCTAAAAGGACTCCAGTTACAAGACACACTTGCTGAGTCTGATTTACCTTAATCAAACATTGCAGCTGTTTTCTGTTTTAATCACATCTTTTGGATTAATCTGTAAAATACTTGAGTCATAAGATAAACATCACATCAAAGTAATAAATAAGGTCATTTGAATTTGTACTAAAACAGTGAACACCATCTTAGATTTGTCCATATTTTCTGACTTCAGTCTGTTAATTGTAAAAATGATTCATAAGCTTCTTCAGAGACAATAAGGGAGAGATTTGATGCAGTTAAAATTACCTGCATGCAGAAATAATGACAAGTGACTTCAGTGTGTCTTCTGGTCAGGTCCAGTTCTAGATCATGGTTTATGCCTCCTTTATATGCCACTATTGATATATGAACTATTGAATTTATTAAGAATAATCTTCAAAATACAGTTAATTCATCTGCTATATTGGGTTCCCAGTTTACAAAGGTATTGCTTATTCCCTGTACAAAGAAATGTGATAAAATACTATTTGTCCTCTTGCTGGGAAAAGGTATAGGTAACTCTATATATGTCTGTCCTCACAATTTTTTAATTCAATTTGTTGAGTGAAAGAAAGAAAAAGAAGCTAATGTGTAAGGATGATAGCACAGTGCATAAAAACAATGTTGGGAATTTGCAAATAATTAGAGAAAGAGTATTATTGGTTTGAAGGAAATAAAGTTATATTCTCATTACGTGGATAAATACGCAATAACAAAAGAATTGTTTGTCCACATTACTACTGCTTTTTTATTGTTAAAGTTATGATCTGAAGTAATTTGAGATTACTTTCTCCCTATGTAATGCTGCAGTCTTTATTCAGATAGATCTTTGTCAAAGTCAACAGCAGTGTAACTACAACCTGCCAAAATTAATCTTGCAGTCAGTGTTGGACCTGCTTTAGGACTTCTTTGATTGTGGTTTTGGGGGATTTTTTTTTGTTTGTTTGAGGGGGCAGTATTTTTTTGGTGGTTTTTTGTTTGTTTGTTTAAGGGTTTTTTGTTGTTTGCTTAATATTTTTTGTAAAGCCTGAAGTAGGGGGATTTTGCATTTACGTCCAATATATGTCCTTACAAGCTGAAATCTTACCACAAGTCCAGGTTGAATATAATATAGAGGATCATTTTTCCCAACACTGACTCCCCAAATCAATTTCAATCTATAGAGGATTTTCTTAACCTAGACTTCAATAGCATTTAAAGTTATCAGGTATCCCATAAGATATGAGATGGTCATAATTCCAGTTTGAAGAACCAAGGCCTTGCTAAAAGCATATACAACATATAAAATATACAGTATTATTTTTTCCCCCAGAATTCTCATTTACTTCTAATGTGGGCAATAGATCTGAGGCTGAGAGAAAAGAAATCCTATTCTTTCACCAATGTTCCATCATTACCACAAAGCTTAGAGCTGCTGATTTTCCAGCATGCTATCATCAGCTTATTCTCTTTGCTCTGTTTCCCAGGTCTCTCTTGAATACTTCAAGTTACTGGATACACTACTAGTAGCAATTGTGGCAGTAGCCTACAGAGTAAGCCATAAGAAACAGTAAGGGGAACAGAAGTATTCAGAATCTGCAAGATGGGGTGGAGGTATACAGTTAAGGGAATGCTTTTTAGGGCCCAAAGCCTCAAATTTAGGGTTTGCTCTTGCTTTCCTGAGTTATTCTATCATGTGTGAGGAATACCTTTAAGGTTAATGGAATTCTGAAATCAATAAAAATGGCTCAATACTAATGGTTCAGGGAAGTTTTTGTACTACAGTGTGAATTTACAAGGTTATTAGCTATTCTGCAACAGCTCTTGCATTCTGCAGTGATGCACCACTTTGAAAATGGAGTGAGATACCCACAGGAAGACCGTGCACAAGAAGATATTGTGGAGTGCCTGCATAAGGTTCCCTTTGTGCAAAAGTTTGTGACATCAGTACTGCAAGTGGTAGGGCAATTTCTAATCATTTGTAATAAGATGCCACATACAGAAACATGTCTGTAAATTTAAGTAAATATTGATCCAAATAACTGAGACAACTGGATTTAAAAGATTCTGCTGAAGGAACAAATTTCAGGGTAGGTTCTTTTAAACATTTTTTCTCTACACTCTGAGTATGAATAATGTGTGACTTTTGCTATTAACACTTACTGAAACTAAGGAGTCTTCAGTTTCACTGTGGGAACTGTAATTCCACAGTGATTCCACCCCATACACAAAGCTAAAACAAAAATCCAAACAGCCAAGCCTCTTCATGAAGAGGCAATAACCATCAGAACTGTATTTAGCTACCATGTTCAAGGGGTACCCAGCACTGTGGCAGAACCAGTCTCACATTATTATGTTTATTATGTTTGGAGAAAACACTACCTTTTTAGATATCTTGTCCTTCCCATTTGAATTCCCCATTGACCTATGCAAAACATAGCATAGGTTAAAAGTGTTGACTGCATACACTTAACCTCTTGATTTGGAAACAATTCACCACGTTTTAGAGACTTTGAAATTCTCCTCCTTCTCCACTGCAAGAATCATATCAGTATTACTACTTCAGACATAAAATAATTCATCTGTGTTTTCCTTTTAAAAGAGAATTCGTTCAGAGAAAATCTTGAGGAAGCAGCCTGATCTGTCTGGTATTAAAGGCTTGTTTGACAAAACAAATTTGCAATAAACACTCAGAAAACAGGAGCCATGCCAGTTAAAATGATAGAAAATCATGTCGAAGAGATAAATGGATCATTAAAGAGAAGGTACTTGAATTTTCATTACAGATTGCTACACAATCACTAAAGGTTTCTGAACTTGTCTGGCTTGCTGATCTTGTGTGCTCCTCCTACTTCTAACTATTATGCCTAATATCCATATTTTCACATACCTTTTTGAAACCTATATATTTCATCTTCTGAAGGTATCATTAAAAGCTCTTTGTAACCATCAGAATTCATGAATTTTGTTATGCATTGGTCTGAACAGTATAAGAAACTGTTCAGTGAGTAGTAATGTGAAAATCATGCCTAATGATTCAGACAGAAGCTGCATGACCTAAGTGATAGTATTTTGGTGAACATATGGATTTTAACTAGAGCCTAACAGCACAGGACCTTTGTTTAGTTCAGCATGTTGAGCTGCTAGTGAAACTAAATCAGAGGGATGACTGAATTATTAGTTAGGATTTTCTTTTCTGTAGACTTGCAAGTAAAATGATATTGGAAAGAAAGAGACCTAGTTAGTTATAAGCAGGAGGATAGCTTTCCACTACTTGTGGGTTTTAATGCCGTGGCACCTAACTCCTACAGTACAATGACAGCTTCAACACTTCGTATTCAACTAACATTAACTGCTAGGCCCCATAAACACTGACCTGAGCAAGTGAAATGAACACATCATTTGCAGATTTCAGGTTTCAGATTCAAGATGAAACACAGATTCATTCCTAGGGAGTGCAGAACTATTTAGCACTGTAGCAAAAGAACAGGAAAGAAGATGAGTAAGGTGCAGATCAGGAAATACTTTGGTTTTCTGCTGAGTTTAAGACGCAGGAAAATTTATATCAGCAGAGATTTATTATTTTAACTATAAAAAATAGTTAAAATTTTGACATAAACTGTTATCTTTTGTCATCACTATGAAAGCACTCTGATAAGACACCAAAGTATCTGCAGTTCTTACTAGAAACTTTCCAGCATAGAAGAAAGCCTATGTCCTTGCCTGTTAACCCCAGGCTCATGACCCAACTTAAGAAATAGAACAAGTTACCAGAAAGTAATAGGAATCAAATTGATTCCTCAGACCAAAACAAGCTGTACTGTCCAAACACTTTCCTCTTACTACTTCTAGCTTTTCAAAAGAATAGCTCTACTTTTACCCAGGCAGCTTTTTCTTTTTACCTATCAGTGTCAACCTGTGATAGTTACACCACAAAGAGAAGAAAAAATAGTTTAGCTGTAAATCTGGCAGGTAAAAATTTGCTTTTGAATGCTCTGTATACAAACCAAATGAGTTGTAAAATCACTCAGAGAAACATTACAGATATCATAAAGAAGGAAATCTCTAAGGCACAGGAACAGGTGGTCCCTACACACCAAAAGCCAAGACAGCGGGGAAGAAGACTGGCCTGGCTGAACAGGGAGCTTTGGCTGTAAGTCAGGATGAAAAAGGAAAGTTTTTGACCTTTGGAAGAAGGGGCAGGCCACTCAAAGACTACAAATATATCATGAGGTTATGGAGGGAGAAAATTAGAAGAGCCAAATCCCAACTAGAACTTAATCTGCCTAATCATAAAAGACAATAAAAATGTTTCTGTAAATATAATAAGAAAAGGAGGGCAGAGGAGAATCTCCATCTTTTATTGGATGCAGGGGGAAACATAGTAAGCAAGACTCGGGTACCTAATACTGCCTTTGCCTTGGTCTTTAATAGTAAGACCAGTTCTCTGAACACCCAGCCCCTTGAGCTGGAAGACAGGGGCTGGGATCAGAACAAAGCCCCCATAATCCAAGGTCAGTGACCTGCTACACCGCTTAGACACACAAAAATCCACGGGGTCAGATGGGATCCACCCAAGGGTACTGAGGGAGCTGGTGGAAGTGCTCACCAGGCCAATTTCCATCCTTTTCAAGCAGTTCTGGCTAACCGGGGAGGTCCCTGTTAACTGAATATTAGCAAATGTGACTTACATGTACAAGAAAGCCAGGAAGGAGGATCCAGGGGAACTAAAGGCCTACCAGTCTGGCCTCAGTGTCAGGAAAGACTATGAAGCAGATCATCCTAAGTGCCATCATGTGGCACATACAGGAATACCAGGTGATCAGGTCCAATTAGCAAAGGCTTATGAAAAGCAGGTCCTGCTTGACTAACCTGATCTGCTAGGTGAATGGTTGGATTTGATGATCTTAAGGGTCTTTTCTAACCTAAATGATTGTATGATTCTATGGTTAAAATCATACTAAATCAAAATATATTCAATTTTCCTCTCGTTTCTGGGGAAGGAAGAGATTTTTTCTGAACACTGCTGCTTTAAAGATTTTGAGAAGCTGCAGCAAATTAACAACTCTAGCACTAATTTTCTAGAACTAGAACTTAACAAGCTAATCTTCAGATAAAAAAGACATCTAGCAAATAGTAACATATACCCAACATATACCCCAACAGGGGACCAGAAAGCTGTGAATATAAAAGCATTGGACTTTGATTAATACATAATCTTTCTTTTCTCACTAGAATTGGATTTTAGACCTTTGGCTGTGAGAGATGCAGGTGATGACTGCAGAGTGGTGGGTGGGCATCAGTGATGTGCAGCAAATGTCCTTACACAGCAGTGATTCTGCTGTTGAAGGTATGACTTGATAACCATGCACCAGCTTCTGTCTGAGAAAAAGAAAAATGCCAAGAAAGGGTGGGAGGAAGGGGAGAATCCTTAGCTATTGGCAACTCCTAACATATAATGGTGTAATGATACTACACCTAGTATAGTATGTGTTTTGAATAATGGAAATACACTGGAATAAATATAGGTATTATCTTTAGGGTTTCAGCCAATTTTTAACTCAGAAATGTAACTTACTGCCTCTATAATTTTCTTAGCGTCTTCATATTTTATCCCAAAGTGTTATTTAATGATTAAATTCAAAATTGTGATTCACTGTTAAAGTTTTATCCCAGAAATGGCTGTCATATGATGGTGGAACATCTAGTCCCTCTATCTACCCTAATTGTAAGCAAATTTGTGGCTGCTGTCAATGCCAATGGTATGATTTCCAGTTGGCTTGCTCATTTTTCAAACACATCCTGCACAGCAGCAGCCACTACAAGTCTGATAGTCATGTCTGGCATCAACACTGGTCTACTAACTTCTACTAAAAAGTAGAGAGACTTGATAAAATCTTTTAAAATTATGTCAAAACAAGAAAAATTAAAAAAGGAAAAGTTCCTAACAAAAAAGGAATAAAGCTGATAAAGAAGTTAGTATTACTACAGACTTCCTCTAAAGCAATTTTTACTCTACTAGCTTCAGGTAGACCACCTACACGATGAAAGCTGGGTGGAGCTGGCCTTGCATGTGTCTTCACTAGAGAACAAAAATACAGTACTGTTGCTTAACATGTTTAGGTACTTAGCAGCTATAGATCCCAAAGTGTTTATAAAGCTTCTGAAATACCATTATCTCCATTTCATAGACAAGGAAATTGAAAGGCAAAATTAAGTATTTTTCTGTGGGCCACACAGTGAATCATTTGAAGAGCCAAATTGTTACTGTAAATCTCCACATCTAGGCAATGATTATGCTGTTATGACTCAGACAATATTATTCTAGAACATCAATTGCTGCTTCAGAGCCAGTATCACACATTGGCTCCTACAGACTCTTACTATGTTCAGCTGCATGCTGCACCTTTTAACTTATCTTTGTTTTGCTCAGCAAGAAAGTAGATGCTCTTCAGAATTCCCCATAGCATTTATTTTAAAGAGGCATCCAGCTTTCCAAAGCTCCAAAGTTTCTTCCTAAAAGAGTTAAAAGCAGTGTTTAGGAGTCTAACTTAATTTTGCCAGCTAGGTTGTATCCAGACTTGGCAAAACAATCCTATAAACATGTTTTTGAGGGATAACTTTCCCCACTCACTCATAGTGCATCTGAGACAGAAGTCTAGGAGACCCTAACATGACTGTGTTGCTATCTATATTATACTGAAGTGATTTTCTGATCACCACAAAGTAAACAATTTTGGAGAAATATTTTGAACACACCTGAAGTATGGGCAAGTCCCATCACTTGTAACTGTCTACTCTAAGCTCTACTGCTGCTGAGGCAGCTGTGTGATCTTTTACAAGAAGATGGGAACAAGTTTTGTCTAAAGTTGAAGTCAATGAGAAGCTATGATTAGTATGGCACCAAGTCAGCTACACTGTTTTGAATAAGATGAACGTTTATGAACTCAGGTCTACTGCTGCCCTTTTCCTCAGAAGTGCTAGCCTGGCTGAACTTCTGTTTGGCTTCAGAAGAATATGGAGGCCATGAAAGTTTGTCTTTAAGATAGATGACTCCTTGATGAGTCTGAAAAACTACTAAACACAAAACTATATTGTAGGTCTGCCTCCCTTTTAACGTCAGTTTTCATTTGGGTGACTCCAGTATCATTCAGGCAGGCTTAGTGGTTTTTAGTTCACAAGCGCTGTTGAAAACCCACCCTCACTTATACAGGAGGTGGACACTTCTGAAATCTGGCCACTGTCACAGATTTTGAACATTTGCTCTTGGTAACACCTGAACACTGGTTGCCTATATGCACACATTTCAAAAATTTTGTAGATGGTTCTGTTACTCTCCAGTAACATCAGATACTGTAATTTCCATAAGCTTTTATGAATCTTCTGCTAACAGAAGCATCCACATGAAATACCTTCCATCCTAGCAAACAAGCTTATGCCTTTCAACCATAAAATTTATTCCATTTAAACAATTAAGCAGTCTTTTCTCTGTCAATGCACTGTATAATCTCAAAAAGATATAATAAACATAGCTAAAACCTTTCCAATGAATTGCTATTTCAAGCCCTTACTGTAATTTACCAAAATCTTCCCATGCCCTCCCATATGTCAACCATAACCATTTTGTCATCTCTCTTTTGCTTTTGATTTAAGATAAATCTATCTTTCCCAATTCCAACTTCATGAGTGATGCAGAGTCCACAGCTGCTGAATTCCTCCACAGAATACTATATTTTAGCAGTAAAACCAAGATCCTTTGGCAGCATCAAAAAAATTCCTGTAAGGATTTGCCCAACCACAACCTGAACATTTTTGCTACATATTTAATAGACAAATAATTTTCACAAACATTTTCATAATTAGGGATTTTTTTCTTTTCACAGATTTATAAACTCCTAGACTAGAAAAAAACTCACTGTTATAATCAAGTTTGACCTCAGGTGTGCATAAGTACTAGAATTTTTTGCTCCATAAGTTCTCTTTTAGAGAGTTATTTGATCTCATTTTAAAGATACAAATCTATGATGAGTCTATCACTTCCTTCAACAAACTCTTCTAATATTTAATTATAGAAAACTACATCTTTTGCAAGGTGGAATTTGCTGAATATATCTGCAAAGTTAAAAAAAGCCTCATATGTCATTTCTCTATCTTTTCACATAAATCCATACACAGACCCATAAGGTACATCACACCCTAAGGCTCATATGCCAGTGCCTACAACAATGTAGTGGTGTCCTTTATGCTTTGTCCTGGTATTTATTTCCACATTGTTCCCAAAGGGCGGGTCCAAGAGTTGGAAATGGTCTTTCCAGTGTGGGGAGTAGAAATGTGGCTTAGCAACCTGTTCCTGGTTGTTAAGCTTCCCTTTTATCTACCTAAGGATGAATTGCAGTGAAAGCTCATGTTGTGGTAATAATTTCTGAGGACCCACCAAAGTCCTTTTCAGAGTCACTATTTTCAGAGATAGTCTTCTCAAGTACCCCTCCTAAATATATTACTTTGCTTTTGGTTGTGTTTAAATATATTTTTCTGGTTCTTGAATGTTAACCAGGCAACTCAAAACAGTTTCTAAAAGTAGCTAATCTTTCTCATTAGTATCTATTATCAAATTATGTGTTCACCAAACCCTTATCTAAATGGTTGGCAAAAACACTGAGAAGTATTGGATCAAACCTTGATCTAATGGTCAGCACCACAAGCAATGTTGCAACTCACTGATGTTCCTTTATTAACAACTCCACTTTAAAATCTGTCACTAGGGCCATTTTTAATCCATTTAATGTGACTTTTTAATCCTGTACAGTGCAAGTTCCTAGAGATTGCTTAGGGCCCTTGTTTTTTTGCTTGCTTTTCAAAAAGACAGTATGTATTGCTAAAGAAAGAAACTTGCAGAAATCCAAAAATACAATAATGACCATCAACAGCACCATGTTTGTATCAGCCTAAGGAGTACTCTACACTAAAAGCAAAGATAAGAAAGGTTTTCTGTTTGTTCAGCATGGCTTGTTTGGCATTGCATTGTGGGGAGAGGTATTTCCTCTACTGTCCCAAAGTAGGGAAGTTAGGTGCTTTTAAGACAACTGGACAGGACTGATATGTCCATTTTCTACATTTTGATAAGCTGGCTAAATTTAGCTTCTTAGCAAGTTCCTTTGAGACTCTTGGGTCTAAAATAATCTAAGCCTGTTGGTATAAATATGTTCCATTTTAACAGTTGCTGCCTTACCTCTTTCTTTGTTACAGATGGCAAACTTTAATTTCCATCCACAACATCATATGGGATGGATACATCCTCCTGTTTCATTCCAAGTGCAGAACAGAAATATTTATTAAACATTTCTGCCTTTTCTGCGTCATTATTTATGATTTCCACCATCTGCATCTTCATTCGAACTGTATCTGACCTAAGAATTTTTTGATGCTAAAATGTTTTTAAATAGCCTTCTTGTTGTTTTTAACCATATTGGCCATTGATGTGTAACCAAGTTGTTAATTTCTTTTATCTGTTACTTATAAGTCTCAGTGTATAACTTATCCTCTCTTTTTCCATTCTTGTTACAACATTATTTTATGTTTTTACACTACTTTTATGTGTTTTAATCAGGACATTTTGACTACTGTACATTTTTGTGTGCAAGTTTATGTCCTTGAACAATTCCCAGTGTTCATGAATACTTCCTAATTCTTGATTCAAGCTTTGATATACTAGTCCTTTAAAGCATCTAAGTATGCCTACTCAGTATTATATACTGCTCATATTCATAAAGTAATCAGAAACAGGTTGTGATCACTAGTCCTTAACTCTTCTTCTTGTTTGATGGTCATAGCTGGGCAATATTTGTCTCTTTGGCCATCAGAATGACATTAAGTTTTGAGCTTCTCTATGGAAGATGAATCTCTACACTCTGAGATTATCTGCTATTATTTTTAGAGAATAATGATTCTGGTAAAATAAAATCTCAAAAATATTTCCCAGTTTAAACTCTCCTATGATAGTAGAGGTTTATTTTTTCTCCCCAAACTGGAGGAAAAGTGTTGAAAGAGCACCTCATCCTAATTCTACAGGGTTGTCCTTTTCTCCGGAATGTACACAGATATTCTATCTATAGTTCTGTTTTGACTCAGAAGCACTTAGTTCCTGTTATTTTTTTGTACTTGACTATTCAACATGTGACATATTTGATGCAACAGTCTATCTCCAATCTTCCTAAGTTATTAAGAGGATTAAAATATTTAACCACTCTCAGTGAGATTCTAGCACAATGACATCTTATCAAATGTCAGAAATATTAACTACATAACATTTCTTCTCATAAATAAATACTGCCTCTGCCCACTTATTACCAAGATGCTTGAACTTTAGTCTGGCCATTCTTTTACAATGTAATTTGTCCTGTATCACTTGATTGTGTTGAATGTCTGGTATCCTGGTTGTAATCCACATACATAGAGAGGTGCAAAAACTTAAGTACGTATTTGCCACAACTTCCTGTTATTACTCAACCCCATGCTTAGTGTAAGGTCCTTCTGACAATTTTTCATTGGCTGGTATAGCTCTTACTGAGATGGTCAACAGATTCTAAGTTTCCAATCCCTCTGGTAAGAAACCACCAATAGCCTGTCACATGATACCTTACAAGTATTAGTACCAGCCTATGTCTTGTTAACTTAAATCCTTAAATCTCACCTAGACCTGACTTCAAATGCTTCACCTTTGTTCAAGAAAAACAGAAAATTGTCAATTGTCCTCCTATTCCCTTGAAATGTCTTGCAGGTTCTTCCTAGTATGGTGCTAAGAAGGACTACAATTTATTGTCCTGCTAAGGAAGCTTTCATGGGCTTCTTAAAGGTTCTCCTGGTCTGAACTACACTCTAGTTCTCTTTATGAATGTTGATCTAAATGTGAGTCAAACAATATGAAGAAATAAACCCACTTCATTTACAGCAGGTCATTATCTTGCAGGTAAAATGATCAACTATAAATATATAATGTATGACATAATTGCCATGTGAAACAGTTTACAGGCAATCCATAGACTGAAATACTTTGCCTAAACTATTAATCAAATAACTTCAACTGATGAACAAAAGAATTCAAGTCTGCACTTGGATAATTTGCAAATAGGAAAAGAGAAATAGATTTGTCAGATTAATTATTCATTATATGTAGTTTAACCAGATCTATCCCTTTTTATCATTTACATTGATTTTAAATTCTTAAAGTGGTTTGGGAACCTTAAAAAGTAAAATTTTCTATAAATGCTTAATGCAATCATCATTTACATGTGGCACTGTAAATGTACAAACATACTTTACTTATCATTGAATTAGGCAATGGAGGTCATGAGAAAGTGATTCCCTTATCTTTAACTCTCAACAAAGATAGAAGCCTGATATTTTTCAGACAGACTGAAGCATGAACTAGATACCTGCAATTTGAAGATTACTGCTCCGAGTCACTCTCACCATAGCTTAAGGACCCCTTAGCACTGTGCCCTTACCAGGGCAATAAGAAAACACTGACAGGGATGCAACGGCCACACTCCACAGTCCTTGGGCTACAGCAGAGGCCCGATTTTTATGCTCATCTGCATCTCAATGCCAAATGTGTTTGGCGTTTTGGTTTGGGTTTGAAGGGGTTTCTTGGTTGATTTGTTTGGTTGGGTTTCTTTAAGAACTTTTCAAGTTTTGACCCAATTCAATAACACTTAGCTTGTTAGGACAAATAGGTTCACAGAAGTTGATCACAGAAGCAAACAAATGTGTGAATCCATTACTTAGCTCAGTCAGTGCGATTTGTGGTGGGACTTGTTTTTTTCTAAAATATCACTGCTTTCTGACAACTGGAGTAACATCAAACATGTCAGAATAACTCAGACTCTGGCATCTCTATCTATCATTTATAGCATCAAACTCCACATGCAATCATACTAAAACCATGCAAAAGCTTACACTGTATACTTTATGTGTGTGTATATATACACACACACACACTTGGTAAACTTAGAAGATTAAATGGGATTAGAGACATCAGTAACAAACATAACTTTTAAGTCTGAAAAATGACATAAATGACAGAAACAACATAAGATTTTCTTTTTCAGATTTTTGGTGTTTTGGGAGGGTTGGGAGGGTGTTTCCTTTGTTTTGTTTTTTACAGTACTGGGATTTAGAGCGGCTCTGGGTTTAAATCTGAGTAAATCTGACATAGAATCACCTGGAGAAAATAAATATATATACAATGAGGTCATGCTTACAATCACATTTTTAAGCTCTTTCTGCATTATGCACCATGTCTGCATCACTTATGTTAAATTGTGTAAGCAATGCAGTATTAAAATGACTTTTAATGACAAAAAGCCCTATATTTTAGGGTTGAACATCTGTTATCTTTTCAGACAGTAAGTACTCAATTCAATATTTGGGTGAATAATTTGCAAATTCAATGCATAGAAAATTTTGTACCAGTGCTAAGGTTAATTCATTTTTCCTGGGATGTTTTGCAGCCAAATGGAATCAAAATGTCCTTACACATTACTTCACACCCGCTCACTTCTCTGAGAAACTAAATACTAGGTTGGACAGTGCTGAAGGGTCTGAAGATAAGATAGGATAAAACATGAGGTAGGAATAAAGAGAGAAAAAGTCCTTTAGATGTTAGTCTACAAAATGCACTTTTCAGATCAGTACATCAGAAACAAAGTAGCAAAAAAGAGAAAAAAACAAACAAACAAACAACAGCTAAAGAACCTTAATGAGAGGTAGTACTGTTTGGATTTACTTATTGTTGCAACAGTAGCTAGTAACCTAGTTTCACAAAGAGGACAGTGTAATATCCTACACGTGGTGTTGGATAGGAAGCTTTCAAAAGTCTTTAAAATAGGAAGAAACACCTTTCATCCTCAAATATTAACACTGTAGCATATGGCTTCATATATTTGGTTTTTATTATAACACAAAAATACAACTGAAGATTTGTACTTCAGTTACAGCACCGTATGATTTTTCTAATGGGATGATATCAGAGTTTCTAACCTATTACTTTGTATTGCTAAAGGGATATTAATAGTCCATGAAATAATTCAGTAGTATCTGGCAGTGCCTGGTACTCAAAAGCTTAATGGGGAGTCAGTGGCTGCTCCTGTGTGTGGTCCCTTTGCTCCTTGGTCTGAAATTTTGGCTATAACAAGTGAGATTAGTTTGGAAGACTGTGGCTATGGAAGAAAACTGTGGTTATGGAAGAAATCTGTGTTTACATTTCTACATATACTTTTGATAATAAAATATTAATAAGAGTACATTGCAGTAGAGCCCAATGGAAGTTGTTCAGTGGCCTTTGGATGAGGCCTTAAGAATTTACCATCTGAAGATTTCAAAGTTCATTTACAGCAAAAATGAGCTGGAAGATAGTAAAGGGATCTAGATCTGAGTACAGTTAATGTTACCATGTCCTTTCCCCCTCTGTTTCCATTATACACAATAAGGAAGTTTGCAGGAGGTCTAGGAGCAAAAACTAAGCCTAAACACTAAGTGCTGGACTGGAAGACCTGAACACTTTCACCCTTTTAACCTGTGCCTGTCTCACTATCATCTAGCAATTCTTCACAGTGAAGACCTAGGGAATGGAGGGAAGGTGAAGGGAGGGAGTGGGGCAGGAGGAGGGAGGAATGCTTTGCACCTCACCTGCAGTTCTACAAACTTCATTAAGTTGAAAAGTCTTGTTCTTCAGCAAGCTACCTAGATTTTCCTGAACACTTATTTTTCCCCCTTTTTATTGGGCTTTTCACTCCAGGGAATCTCCCTGAAACATTTTCATGCTATAGGCTGTCACCAGTGACTAAAATCTATGTCATCAATGGCCTTATGCACATCATTATTCACACCTAACTCATTCTTGGGTATGAAGAAGCCTTTTGTCCTTACAGAAATATGAGATTATAGAACTCTCTCCAGAAATGAAGCCCAAACTATTGATGCCTCATCATGGTTAGTGCAGTACTTGATTTCAACATCCTAATGAGCCCCATATGCTTCCTATGTACAGTCTAAATTTGCATTGTTGTGATGTTGTGGGGTTTCAGGTTGATTCACTAAGCTTGGGAACAAGAAAATACAATTAAATATTGCAACCACTATAGATGAAACCTGCATCTCTAATGAGGCTGAATATAGGACAAAGTTGCTGCGTGTTGTCTGCTGGATTTCAAAGTGGTCAGAGTAGTTGCCATCTACTTCTCTGAAATTATGCTTTTGGTTTTAATTTAAGAGAGCTTTTTATTAAGAAAATCCATATGGACATTTTGGGATCCTTTAGTGCAGAATACCAAATGGCATCAAATATTTTTATGCATGCTTCTCTTAAAGCCCACACAAAGTTTGTGGTCCTTCTAGTGCATGTTATTACATACTCCTGGCAGTTTTTCTATACTAGCTCAATCATCAGAACAAATCCTAATTTCACATACACAAAAAGCTGCTCGAGAAAGAAATTACATAAATGTCCTACTTCAGACCACAGCTATTTTAACAGTCTCCACCCACACTTTTAATACTGCAAGAGAGTGTTAATGGCAGAATCATGAGTCATTACTGTTATGTTTGTTACAAGTATCTGCTAATATGCAAAGATTTCTTCTCAAAAGTGTAAAAAACTTAAAAATAATAATAGTATCATTTCTCTAAATGAACAGGACATAGGAGAAACTTTCTCAGACAATATAATTTGGATGTTTTCAACATTGCTTATATTATTTCACAATAAACTTACATTTTATCACATGATTGCTTTCCCAATTATAGTGCAAAATAAAAGGCATCATCAAATAGTTTAATAGGTGCAGAGGAAAATGTAGTTTTGTTCATCAAATGATGCAGAAAATAACGTAACAAAAAAATCTGTGTGTTGGGATAAGAAATTATTGCTATGGAGTTATTTGTCCTATATCTTCTCAAAGGAAAGAAGGGACAGAGGGCCCTCAGGTTTGATTATTATTTTTCTGATAAAAGTGTCCACTGGGATAAAAGGAAGATTTTCCTCTTCCAAGCAGGGTCTGCAGTCTTTCCAGTGACTGTGTAATCTTAACAGTTAAAAGACAAACCACATTTATCCATAAAAACAGAAGTCCATACTTAGGCTGCAGGGTAGGAGATTTAGGAAGAGAGACTGACAGGTTTTCTTTAGAAAACTGTTTGTATTTTTACTGCAGTCTACTCAGACATATACTAATAGAATTTTAAAAGGTCTGTACACATCCACCACTGCTCAGATCGCATGCTGATAAGCACCACCCAGTGATTTTCAGATCTCGGTCTCAGGCATGGGCCAGCGATTACCTCTATCTGCCTGGCAATAAAGAGCACTAATCTGTTTTAAAATAAAGGCTCCAAAGAGTACGAGGGGTAGCAAGTGGTGGATCACCACCGCATACCCCAGTACTCTTATGAGGGCCTGCATCCAGGTCGCATAGCACAAGTATGTATTATTTATAGCCGCGCCTCTCTGTGATTACCTCCAGTTAACTCGAAGCCTCTTTAAAACAAAGGTTGCTCTAGTCCTGCTTGCCGTCGGTGCGAGGTCCTCCTCGCTCCTGCTCTCCCCCACAAGTGTAAGCAGACATAGCAGCCCTCGATCTAATTAGCTGTCTTTAAGGCAGGGCTAAGTGGGCTCAGTGGGGGGAAGAGGCTTTCTCGGGCCCCTCCAAGCCTCTCCTTGGCACTGGAAGACGGAGCGTGTGCAGCCTCCAAGAGGCACTGCAAACTCGCTGACATTATGTCCACGGGTTATCATTATCATCTTTTTTTAAAAAACCTGATCGATCGCTCCC
Source organism: Galbula dea (assembly GCA_013399015.1). NCBI lineage: Eukaryota > Metazoa > Chordata > Aves > Piciformes > Galbulidae > Galbula > Galbula dea. Next base: position 143,346 of record VWZX01004334.1, read on the forward strand.
GACCACAATGATGCTTCAGGGCAACTCTCTCTCTGCTGGGGAGTGATTGACCATTGGGTATCATTAAAGAGGGGAGGTGAGGGGAGGAGAGGGGGGAGGGAGGAAGGGGAGGAGGGAGGGAAAGAGAGAGACTAGAGGAAAGACAGAGGCAGCTGCAGTAGCAGCACTGGTTCTGGCTCCTCCTCGTACATGCCTCTCCCTCCCGGATGCCGCTGACCTTTCACTCAGGAGCCAGCTGGAGCCGGGAGAGATTTAATTGAACAGCTTCCTCAGATGTGTTTGGGGTTTGGGTGATGGAAGAGAAGAAAGATACAGAACTGAGAAGAGACAACTGGGGGGAGACAAAAGGAAAAGAAAGAAAAAACCAAACAAACAAAAAACCCAACAACTCTGGATGACCTTCAAAGGCTAATTTCTTGGCTTTCCCTAGGCCTTTGCTGGGCTTTGGCTCATGCAGGGACCCTGGCATTGGCAACACCAGGGCTGTTCTTCCCCAGGCACTGGCACCTCCACTCCAGCAGCCCTGCTACCCTGGCTCTCCCCATCACTCTCCCCGTGTAACTGACAGTATATGAGCCAAGGCGGCTGCCTCCACTCCTCCTGGGTGATGCCACACAGGTGGGCAAGGGTCATCTTAATTTGCCAGGCCTCTTCATTCACCAGAGGAAGCTCTTGGGGGAGGTGGGAGAAGGGAAGAGATTTTCTGAAAGAGTGCATTATTATGCAGAAATGTACTTACATATTGTCTTGTATTTTTAACACCACATTTTAATTCAGTTTGAGTACAAAAATGGACTGTAACCAAAATGTGAGGAGGCAGCAGCCAGAGAAACCTGGACACTATTCTGGCACTCACTCTTTTCCACTAATCTCCCATTCACTCAGGTTTTGCTCCTTTGTTTATCTCTGGGATGCTGTACCTCAGTAGTGCAACTCACGTGCTTCCTCCTCTCCACTTTCCTCCCCCTTCTCTGCAAGTCCCCCTCGATCCAAGCCCCCCCTCCCCCTTTCTGTTTTAACATAACTAAAAAGGAATGAACGGATCTCAGCTGAGTTAAATGGGTGACAAGGGAGATGGAAAGAAGGAAATTCATCCCTTCTTGTCTTTGAGAGCAATTTAATTAGGCCCAGGCCCCCTGTGAGTGGGTAAGGAAAAGGCTGAGGATTGGTTTGTCTGGGCTTCCTCTGAAGGCAAAAGCGGCCTTGGACACACATACAGAGAAAGGATTTTTAAAGGATCATGTAAGAAGATCAACAGATAAGCAGCTAATTTTGTGTACTTAGGGAGCAAATGAGTGCGCACATTCCCACTGGAATAGCCAGAGTGATGGGATGAGAGGAAGAAAAATGAGGAGGAAGCAAGGAGAGATCTTAAGGTATTTCACCGTTACTGCTGATCGCCAAAATTAAAGATTTATACTGCTTGATAGAGTACCCTGGCTACGGCTTTCACAGTCACTGTGCATGTGTACATATATCTATATACATACATATAGAGATATAGATTTTTCTTTGTACAGCTCAGTTATTTCAAGAATTTTCATCAGAAAAACACTTTTAAACTAATTGGAGTCTGTGGAGAGGAAACCTCATTTTTGGTTCAAATGAATTTTCTGAAAATGTCATTTGATTCGGGAAATATGACTGATCTGCCCGATTCCTTGATAAGAAATGAAATGAGCCGTTGTCCTTCAGGATATCATAGACTTGAAATGGGGGATTTTATGGTTAATGCCATCAGATAGAAGTGTCCTACTTTGAAAGGAGAAGTCCATCAGCCCCAGGGAAAGGCTAAAGCCTGAATTTTGTCTCTAAATCCTCAACTGCAGTTGCAGCTGGCACAGAGCAGGGATAGATTTTTTTTTTTTCTAATTTCCCAATCAATAAGTACAAAATAAACAGCAATAAATAACACAATTATTAATAACAAAAACAAGTTCATACTTTTTCAGCTCTTCTTTTTAATTCCCATTTTTTCCCCTCAGTGATGTGGTCAGCGCTAACCACAGAGGCTAAATTAATCCACTATACTGCTGTATCTTAGGTTTTAATTAACTCACGTAGTCACACAGAGTAAACCTGTATTTGGAGACAACTGACTTCTTAGTGCAACACAAACAGGTTCTTCTGAATGTTAGTATACATTGTAACCTCCATTTTTCACATGGGAAAACTGAGAAAGACAAGATAAGTGACTTTCCCAAGGCCATAAAAGGAATTAGTCAGAGAGACAAGAAAGTCCCTCAAAGTCTTTGCTAGAGGGTTAGCACCATTAGTTAGTTTATCTTTTCTCATAGCAGCATATATGCAAATAGAAATGGAGTCATATGGATGAAAAAAATGGGATGAGGGACAAGAGAAAAGGCAAAGAGAGAAAGCCAAATAAGTGTAAAGAAAATGTTTTTAAAAAGCTGTTTCAAGCTAAAGAGGCAGTTTTTAAGCAAAGTATTAAAGAGAAGTAACCTGAGTGAGACTTGTAACAGATTTGGGTAGAAGATTATTTTACAGACGGATTGTTTGCAGAGATTTGCCAGGCTACAAAGTTTGGATGCAAACTTTAAGGCATTGAAACTTAGACTTCTAGTTCTAACCCATCTGGCCTCCTGCCCATGCTATGAGTGTACAACTCTTACGTACTCAACGTGCTGTCCACAAAGTTTATGGCCAAGCTTCTGTTGACTTTGCTAGGAGCATAAGGAGGTCTTTAGAGAACAACTATTTTACGGTGTGTTAGATCCAGGAAAGAAGGTTGGATGCTGCCACAAGTTTCCCCTCAACTTCAAGATGCCTCAAAAAAGCCAACAGGACGAAAGACAAGTTAGGAAAAATCCAGAAATTCATATTTTACAGTCAAGAAATCTTTAAGGAGCAGATAGGCAATATGTCTCAGTTAAATAGGGGTTCATTTTATCAATGAGACATCTTGTAAGTGGAAAAGTTACCAGTTCCTTTGCTGACACTTCTAAACTGGTTTCTCTGTATACAAATTCACTTCTCAATTAGCAGTTGGACAGACTGTTTCTTAAATGCACAGAGTGGAAGCAGCAAGATGATATACTACTCTAACCTTTTCCCTGTTAAATGGAAACAAATGGGCCTTTCTGTGATGCATCACTGGTTATTCTCAATGCCTTTTTGTGTGTCAAAATAATGTCATGTTAAAGCTTTGCCAGGCTTCTTGCAAGAAAGAAATCTAAATGTGCTAGAAACATTTTACCCCTTTCAAAACTGCACACCAGTACACTCTTCATGTTTTGCACCTTCTTAAGAGCCATGACCCCCTGACAATGATTGGAGGTATAGATGAGAGAGGACTCAACACTAGTCAATAGGAAGACAAATCCTGGGGCTGCTGCTTAAAGAGAGGATTTCTATCTCCAAAACATTACCCTACCTAGGGCCTGGCCTGCTTCAAGTTGTGATCCATGAGAATGACATTAGGGGTTTCTTTTTGCAACCACCATGAGATAAAAGGTGTAAATAGAGTGGGTTATCTGCCTGAGCAGCGGTTTAAGAGTATTGTGTGTGTATCGCTGGTCCTGCTTTCTTTGCCTTTACCAGTTTTCAGTGGGTATGAAAATTCTGGATATTGTGAAAAAAAATCCTACACAAAAGTATTTCAGTCTTAGACAGGATGAAATAATTTGCAATACATAAGTCTGAAATTTGGGCATAACTATTACAGTGGATAAGTGTTACTAGGTTATCTAGACTTGTGTAGAATTGTTCCCTACAGTATATTCCCCAATTCTAAAACTAGTCTAGTTTTAATTGACACGGGCAATGGGCTTTTCATCATGTTCCTTAGAAGACTGTTCCACTGCCTGAGCTCAGTATTAAGAAATATTTCCTGATACTCATCCAAATTTTGCATTGCTTAATTTTGTCTTCCACCACCAAAACAATACTCTCTATACAGCATTCTGCAGAACGAAGCACAAGCTACCTCTAACTTTATGCACCAAGATGTTTCTGTTTATGTGCACTCAATGTTTTCATTTCACTGGGTGGATAACTATGTATGATATAAAGTATTCTCTGAGTACAACAAACATTTGTTTTGTACAGCAACTGTTGAACAAAAAGAATTACAATGGTGGAGACTTTGATGGATGAGTAACTTTTTGTTAGAGGTAGAGGAACAGAAGAGGAGAACATATAACTCAGATTCAGATTGCACCCTCAAGAAATCATGTTGAGATTCCCAACAGGTAAACACCTTGACAAATTCTTACTAGTTTGGTGAAAAGAGTTTGCAAAAATATCATAAGAGCACAAAGTGGATAACATAAAAGATAGATCAATTCTTTCCCTACACTTCTAGAGTATCGTGTTTAGCCAGAGATAGAATAATGTTCTACTGCATGTAGTATCAATTAAAAGATTAAAATATATCTAAGAATCTCAGGGAAAAAATATATAATTACCTAGGAAATGTAATGTAACAAATAGCACTTACAAACGTAGCACAGCTTTATTATCTTGAAAGTGCTGTACAAACACTGACTAAATGAATAATCAGTTTACTTTTACAGATCCCCATGGAGCAGGTAAGCATTATTCTTAGATGGAGACATGGGGGCTCATCCTGAGGAGTGCTGAGTAGATTGTTTCCCAAAGTTTCAGTGAAAACTGAAAGCATGCTTGCATGCTTTTTAAGGCTACAGAGTGATAACAACATGCATTCAGCTTTAGTTCTTTGTACCAGGTCAAAAATCCCGAGACCACACAACACAAAACACTAACCTTGTATAAGCTCACACTGCCACATCACTTTCATGAAAATGTTTCAATGGTTTAATTTTGTAGTAATAGGCATTATACAAAGCTATGCAACACCTGTCCTCATCTCTCTAACTTCACACTGGACTAGGTATAAACTGTTTTCCAAAATACATAACAACACTGAATAAAATCTTGAATACAATATAAAGTCTCAATAAGCTGCTCCATTCTGCTGACAACCATAAAAGTCATGCATTTAAACTGTCCTGTAAGTACAAGATCCTGCAGTAAATCACACAGTGCCATAAATGACTATTAATGAACATAGAACCAAAACTTTAACATCACAGCCTATAAGAAAATAGGGTGAAAAAAAAAGCAAAGTGGTGTGGTGTTCTGAGATGCAGTCACAGGCACTTTCCACTGTGATTCAGCTGGTTGGAGACAGAGGAATTTTGTGTACAAGATCAAGTTGTTGTCATTCAAGCATGGAAGCATATCAAAGGTGGCAAAATCATCACAAATGTTACTAAACATGACAAGTTCCCTGTAAACAGTCTTTACTGTTGCAGATTAACTAGTTTGACCACCATGCCTCTTCAACTAACCTCTGTGTTAATCGCTGGTTGAATTCAAAGAGCCAGGAAGCATCCATCCAGCATCCATTCTACTACTTGTATTCTGAAATTTACAGTGTATGGTACAAAGTATTAGCAACAGCAAGACATTTCTCCTCATGTGCACTGAGCAGAAGCTGAAGAGGAGGAGCAGAGGCCAAAGAAAAAAACAGAAGAGGTTGCTCTTTAAACAGTCTGTGAAGTGTCTTTTATCAGTGAAAAGCTAATTAGAAATCCCAAGGCAAATAGAGCTTTGCATTAGATGGACACTGTTCATACTGTACTTCAGAGTTTCATACAGGCATTGTATACACTCCTGAAACCTGTGTATGAATTTGTAAAGGGCTTTAAGATCTTTTTTTTTAGAAATAAAAACTTTACTGAAACACACCTTGATTTATTTCATAAAATGTACCTTTGGGTACACTGACTAAAGCACCAAGTTACAAAATTCCAGATTAACACACCAGCTCATGGAGCCTCAGTCATAGTTAACAGAATAGCAGTGGTCCATACTAGCATATTAGGAAGTTACTTAACTTTTACAAGTATATTACATAAATAAAAATAAATTTATAAAGCAGAATGAAGACTCAGTATAAATCCAAATGTGAGGGAATGAGTTTACCACTTATTCAAAAGTCTAAAACTGAGGAGTTACAGCAGGATTCTAAATTGCTGGTATCAGCAAAATGAAAAATGCCTAAAATGGCTCTGTGCAGTCAAAATCTAAAAATGATATCTAGACCACTTATCTTTATCTTTTATGTGACAAACCCAAAGAGCACCTTGGGAAGAAGAATTCACACAAAAATACATCTCCACTCTTTCTTCTCCTGTCCCTCCTCCATGTGAGTGACGCAAAGAGCAGTGCTTGGTCTCACAGGTAATTTTCCCACTTACGAGATGTTCAGTAAACTCCCCACAACTACCAGCCCTGAAATGGCTTTGCAGTACCACTGGAAATTCAAGTATTGCACACCTTGACAATAATGAAATATACAGAGGTGGGGAATGAGCTTGAAAGGGTGAAGTATGGATCTCAGGCTCAATGCCAGCCTCTACAACCTCACCTTCTCCTTGCTGGACCTCTTAAATCTTCAGTTAGTGGTGGCCTCAGGGAAGATAGGGCACCTTAGCATGTGTCCCTGTCAATATCAATAGAGCAAGGGATTAAATACCCCCATTTGGATGCCTGAAGCAACTTATGACCAAACCAGGGGAAATATAAGGGAAAGAATGCATTTAACTTATCTTATAAAGAACATATTTTCAAAAATCTAATCTTCTAAAGATCTGAGTAGCTTCAGGGTTTTGTTTATATTTTTCATTTAGGAATCTCCCTTGGGTCTTTCCTTTGCCAGTAGCACAGTGGGCAAAATCAGGATCTTTGGCTTCCCCAATGTGTTCAAGAACTCTATGGATAATTTAAGCTTTCCTACTGCAGTAAAACAGTAAGTTCATAAAAATAAATTGAGTAATACTTTGCTCTCATTCCACAGGAGGCTTGTGCTTCACAAAAACTATTCAGTAAAACATCTTTTAGAAGCAGGTAAGTGTTGTTTTCTCATTTCACAGATGTGAAACGAAGATACTGGATGTGTCAAGACCACCTAAGTCACTGAGGATCATTCTTCAAAATAATAATTTTGGCTTTTTGGAAGTCATGACTAATTCACATTTATGTGACATGTCACTTAAATATATGGATACAAGTGTGGTAGGGCTTTGATCCAATTTCTTACTGTTACCCTCACTTCTCAGTGGCGCATACAATATCTACAGCAGAAATAAACATATACCTGTCTGTCAGCCATTACAATAGAGAGCCCAGCATACTGTTTGAAACCACTAGTGAAGTTGTATCAGAACTCAGAAGGTGGGCTTTGACCTACAGCAGCAAAGCCACTTGTACAATTTTCATTCTGCTGTCACCAGAGTAATGCTTTACATCTCCACAACAAAAGCTCCTGCAGGTACAAAAGACTTCTAAAACAGGACAGATGCTCCTAAAAACTGAATCCAGTGTGACTTTGTGATGTCATTCTCTGAAACTTTGATCAAGTATACAATCCAGATGTTCCAGAATATGAGTTCCTCATCTAATCAGAAGAAATTCTATCATTGAAGACTCCAAGATCATCAGTGTAATCTCAAAAATCATTGCATCAGCAGCAGAAACAGGACATGCTGATGTTTCTCTGTTATCTGTTGAAAGCTAGCTTGTCAAGTGGCTTTTATTTTTCTCTTCTTCTAGATATTAAATTCCATTAATAGGCAGCTAAATATATATCTATTTAACACTTTTGTTTGATTACTATTCCATACATGCAGCTGCTGTAGTCAGGATATATCATCCCAATGGCAGCTAGTGGGGAAGTGAATGGCCTGCATGATCTCAAAAGAAGATCTAGAAAGAAGAATATTCTTTCAGGAGTGACTCAATCTATAGTCAAAACAATGTTAATAAGAAGACATGAGGGAATTCCTTCTTTTCCACATTTTTTTATCCTTCTCTCCATTCAATACTCTCCAAGCTTCTGCAACAGGCAGAAGTATAAAGGATGTAAAAAAGAGAAAGGTTTAAAAGAAATTCAGAATATGTCAATAATCAACTTGGTTTACTTTGTTTAATTGGTACATTCTTCATCATGATGGCTACTTTACAGGGATCTCTCCCAGGAAGCTAATTTAGCCTGAATAATGGATACCTTAGCTTATTAGGCTAATTTTCATTAATGGAGACACAGTGATATAGAACTTAAATGCCATCTAACCTTGTTTCAAACAAATTTAAAATCTAAACCAAGAGAATTTAATCTGGTAGTCTAATCAAAGTTATCACACATACAGGAACAAAAGATATGAGCTGAATATTTTTGTTATGGACAGGAAAAATTGTTCTCCAGGTTAACTGGGTTCTATAACTAACCCGTAATCCAGGTTTTCAAGACAGGATTTAACACACCTTACTTCAGATGTCTAACATCTAGATATTTAACATTACTTGTCTATAATTAGAATTATACAATCATTTTGGTTGGAAAAGACCTTTAAGGTCATCAAGTCCAACATTTAACCTAGCACTGTCAAGTTCACCACTAAACCATGTCTCTCAGCACCACATCTACACACCTTTTAAATACTTCCAGGGATAGTGACTCTGGTCCAGTTCTGCATGGGCTTTCGCCCTTCTAATTTTCTCCCTGCATAACCTCGTGATACCTTTGTAGTCTTTCTGAGCGGCTTGCCCCTTTTTCATAGAATCATAGAATGCCCCACGTTGGAAGGGACCTTAAAGATCATTCAGTTCCATTCACCCCTGTCCCATGGGCAGGGACGCCACACACTAGACCATGTTGCCCAAGGCAACATCCAGCCTGGCCTTGAATACTGCCAGGGATGGGGCAGTCACAACCTCTTTGGGCACCCTGTTCTAGTGCCTTACCACCCTCTGGGTAAAGAATCTCCTTCTAATTTCCAGTCTAAATCTCTCCTCCTTCAGTTTATATCCCTTCCCCCTTGTCCTATTGCAATCTGACCAGCTGAAAAGTCTCTCCTCCTCTATCTTGTAATCTCCCTTTAGGTACTGAAAGGCTGATATGACATCCCCCGAAACCTTCTCTTCTCCAGGCTGTACAATCCCAACACCCTCAGCCTATCCTCGTAGGGGAGGTGTTCTAGTCTTCAGATCATCTTTGTGGCTCTCCTCTGGACCTGCTCTAACAGGTCCATGAATTTTCTGTCCTGAGCACCCCAGAACTGGAAGCAGTACTCCAGGTGGGGTCTCACAAGGGCAGAGAGGCAGAATCCCCTGCTTCTTGACTTCCAACCAAAGCTCCCTGTTTAGCCAGGGTGCTATCCTGTTCCTGCATATCGAATGTTCAATCTCCCTGCACTCCTGGAATTCCAAAGTGGCACTTCTATTAACCCCACCCCCCCCTTACCTCCCCAAGAACTAAAAACTTCACCATTTCATGATTGCTATGCCCAAGTTGTCCTCCAACCTTCACATCACCCACCAGTCCTTCTCTGTTTGCAAAGAACAGGTCTAGCAGAGAGCCTTCCCCAGTTGGCTCACTCACCAGGTGTGTCACAAATTTATCTTTGACACACTCCATGAACCTCCTAGACTGTTTCCTCTCAGCTATATTGTATTTCCAGAAGACATCTGGTAGATTGAAGTCCCCCATGACAACAAGTGGTAATGATTGTAAGACTTCTCCCAGCTGCTTATAGAATACTTTTTTCTGCCTCTTGATCCTGGTTGGACATGCTATGACAGACTCCCTGGTTAGTCCTTCTGCTGATTCTTACCCAGAAACAATCTTATTGGCACCACCATTAAGCTCAAGACAATCAAAATTCTCCTTAACATATAGGGCCACTCCACAATCTCTCCTTCCAGGTCCATCCTTTCTGAAGAGCTTATAGCCACACAATGCAGCACTCCAGTTGTGCAAATCACCCCACCTTGTTTCCATGATGGCAGCCAAATCACAGTTTTCCTGCTGCACAAGGCTTCCAGCCATTCATCGTCTGTGCTGTGTACACTGTTATGGATATACCTCAGTTAGGCTATTGATCTCAGCACCTTTTTGGGGGCAGAAGATCTAATTCCTACCTGACCATTCCCAGGTGCTTCTATGATTTCTAGCCCACCAAGATCCCTTGTGTCTTTGCTTTTGCATGGTATTCCATCCTTTAACTCCGCTGGGATGTCAGACCAAAAGACCTTGCTAGCACACCATTCTATAGATTTTGATGTGCCACCCTCAGGCTTGTCTCTAGCAAGCCTGGTTTTATCTCTTTCCCCCTTCAAATCGAGTTTAAAGCTTTTTCAATGGGTCCTGCTAACTCCTGTACAAAATTCCTTTTCTCCCTCTGAGACAGGTGTACCCCCTCTGTACCAGCAGGCCTGGTGGTGTTTAAAGTAATCCATGGGCAAAAAACCTGAAATTCTGATAGCAACACCAGGTTCAGAGTCAGGTATCAATTTGCTGGCTCTTTCTGTTTCTTCCTCCATTATTCTCTGCAACTGGAGGAATAGAGAACAGTAATTGTGCTTCTAATTCCTTAGCCAGTTGTCCCAAGCCCCTGAAGTCCTTCTTGACTGCCCTTGGATTTCTTGTTGCAAATTCGTTGCTACCTATGTGAAAAATCAAAATATGGATAATAATCTGAGGACTGTATCACAGTAGGAATTTTTCTTGCTACACCTTTAACCAAGGCCTCAGGGAAGCAGCAAACTTCCCTAAGAAGTGGGTCTGGTCTGCATATCAAGCCTTTTGTTCCCTTCAGAAGGGAGTTACCTGTGACAATGACCATCCCTGTTCTTTGTGGAAGTAGTTTTGATGCAGGGTTTAGGCTACCTTAACCTCAGTGACACTGCCAAGATGTATAAACCATCATCCCCGTTATAGTTAGGTTCCACTTGCAAAATCTCATACTTGTTATGCATGGGCACCTGGGAAAGTGGGGTTATTGCTGAGGCGACACACCCGCTGTGCTGGGCAGGAACTTTTCACTATTGCCCCTCTTTCCTTCAGGTCACTACGTTCAGGCAGGTGGAGAGAGGATATGGAATCCTCTGTATTATGTACTTTGTCTACCTGTTGGACCTGCCTCTAAAGTCAGAGGAAACAGGCAACTCAAGAACACAATTAATTACATCATTAGCTGGATGGGGAAATTAGAATATGGGAGATTAACCTCACTGGATGTGTCTCTACATTCATTATAATGGAACCTAGAGGACTTTCTTAAGACAGATTATTCCTTAAAACACAGTTTGTTAGGTAGTCTGAATCTTGTTCTCAGAGCTGTCAATACCAGATTATTTTTAGGAGGGTGAAAACAACAGAGAGCTGACAAACTAAAATGTCTAAGTTCCCCAAGTCCTATGCATTTATCTTCTACATTTGTATTTTTATGCAGTACAGGAATTGACCCAGTGTAAAGTCCATTTTATTTTAAATAAGTGTGTCTCCTGATAAGGCAACCTGACTTCAATGGTGTACCTTTAACCTGTTTCTCTTACTGGTTCTTGCTGCTGGTCTGATTAGCTCACTGTTTTCCCTGTTAGTCCCAAATCCTTGCTTCTCCTTTCCAGTGTGCTCTCCAAGTCCTTTTTCCTCTTCCTAACTACTCTCCTACCATTTCCTGAACTACACTAAATTCTTTTCACCACCCACTACAAAAAGCTGTCTGCCTCCTGAATGCTATCCAATTCTACATCCAGACCTGAACTGATAAGGTGTTTATTTAAATACGTTATTCTATCAACAGCCTGCTGTAATCAAAAAAGTTGAATTCGACCAAAATACTTCAGAAATACAAAAGTCAGTGGAGGTCAAACTCTGCATGCTGCTTTGCCTTATTAAATAGGGTTCTACTGCACAATGGTTATCATAAGAAAGGGGAATAAATGTTAAACTGTTAGAGGAAAAATCTTTTAAATTCAAAGACTTAGGAAGATGAATGACAGTTAAATGCCTATTACCTTAAAATGCCTGTAGGTAACCTCAAAAAATACTTCCTTACCTCCTGAGTAATGCAGTTTGATGTCAGTCTTAAAGTGGCATCTTCAAGCAAAAAAGCTCCAAAACAACAATTTCAAAACTACTTTTGCTTTATTACATTTTTATTCTAGCCCACAGCCACAAAAAGAAACAACCAAAAAATCCAACCAAAAAAACCCAACAAAAAAAAAAACAACAAACAAACCCCACCACATAACAAGTTTTTAGCCTGTAAATTACTTCCATCTCATTCTACCAGTTTGATAGATAGCATGATGGAAACCTCTAAAGGAAGGAAGTCTAAACTCATTGCAATGCTCCACTTGTCCTGAGATCAACAGTGGCATGAGTGAAATCTGGGTAACTCAGAGAGTTAGGCTGTGGAAAGTCAAGATCACAGAATGTTAAGGACTCCTTTCCTTCTCTTTCACTTGAACTTTGTTTTTCCTCCCCTAAGGCTTTCTGCCATCATAACATCTGCCTGCTGACCTGGCCATACCCAACACCTTTCAGAGCTCAAGCTATGCTGGTCTTTGAAGTCAGTCCAGCATTTGGATTGAATGAAGCAGATTTGCTGCATCGCATCAGTACCTACTCTACTTCAAAAGTGACTTGGCTAGAAAGAACAGGCCAGACTCTGCTATAATACCAATGCAAACCTGAAAACAGTCCTCTGACCTTGATGAAATCTTACAAGACCAACAGCAATGAAACAAGGAGTGTAAACTAACCTGGAGTCAGATTTCAAACCTTAGGTAAATCATTCAGCTACCACTGGTCTGAGGGGTGGGACTTCTACAACTACACAAAAAGCTAAAGTCTAGACTGCATTCCCTGTGATGTCAAATGCATGACATTTATTTCCAAATGCATTTGTAATCACAGGGAATTGTGTAGATAATAATTTAAAAGAGCAAACAAAACCTTCTGACCTAAATTGAGTGAATGTTTTTTAATTGTGCAAAGTCATCATGGAATAGAGAGGAGAAATAGCATAGGTGTGAACTCCACTAATTGTGATTTCAAGACTTAATCTACACGGCATAATAAACCAGCACACGTTCACGTTTAAGGTTTACACACTTATCTGACTACCAATTTAAGAAACTTGATTCCTCAGGAATACCCACCAAGGCAACCAAGACTCTATCTTGTATTTATCTACCCTTATACCATTGCCAATGTCTCTTCCCATTACTTTTTCCACTGTAGACCTATTAAAATTTAGACCAATTTCAAGATGACAGTCATGATACATCATAATTATAGGATACAGTCCATACTAGATAATTCATAGAGGCTGATCCACATCTTAGTTGAAAGAACATTTTATATTCTTAGTCTTACAGGGAAAACTGGTGGGATCTAGGTGCTTTTTATGTAAACTGTATATTTCATCTTTCTAGATTTTGGTGGATTCACAAATGTTTATGAAAGGCATTGAATGGTCAACCCTAAAATATGCATTTCTGTCTTCCTTGAAAGACTTTGTGATGTGATATTTTGATAATTATCTAAGGAATAATTTCTTGATTTTCTATGGTAATTCACAAATGATTAAGATTATATTCACTCTTCTAAGCTTAGTCTCCTAAGAATATTGAACTAAGGGGTGGGATACATTTGCAATACAGACATTTATATCAGAGGCTGTTATTTGGAACTTATATAGGTCAAGAGAGAATAATAAACTTTTTATGATATAACTGGATGACTTGATACATGCAAGCATTACTATGAGTGAAACAGTGAATTGAATCAGTGTTCCTGTCTATTGTCCACAGCAGGAAACTTCTGGTACCTCCAAGACAGACACCTACTTTCTAGATGTCTAAAGTTAAGCTCAAGAAAGGTCAACATTAGTGCTGCGCTGCCTATGATGAGACAGTGTCCTGTGTAAGGTAGGATAAAATCAGTTACCAATCTCACATATGTCAAACAAGTCAGGTCCCAGTACGCTATGTGAATATCCCCCATGTAAATGTGCTGAGTTTTATAGAGGTATATAATGAGCAGTTGATAAATGTCAGAGAGTATGTTTTCTGTTCCTGGCTTGGCCACGCTGCAACTGCTATGTGACTTCAAGGAAGACACTTAATCATCTCTCTCTCTGCTTCTGCTTCATTTTCTACATTTTGTTTCTCCACCACAGAGGAGAAGGAGGAAGACTATTCTTCAGTTGTCCTTTGGAATTTTTTGCTTCTGAAGTGAAATATATGGCAGCCAAAACACATACTTGGTGCTCAGAAATATCCTGAAAGTGTCAGCCCTGCAATCCTTGTAGCTTGACTATATGTGATCTTTTCACCTTTTAGACCGCTTTCAAAACCTGTGATGCCTCAGGTCAGGTAAAGTTAACTAGCCACCAGACTCAGATTTGGTAGGTGCATTGTGTTCTTCAGTACCACAGCTGAGGCTAATATTGAGTAATATTTGAACTAGGTTATTACACACATGTAAAAAGCCTGCATGTTAAAAAGACATAAATAAAATGGGGTTCTTTGCCTGTAAGTTGTTGAAGATTATGTTTTTTCCTTATTTTCTGGAATATATGCATGACATAATGTGTCATTTATATCAATACTATATTTTATGCACTGTGGAATTTAGAATAGCAGTGGAATGGTTTGTATTGAGAAAATGTTAGCTGAACTGTACTGCAGAGTCTGTGTGGTTTTCTTATTGCTAGATCTCTTTGTAAGTGTCTGAAATATCTTTTTAGATGCCCTTTTTTTAAGGAAAATAATATAATTATTATGTAACTTTTTTTTTGTCAAATAATGAGGCTGTCATTTTGTAAAAATATTGAAGGGGGAGGGAAGGTAAATATCCAGACAATATTACCTCTGAAGTGCTGGGTAATTGTACAGGGCCCTGGGCAAAAACAAAACATAGACGTGCAGTAGTCATAGCACATCTTGTCTTAACTTGTCTTTGTTAGTGTAAGTGAAAAGGTTAATGCTGTTCAATTCTGTCAACACAGAACGAGGCACTGTGGCACCTTTGAAATCTTAACTTACTCACAGTGCGACTTACGTTATTCCTGAGAGAATCACATTATTTACAAGTTAGTTTAATAAGAAGAATGCCATCTAACCACGTGCTGCTGTATTTTACATACATACTTTACAAAAAGAAAAAAAAGAGCCCCAACAGATTGCTTTTAGTATGCTTATCACAGGGCAAAGCTTTGCTGATGTCTACCAGCAGCATATGGTAAGGTCTCAGCCACCTACTAGCCATTAGAGCTTAATCCTGCTAAGCAAGACAGATACCAGAGATAGGTCCTTGCAAGAATTTTGCCTTGAAATTCTTAGGAGTAAAGTTGCATTTAAAGCCGAATAATTGGTGATGACTTAAATTCAATTACAAAAACATCAGAGGCTCTTTCTTGACTGCCTCGCACTTTGTGTAGTCAGTTAAATGTGTGTGCAACAGTGCTGCCAAAATGTCCACGTTTGGCACAGACCTGGCAAAGATATCCACAAAGACACAGGTGTAAGTCAGTAAAGAAGCAGATCCTCAGTTTTCAGGGCCACATCTTCATCAAGCAAAATGCCGTCCAACTCACCTTAAATTACCTAAACTGTAAATCAAAATCGTCACAATAAAAGTGAAATAAATATTAGTAGACTATCTGTTGTTACTTGCAACTATTCCAGTTCCTTTTCAGTTTTTTTGTTTGTCTGACCAAATGTTTTTGACCAACCTGTCCTCTGGTGTCAGTACAGTAACTCTAACATAGATGCACTTATCTCAGGAAACAGCCAGCAAACAGGGATGTAATCTCTCCTGTACACAATTGTCCTATTAATAGGGACAGAATATTGGGGTTGATTATTTAAAGAGTACTCAGACTAAAGGGGCAGTTACGGTCAACTTAGATCTCCCAGCATATTAAACCACTGCAGAGCTGTTGACTTAAACAATAGTGTTCTTTTTTTTTATCAATTACAGACTCCAGCAATCAAGCTCAACACGCAAACATTTCATTAGATCTTCTATTAGCTGCTCCACAGCTGATCCCAACAAGCAGGCCTCATGCGGGAGAAGTGAATAAGAGGTCAATATGAAAGTATACCCTGGAATGACTACTACCTACACCAGAGCAGGAAGTATGGCCACAGCCACAGGCATACCTAGCTTGCATAGGATGCTTATGACGCTCAATCTGCATAATGCTTCTGGCTCCATTCCCAAAACTACCCTCTGTGCTAGCTCATACAGGGCTGACAGATGATTACTCCATGAGGTACTGACAATACAGAAGGACCCTGTTCTTATGCTCCTATGGTGATACCTCCCTTAATGCATCATGAGGTCATGCATAATCCAGACTGAAATTTTCTACCACCATCTATGACTAAAAATCCCTCATTCTTGTCATCCTTAGTCTGAGCTTGATTTCAGAGGATTTCAGTTTTCAGTATCTGAAAACATGATTATGCCAAGAAGCAGAACCAGAGCTGCAGGTATCTTTCCAGCATTGCTAAGGATTAAAAGAGATTAAAGATTTTGTCATATACCAGCAGTACATCTATTCTACTACCACCAATTCCAAAACACCATCTACTATTTCAAGCTCACTCACTTTGAGATGACCAGCTTTAGAACTCATTACATTTATTTAAATCAAATATATCTGGAATAGAGTACTTGAAACTTGGAAACAAACAACTCCTGGTCCACCCACACACCCAGAATCTCCAGAAAATGAGCACTTTTCAAAATATATTTAATTCTATCTTTGATTACATTTCACCTGCATTTTATTTCAGAACCTTTTATTATTAGCAAAACTATGAATCACACTCATGTTATGTTAATCAAAAAACAAAAGGTCTAAAATACTCCCCCTCTTGTCTCTCAAGTATGCAAAAGATGGATCAAGTCTCCTCGACAGTAATAGTCTAACCATTTTATTAATACTCTCCTTTCACTTTTTCCTGGACAGAGTGGTTGTTCTGATATGGCTGGAACATGTCCCCACAAACCTATCTAAATTGCTGTTGAGACTATTATACACTACCCTACTCCAGGATAGAAAGTAGACCAATCCAGTAGGGAAGGACATGCTATATCCGTAATAGTCATGAGCCAAATTCTTATCTTCGTTTTTACAAGTAGGTAGAAAAAACCAGTGTGACTAACATTCATGAACACAGGCGTTCATAAATAGAAGCAGACCTAGTCTGGTTTTGCATCCAAGCCTATCATTTGTACATACAATGAGGAAAAGAGGGGAAATAGATTATCACACAACAACAGAAAGCAAGCAGTACTTGCATTCAATGCCAACATAAAAAATGAAGCAAACTGAAGCATCTGCCAGCAAGAAAACATTAGAAACACCTTTCAGACTTCCATCTTTGCTCAAAGAGGGTATCTGTCCTCCTGTTTGCTATTGACATCTTTCTAAAACAACTTTAATATTTCTTGCTATTTAATACATGTCAGAGCACTTGACAACACTCACAATCTCTATTAATCAAAGGCTGGGTAGCTGCCACAGCCTGAGCAGGAGCATAATCCTTAAGATTCAGTCCCCCTTCAAAAGGAAACAAAAAAGATGGCGGCAGTTTGCCTGACAACAGAGTAAACAGATTATTGTGTTATTGCTGGCTGATTGCCGGAGTTATTTTGAAGCTCCATAATTCGTTTAAAGAGATTTTTGACATTTATGAAATGACTTCTATAATCAACTGACAGTGCAATATCCTATAATTGTTCAATTAAAAATGACTACTAGTGCATTCATTTATTAGTAGAATCAGATAATTGTCTTGCCACTAAAGAGTACTTCACACTTTGCGCATCACATGAAAATGTTTGAGTATAAATCTGTGGCACAGCAGCCAAAGTCCTCAGGATTTTTCAAGTGAAGGTGTAATTATTACAGGCCTCTGGAGTAAATGTAGTTTCATGTGTTAATCTTTAAATGGATCGCATGTGTCTTGCAAGACACGCTTCTGCATAAACTGTCACGTCTGGTGAGATGGACACGGGCAGGTTTTCAGTGGCCAGTGAAACTCCTGTGATTTAAAACAGGGTCAGCTTAAAAATTGATATCTAAATCACGGAGCTGATCTTCCTTCCCTTCACTCCTCCTGTTCCCAGAAGGACACTGTTCTACTGCAGGAAGGCAACAGAAGATGGGTGCACAAATAAATCAGTTTTGTGGGGGAAATTGGTCTGGAATATGGATCCATGAGCTACAGAGCCATTACCTGGTTCTCTTTAGCTTGGAGGAGACTAAGGGGTGACCTCATTTATGCTTTCAAATATGTGAAGGGTGGGTGTCAGGAGGATGGGGTCAGGCTCTTCTCGGTGAAGCCCAGTGACAGAACAAGAGGCAATGGCTGTAAGCTGAAGCATAGGAGGTTCCGTGTGAATAGACACAGAAATTTTTTCCCAGTTCAGGTGCCAGAGCACTGGCACAGACTGCTCAGAGAGGTTGTGGAGTCTCCTTCTCTGGAGATATTCAAAACCCATCTGGACATGCGCCTCTGTGACCCGGTCTAAGGAATCCTGCTGTGGTAGGGGGGTTGGACTAGATGATCTTTTGAGGTCCCTTCCAACTCCTAACATTCTGTGATTCTGTGGACACCCATACTATATACTCCTGGGACATATTTAAATCTTCATGAAATACCTGGTGATTTTTAGATATATTTGAAGTCCACTTGAGATCACCCAGAACCTTAAAACAATTTCAGAACAGAGACTTTCTCTTTAAAAGTGAACATTTTAACTAACATTATCCAAACGATCTGCTAAGCAAAAATCACAGATCAATTTTTCATAAAATAATAAAAAAGCTCTCTACTTCAAGTAGGTAGAGATCATGTCAAAGAATCATAAACTCCTAGAATCATTATGGTTGCAATAGATCTCTGAGATCATTGAGTCCAACTATCCACCCAGCATTACCATGCTCACCATTAAACCATGTCACCAAACATGTCTAGGAACAGCGATCCCACCACTTCCATGGCTAGCCTCTTACAATGCCTAATAACTTTCTCGGTAAAAGTTTTTCCCAATATCTAATCTGAACCTTCCCTAGTGCAACTTGAAGCGATTTCATCTAGCCCTATCATGCATCAGATAGTTGTAGATAGAGATAAAGTCTCCCCTGACCATCCCCTTCTCCATGCTGAACAATCCTAGTTCCCTTAGCTGCTCCTCTTACCACTTGTGCTCTAGACCATCTACCAGCTTCATTGTGCTTCTGTGGACATACTCCAGCACCTAAATGTCCTTCTTGCGGTGAGGGCCCCAAAATTTAACACAATATTTGAGGTGCAACCTCAACAGTGCTGTATACAGGGAGATAGTCACCTCACTAGTCCTGCTGGTCACACTACTGATGATACAGGCCAGGGTGTTTTTGGCCTTCTTGGCCACCTGGGCATGCTGTTGGCTC
Organism: Galbula dea; assembly: GCA_013399015.1. Lineage (NCBI taxonomy): Eukaryota > Metazoa > Chordata > Aves > Piciformes > Galbulidae > Galbula > Galbula dea. The sequence continues at coordinate 162,635 of VWZX01004334.1, forward strand.
GTATTCAGCCAGCTGTTGACCAACACGCCTGGATCCTTTTCTGCCATGTAGCTTTCCAACCACTCTGTGCCAAGCCTGTAGCATTGCATGGGGTTGTTGTGACCTGGCACTTGGCCTTGTTGAACCTCATCCCGTTGACCTTGCCCTATCCATCCAGCCTGTCCAGATCCCTCTGTATGGAAATATGTGTAAACAAATCACTGAAAGACAAGCAACAGTAGCAACCCTTTCACAAATACAAAGGTATTTTTTACATTATCTCTCTGTTTCTAAGGACAACCTTTCAGACTTCTTGGCTAAAATTCACAAATAATATTCAGATAACAATAATTAAAGGAATCTAGTGCATAGTCACCAGGTGGAAGACAATATTTAATTTGTGGCTGCTACAGTATACTATTTAGCAATGTCGTTTCAGAGTCTCAGTTGAGTTTAAGTCCTGCTCTCCTCTTCTATCCCTCTACCACCACATATCAGTTTAAAAGAACGTAATGTTTCTTCACCTCATGTCTGAGCTTTTCTGTATTGCCTTTGTTCCAGTGATCTTCAAATGTTCTAATGAACCAGTAATTAAAGAGTTATACTGTGGCTTTGCCAAGTGTTACTTTCTCTGTTTTGTGCAGGGAGAAAGCTGTAAAGCAGGGGAATTACAGCCAAATTTTTCACTAGCTGTCCCAGGATTAGCTGGATCCCATCTAGAAAGCATCAGTGGGTCAGCATCTGGAGAGCACCTCATTTTGCAGCATACAGCCCGTTAAAACTGATGGGCAGATGTAGCTGCGTGGAAGCAATCAGGAGCCAGCCTTCAGCCAGGCACCCACTCCCTCAGCAGAATTTTATGAGTGGCATGCCAGAGCCCTGTGGCAGAGCCCACATCAGCCCTAGATCTCCTCATCTCTGTTGTAATCGCAAGTCCATCCTTCCTCCTACTTAGGAAAAAATAAAATTTAAATCAATGTGTCATCATATCAGATCACCTTCCCTACAAAGCTTTTCCAATGACCTATCAAGAATACGCTGCTTCATAGAGTGCATTTACTCCCTGTTTTCTTCCACCCCTTGTACCTTTTCTGTTGTCATTTGTTGTCATTTCAAACCCCTTTTTTCTGCATGTTGCATGGATTTTAGAAAGACTTTTGATAAAGATGGTCCTGGCAGCTGGATGATAAATACTATTTTCTTAACCTGACTAGCTTTGTCAGCCACCTGCAACTGCAGCCTGCCATGCGTTGGAAGCAGCTCATTAACTTTCCCACAGCTTCCCAGGAGTTTTCCTTGTTTTCTTTCACCTTGGGTGTGTGCTGCCTTCTCTGCGAACAGTTAACTACCCAAGCAGGCCAAGCGGGCTTTGGCACCACAAGCATAGCACGCTTCAGGCAGCCTCCCTGCTAAGGCTCAAAATCTCTCTTAAACACATTAAGCAGCCCATTTTGGATTGATAGTGCAGTAATTATTCTGCTTCACCCTAAAAACCATCCTGGGGTAATTGGCGCAGAGGAAAATTACCCAGAGTCCTCTGCCACCTGGTAGTTAAGGAACGAATCCAGGGAAAGATAAGTGAAGCAGGGAAAAAATCGGCACTTATTTGATTTTAATCTCACCACTTTGCAAGCATTTAAATTGCCTTAATCAGGTGGCTGGCTCCCAGCCTAGCTGGTAATCTGTTATCAAATTTGAAACTAGATTTTTTAAAATGTCAGTGTAGGCTGAGAATTGAAGTCTATTAACAGTTATGAGCCTCCCTCCTAAACTTCCATAATCTATGTATTAATGATCCCTTTTACAAAGCTGTCAAATATTACTTTATTATAACTATATATTAGTTACGTCAGTCTGAAAGAAGAATTTAATTATTTAATTTTTAAAGGTGGGGGGAGGGAAAAAACCCCAAAGCCCATACACATGCACAATACCAACATTCTTAACACTGAAACCCGATTTTTCCGAGGCAATAACTTGAGTGTATGGAATAACCTTGATAAATGTAATTGAATTTTTCTCTGATAAGATTAACTAGCGGTAATTGTGAATGGGGAAGGTCTGACCCACTACAAATGAGATGTATGACGAGCTGAAAATAATCAATTTTTTTTTCCTTTCTCTTTCTCTCCTCCCCCCACTTTCTGCTTCCACCCAGCCTACCCCCCTTTCTCTCCATCCTGTAAAAAAATAATAAAACAAAAATCCTGAAATAGTAATTTTGGGCCTGGCAGGATGAAGCATTTATGTCTGAAATGTTTTTGTATGTGCTGATTATCTGCTATCTTCTCAGTGTGTCTAATTGTGCTGAGCTCAGTTTAAAATGAGATCAACACATTTAAACCCCAGAAGGCTTAATTAAGGGAGGGACTTAATGCTTTACAAAAAAGGGGAATTTACATCTTTTGAGAAACGTAGTACAAATTCTACCTGCACCTTCCCTGACTAGAGTGATCCAAATTTTTGTAGTTTATTGAATTGCTTTTAAAAATAAACACAAAAGATAAAACTTTGGAACTCATAATTGCTGGTAGTGGCTGACAGCTGCAATTTTTTTAAAATGCTTACTACTGTTTGCTTTTTGTTTACACATGCTCTTGTTTCAAGCTGTCCTGATCAAGCAAGCGAGAATGTAATATCTAAAGCAAACTTGAAAACTCCAGCATTTAAAGTCTTTAAAAACACACAACATCTATGTGCTTTTCAGAGTTGAAGGTGCCTCTGCTAGTGCATGGAAAAACATACATGCAAATTCAGACAAAGCACTCCACTGCCTTGTATTTGTTCCCATTAAGTAGACAAACTATTGCAGTGGAAATTAAAAAAGGGTGATGGAGAGGATCAACTCTTTTTAGTTGTATGATAAAAGTGAATCAAGTATTCTTTGAACTTAATGCCATAGTTAATTTTTTTTCTTCCTCCCTCATTATCCTATAACTCTGACCATTGAACTTTAGTGCTGTAGATCAGGCTAAAACACTACTGACAACTAGGGATTCATATTCTCTTCATTCAATCCTGTGTATGTTCTGTGAAAGAGTCTTCAGAAACATAAAATCTGCCGACAATGAAATTAATCACAAAGTACAAAAGAAAAGCAGCTGGCATCCAACTACTGAATAATGCAAAATGTGCAGATTTAAATTACATGTCACCCTTAATGTATACAATATATCTATATCTACACACACAGACACACTTGTTCTATAATCAGTAAATAATTTTTCACTGTCTGCAAAGTATGTATTTTAATTCAGAAATAGTATACTAAAATTGCATCAAAATTAAATACCAGATGAGTTCATAGTGATTAATGTTACTGCAATGAATACTAGAAAGAATAAAGTTCAGTAGGAAATATTTGCAATTTAAAAGGAGAGTTTAAAAAAAGAAAAAAGCTTTTATATGCGAGAAGGTTGCAAGTGAAACCAGTACAAATCTATGTCAATATCTCTTTCTAAGTCTCTAATTAGCTAAAAGTATCAAATACAACAAGGAGAGAAAGTAAAGTTTCCTTCATTTATGTGTTCATTAAAACATGGATTATTTATAAAGGTACTGCCTGGAAAACTACAGGAGAAAATCACTAGTGAAGTTACTATTTTCATGCAAAACTGTGGGTAAATTATAGTCCTGGAGACTGGTATTATTTTTCTTTTATCTAATAATGATAATAATAGTACAATTAAAGAGAAAACTCAAGTCTGTAACTCCTTGTCTTGAATTCTGAAGTTTGCTAGCCCTGAGCTGCACAGCCTGGAGAGCAGACAAGAATCCAGTGTACTTTATTTCTCAGCTTTTGACAGCCTTTATTATTTCATTTATCTCCTATTCATAGTGAGATGTAAACATCTTACTTCCCAGTGTGATCCTCATATCAGCTGTGGGTCAGTTTAAAATATTGGGAATCAATACGTTATAAAACATCAGCCAGTACTAAAAAGACAGAGCTAGAGCAAATTCATTGAATGTCAAATAAAAAAAATAAACAAACATGGACAGATTAAAAAAATGTAGCAAGATCATAAATAAAAAGACCAGGAAGCAGAAATATGTATTTCTAAAACAATGACTTGACAAGGAGTATGTCCCTACATTAAATACTAAGCCACTTACGACAAGAAAGATGAAAAATTTCAGGTAGGCACAGGAAAAAAAAAAAATCAGAATTTTTGAATAAATCTTTTAATTTAATAGGAAACCTACATCGTAATAGTCCTCCTTCCTATTAGAGGAGTGGTGAGAATGGGTAATATGGGCAGCAAAAACTTAATTCAGAGTCGGCTTGTTGTTTTGCTTTAATATATTGGACTAGACATCTCAGACTGACTGTGTAGAGGCAGGAGACAGAATTCACGTCTTAGGCAAATAAACTGGCATTGTGGACATCTTGTAGCACAAGCTTGACGCAAATGAACCAGGCCTCCTGCTGTTCCCTTCACAGGCCTCAGTCTAGTCAATGATAAGCCTATAAGCAGAATGGGTCTAAAAAAATTTCTTTGACAGAACCATTTTCCAATTCAAAAATGTTATTTCATATAAAAAATGCAGGAAAAAGCTAGTTTAGAAAATTACTATTCAGGAAGACACAAGCATTTCAGATATCATAAATCTGACTATTTGAGTATTTCACACTGTACCAAACACATTGATACAACAGCTGATATTTGATGAGATTCTATGAGATAAACCTATTTATGTGTTGTATGATGTATGGCAATGCTTTGCCATGAGCAAAACGAACTGATCAGAAGTTATCCAAATTAAATTGTAGATTAAAACTTCACATTTTTAAGAGCTTGTTTCATGGGAAAACTTGATTTTTTTTAAAATAAGAAATACACCAGTTTCTTGGCAAACATAAATCCTTTTTCTGACCAAACATGCTTATGGTATGTTTTTCCTCATCCTGAAATATCTGTCAATTTTCAAAATATATAGATAAAATAATTTTAACAAAAAATGGATATTGAAGTTGGAAACATTGGGGGATTTGCAGAGAGGAAGACGGCAGATAAGGAAGAGAAAGAAAAGGGAAAGAAGAATGAAAAGGGAAGAGTTGTAATCCAGGCATTTGGGTCAGATCTGTGTCTACATTGCAGAGTATAAGACATAATATTCTTGTAACCTTCCCTACCACAAACCCCTCTGGCTCCACACATGAGCACTGTTCTAACAATGTATTATATCAAAGCAGACTGAAGCACACCAAAATGTGAGCTCATCTCCCTTATTTCTGCAATTTCTGTGAAACACTGGTCTTCTGCATCACTTCATTTAGCCTTAAATATTTGCTTGTAACATATTATGAGATTTCAATATTTTTTTTTTATTTGGTTTGTGGAAGTTTTCTTTCTTTCACTTGAAGATAACTTAAGTGTCAATTTGAAATGAGTTGGTTTTTTTAGATGAGAAAGTACATGCTTTCTGAAATAAGACTCTGCTTCACAAGAATTGATATGTTTTCAAAAGTTCCTATTCATTCTCCCAAATTTCGCAGTTTGTCAGATTCTATTCAAATTTCAAATACATTTGCAGCATTCATTTCCTCCCCTATAATGATATTCCTAGCCATTTTGGCAAATACGCTATTAATCACACATATACTGTTCAGTACTCTTCATATCTATCCTATGATTTCATGGGAACCCAGGTGCTGGGAATTTATCATCAGCCACTGCTCACAGCCTTCCCAAAGACCCTCACAGACACTACCTGACAGGCAGAAAGTACCATAAAGGCAAGGTCAGGAATGGCTAACTAGTAAGCTGGAAATAGAGAGGCCCAATGGCGACAAACTAACAATAGTACAGAAAATACAGATCATCTTTCACTGGAATTGCTCTCCTACACTTCCTCTCTCATTCCTTTTGTTGGAAGCCTGAAGAAAACGGCAGCTCATGAATTGTGTCACCTTAGGACCCTAATTTATTTGGCTACCTTTTTCTACCACTTGCTGCAACATCATTTCCTCTACTCATGAGTCTTTGCACAGAGCCAAAGCTCAGTCTGGCCAGTACACTCATGGGTGTAAACGTGCAGTCTGCAAAGAACAATTCACAGAAGTCAAGAATTGGACCCAAATCTTTTTTTCACAAGGTTAGGTCTTCAGCCATGTTTTTGATGGCTTCTTGCATCAGGGTTTCAGGGTCATGTAGCCTTTCTGGATCTGGCCTTCAGATCAGCAATCCTACCTCCAGCCCTTGAAGAAAAGAACCTGCTTTCTCCTGCTTATCCTATTCCCACCTGCCCTGCAGTACTGCAGAATGGAGGAGGTACACCCTGCTAGGGCTTTTCTTCAGTCAGTGCCACAAAATCAGCCAGGAAACATCTTGTATTTCTTCAGTTAGAGCAGACATGCTCTTTCTGGTTTGATTCCTTCTCTCATCAGCTCTGACACTCTTGGGCTTAGGGTCTTTGCATAGGAGGAGAAGGGGAGACTGAAGACAGCGATTACAGCTTGTTGACTTAAACACTGCGATAGCACTTTAGTCCTATGTATTTATAGCATGCCCACTGCGCACAGATGCCCCCAAAGTCCTCTATCTCATTTTTTGCTGGTTTTAGTATAGCATCTTTTCTACAAAGAAGATTTAAATTTGATATCAACCAATTTCTAATCACACAAACACAAAACAGAGCTTGTGTTCAGGTGGTTTTCTTCATTTAGAAATTTTCTGTGAGCAATTTGTGAAAACAATACTAAACGCCGGTCTGAGAAAATGGTACACCCTTGAAATGTCACTGGTAAAGAGATGGTACTTGCTAGACACTGTCTGAGGAGTCACTTTCTCTGAGGTGTTGGCTCTGTTTAGGCTTGACCTGGCAAGTCACAGATTGCAAAGCAGCAGCTCCACCACTTGAAATAGAAAAGAATCTTTCTTGAGAGACAAAACCAATAAAAATAAGATCATCTTTCAGGTTTCTTGACACTAGAGGGCAAGTCCATTTTAGGTAATGTTGTATTTGATGAAGAATTTTAAAATATGTTTCCCTAATAAAAGCATTAAATAAAGTGTTCCAACTCTCACTCACTTGTGAGGAGTCTCCTCATGGACTCCTCTGGCTCCTGAGGTAGAATGGCTCTGCTTACGTTGATGAAACTAAGAGGGCTGAAAAGAGCAGTCATGAAACCTTAGACCACAAGTAGCTCACTGATATTAGTGATGGATGATGATCAGCTCCCACTGTAAGGACATTTTCCTTAAACTCACAGATTTTCTATTTTACTTTAATATTCTAGACTTCTGGTACTTGTTATAAGAATATTGATTGCCAGTGGTCAGCAAGATGGATACAGGATAGAGAGAGAGATGTGAAAAATTCTTCAAGTACTCTCCCTCAAATTAGCACCTCATCTAACCATTTCTACCCATTAATAAGAAACACAAGGAAACCAGTGTTTAACTCCTGTCTTTCTGCTTTGCAGGCTCCTCTGTGGTGCCCTCCTCTTTACTGAGAATCAGACACCACAGCTCATTAAGCCAGACTTTGAAAGATAATAAACCTTATAGACTCCTTTACTTCTCTGAGGTTAACGTCTCTTTAATAGAAGACAATGGTCTTGTGGTTAAGCCACAAACTCAGTGCCAGGGGACCTTGGTTACAATCCATTACACATACAAGCTTTGGCAACCTATATTACTTATCTTGCCTTAACTACATTTCAAAGATGAAGGTCAAATAATATTCCCTTTCTACTGGCATAGCACAAAGATAATCAGGGTACAGAATGAATGCTGTGCTTCTTACATGGACAGCCTCCTTCGGATGAAGAGTTCATGTCCAACCCAGGGGCATGAGCTCTTTGGTGCTAATCAAAGGTGGGGGAAAAAAGAAATCGTAAATCAACTTCCTTCAGATGAAATTGTAAATTAAGATGATAGCAACTATTGAAAGAACTTAGATGCCCTTCATGGTCTGTAGCAGCTGGGTTTAGACACCTGAACATCCCATCTTTATTTCCCCAAGCAGAAATACTTATAAAATGAGTTGATATGAAAACTGCCTAGTACTTCTTATTTATGCTGCAAATCAGGACAAAACTGACCCCTGAAGCTGTGATTACTGTCTTCACCTATATTATCCAGAATTACACATGATGTACTAACGTATTTCCTATGCCACACCTACTAAAACTTCTCATCATATAGAAAAACTTTTGTATTCAACATCTGTAAACCTTGCCTTCTTTCAAATACAACAGACTCAGTTTCCTCTTGAATATCACAATTTAGCACCATAGTGCTGTAGACACTAGGACCTTAAAGACTAAAGCAGGCATAGAATAAATTTGTGTAACTACAACTGAGAACAGTAGGAGGTGATTCCACTATCTGCTTCTGAATTGTGCAAACTACACTGAGGAATGTTCAGTTAAGTCTTCTATAACATTTTATCATAAATAATTCCAGCTTAAATACACTTGGCAAACAAACTTACAAGACATAAAGCAAGATATCTTCTTCTGAAATTTTTTTTACCAGCTAATTCAAAAACTCCAACAATTTATCATGCGCCATTTAATAGCTTTTGTAGAACAATATAGGTGTTTTGTAACATACAGACAGAAGGTATGTGAAATGTAACAAAAATTATTGTTATAGCTCACTTATTTGGAAATAACTTGACTTATAACAGAATTCTTTTTAACCAAATATCTAATATTTTGCAATACATTTGGCAGGGCAGGTTTTAGATGGGTACTGTTTCAAACAGCAGTAGTGTTGTCGTATGTGTGATGAGCTTTGTAGGAAGAATTGTTCCATTTATCAACTGAGTTGTCAGGAAAATATTCTTTCTTGTTCAATATTATTTCCTCCAATTTTCACACTCAGCTCAAAAAAAAGATATTGCTATTGCTTACGAAGCTTGTGGAGCTTTGTTTTGGGTTTCTTTTATGGGTTTTGGGTTTTTTAAAAAGCAGTCTCTTACTAAGACCTGTTGAGTAAAGAGTAGTAGTTACGGGATGCCATGAAATTTTGTACCTTCCAGACTAATGATGATAGTCTCCTCTCTCTTATTTAGAGTATAAAACCTCTCTTTTATCAAGCTATGTATTGCTGCTGCTTAGAAATATTAATAAGAAATCTGTGTGAACCAATATTGAACTAATACCAGATACTGAACTTCCCAATGTTTTCCGTCTTCATCTGTGTCTTTACACAGCAGAGTAGCGTAGCAAGAGAGAGCTGAGTGGTTTGTCATAGGAATTGCATAGGTGTATTTTGGGAGAAAAAATTCATCTAGATTAAAAATGGGAATTAGACTGCTGAACTCCAGGTCTCCCTGTGACTGTGTACTATAGTGGAAAAGTGACATTCAATGTAGAACTTGATGAAGGAAAAGAGATTTGCATGGGTAAAAAAAAAAAAGTATTCTACTATTGGGGATAACTAAGTGCTTTTATCAAACTGTCAGATAAATAAATAAAAGATAGCATTCCCAGGTCAGTATCTGTTTCAGAATTTCCAGTCTAAAGAAGTAAAAAATGTAAAATCCATGTACTCTTGTAGAAATGCCAAAATTTCCCATAGAAATTTCAGACCATCTAAGAGGCCCTAATGCTTATGCTTGACCAATGGAATTGGTGCTGAAAGTTCCTTGAGACAGATTCTATTAGCAGCCTAAGGTTGATTGCACATACAAGCTCAAATATGGTTTTGAGATTTTCAAAGTAATTTTCTAAAAGAAAAGCATGCAATGTAGATTACACTTGACATGGTCTAGGTGGTCTAGCAATCTAGAAACAAAAGATAAAAGGAGCTTTCCTATCTTTTTTTGCAAATAATTTTTCTAAATTGTTTCTGTTTAAGACTGCTTTTTGCCTTCATTAGAAATCTAACTTATTGTTAATAAGTTTTGTTGTTAAGTCCTTAGACACTGATATAATGCATTTATCACCATCTGAGGTGTAGCTCTTAGTTCCACGTTCTGTGTAAATTCGAAGCAACCAATAGAGTAAATATGCAGGCACACCAGCAATTTTAAGACAATAGTCAGTTCTGAATTGTGCTTGCTGTTTGTGACCTGTCTGCTCAGAAACCACCATCTTAGTATCACCCTAGTCCATATCCTCAACCCAAAACTGCCTGTAGTACCACCTCTGATAAGACAAGAGGAAAAGTGTCTGGCAAGAAGTCCACCTTTTGTTGAGGTGGATATGATCTGGGTGAAAATACGTGTACAACTTCATGTTTTTTTACAGAATATTCATTAAAAAGGTCAGAAACTGTTGGAGAACTAGAGCACCAGCTGGGCTGTGCTTTAGTGAAGAGGGAAACTTCAGAGGCATTTCATTTGCTTGTGAAGCAGATCTATGTAGATGTTGCATGCCTTTTCTGTTACTTCATAAGCACTTGTTTTTACTGAAAACCAGACTTCAGCTAATAACAAGTGTGTGAAATGGACTGACCGTAGTCAGAGTTGGTCAGCTTTTACTGCAAAAATCATTACAAGATAGATCTGCAAACCCATGCAAATTTGCCAAAACTCAAAGAACCACTAATTACAAATAACCTTTTAAAAGACACACTACAAAGACAATAACAAACACATGAAAATTAAACCAAATTTGTGTGGCCTGCCCACATTGTGAATGTAAGGAAAGTCTTCACAACTATTTTCCTTATACATGCAGTCTGCAACTTTTCACACTATAATAGCTAAGCTATATCTAGTAATTCAACCACATTTTGCTCTACTATTATGCTTTGACCAAATCCTACTTCAAATTAACATGTATTGGCTCTTATTGGGTCTGAATATTAATAATGCCCCAGAAGCCACAGGCTTCCAAAGAAAATGAGGTTCCCAACCCCTCTGAAAAGCAGACCACCTCTTCAAATACCTAAACATGCCTACATCTATCTTTCTCAATATCCATTTCAACAATAAGTATTTGTCACAAGACAAAAAACAATACTGTTTGAAAACAAGTTCCATATTTTGGGGTGATGTGCAACATCTTAAACATCAATATTCAAGTAGCTGCTTTGCCAAAAACCACACTCTGAAGCAGGTGTTTAGAGGTGGGGCTATGATATTATTTATCAAAATAGTGTTTCAGAGGCACAAGTTACTCTACTCCTTGAAATCATGTTTCAGAACTTCAACATTTCCCGCAATCTGTGGGTAAAAGAATCTCATTCTCATTTTGAGAGAAAATAGGCAGAATATTCCTTAATCAAGGTCATAACAAAAAAGCTTGAGAAAGAGACTTGTGAAAATCAGTTTCCAGCTTTCAGCTAGGTTTCTATACTTCTCCTAATGCGAATATTCCACTTATTCCTTTAAAGAGTTATCAAAAAGAAGCATTAAGATCACTGATATAATGAAGTCAGAAAATTCTAGGGTTTACTCCATACAAAGAGATAACAGGTAGTATTTTTCTGATGCAATAGAAAGGAGAAATTGCAACTTTATGTATTAAAAGGACATAATGCTATATATTACAATGTAAAGGTATTGTCAAGTAAATATTAGGCTTTAACTGCAGAAATAGCTTGTGCAGCTCCTCAAAATTGTAATTGCCAGCTTTATTTTCTTATACCTGAGTGAAATACTGCATCTTTGGGAAATTTACAATTTGCACTATTTATCGAGACAGTTCCAATTCCTTTTTTATTTGTTTTCCAAAAGTACCTATTTTTTACCTCTGCTGACCAGTGCAAAATCAAGCCCACTAATGTTTATAGAATACCACATTATTGTTAGATATTGAATCCAAATGCAAGCACTGCAGCTTCTAACAGATAGGAGCTTGATGGAATCTGTCTGGAGATTGCAGGTGTCCAGATTGTCTCGGCACATACTCTGGTAATAGCCCTTGACACAGAAGACAGGAAGAGCTCAGCATTTTCTAAAACTTTCTGAAGCTTTGACATTTTAACAAGAATATAAAATACCTCTCTTGCCTTTAATTTTCAGGTTTATTATGAGCTTGGTAGTTATAAACTCAGAGGAAATCCAGGCAGCTACCTGTTAACATTTAAGGTAGTGATCTGCTGCATAGATTGAACAAGAGAGGAGGGATAGTGTTGTTTCAATATTTTTTAATAGATCCTTGATCTAATGTTTTATCTAGTGTGTTAATAAGACACCAACTGATCAAGAAGGCTGAAGTTACTCTGGCAAACACAAAGAACTGATCCTTCCTAGTACCTCTGCAATGTAACCAGCTACCTAGTACCTCTTGCCCTTACCTAAAACTTATTGTCAGTAAATCTCAAAATGCTCCATTAAGGAGGTAAATGTTAATATTTGTGTGCTGCACAGACATCTACAAAAATCAGTTCAAAAATCATCAGGTTAGTGGCAGGTCTGGGAGTACAACCAAGATCCCCCCAAACTGCACAGCAGTGCTCTGTCCATTGGTAATGCTGCCTCCAAAAGACACTAGCGGTCCTGGGCAACAAAGCCAAGTACAGTACAGACAGACATACTTCTGCATATTTCTGTGCAGAACAGACCTTCATATTCTGTGAGGCCTGTAGGCAATATCCAGCACTCAGAGCTAGGCAAAGAGCAATGTCTGGCTCATGGGTGACCCAAGCCAGGTCCTCCTTTTGCTGGTGCTGGCTGTGATACAAGGGGTGGCTGGAGCTCCACCACTGTTAATGGGGAGATAAGGGGAAAGATTTCCTTCCTGCAGAACTCCTTCCATTAAGCTCAATTACTGTTACATGTTACAAAGACAGAGAGGGGAATTTCTCTTTTATTGCTTAGCTGAAAACAATTGCTCTTCTGACTATGTTAAAAAATAAATTTTCTTCTTACTTAAAGATTCATAACCCTAAGAGGAAGTTGCTGTGCATGTGCTTGTCTGCTTTCAGTAAACAACACACAACAGGCTTCTGTGTAAAACAGGACTTGAGATTTGGTAGGTCAGTAAGGCATGTACTGCACCCTAACTTTTTTCTGTGACAGACACATAATTCTATTCAGTGGAAACAGTACCAGGGCAATTCACCTCTTCCTGTTTTTTCTATCTATGTGTGAGCATTTTTGAGAAGTGGGATTAGAAAGAAACCTGCAGGCATACTAATAAATAAACTTCACATGTTGTTTGATATTAAGTAAACATGAACTAAATATTTCTCTAGAGGGTTGGGGTCTCATAACCCACGGACTCCTGATTTGGTTACCTGTGACATGTGGTTCTTATACCCAAGGTTACACAATTAATTAATTTTAAAATTATTTTTGAAGTTTTACATACTGTGATAAAACAAGCAAACATATGTTTTCAAATTTTGGCTTACTTTGCTTCATATACTAGATGAACAAAAAAACAACAACCAAACACAAAACCCAATCAAACAACCAACCAAAAACAAACAAAAAGCCACCCCAAGAAAATAAAAAGCAAATAAAACAAAACTATGACACGTGTGGAACTGGTGTAAGAAGATAAAACCCATTCTGGAATAATGACCTGCCTTTGTATCAGGTAAACTTCCTCTCCCAGCAACATAATGTCCTCTCTTGTTACAATAAAAAGATTTTCAGTTTAGGAAAACGTGTTTGTCCATGTATTCATGTATAGAAATGTTCCAAGTTCTTTCCTTAAATGCTTGTCTATTTATTCCTCACTGTAGAGGATGAAAATTTACCATTAGAAAAAAGGTAAGGAAAATGTATTTGTGAAGTTTTCAGGGGTAAGGTTTTAACCTTTCTTAAGTGAATCTTAATTTTACAAGTGTGTCTTCTTGACACTGATCAGGCAGACTGGATTGGATGCTATCCAGACTACAGCTTCCTATAGTGGACAATATGAGGAGCTCACACAATTTCAGATTTTTCTTCAACAGGACAAGAGGCTGTGTGGAATCACAGAAAATGGAGTTCATTGAGACAACCAGGAGAAAGTGAGTGTGAGACATCCAACAAAAATTATTACTGAGCTCTGACATTGCTGCCAGCTCCCAGTTCTCTGAGTTTGGTTAGGATTTCTACAAAAAGTGCTTTTCTGAAAAGCTGTTAGGTAGTACTAATTTCCCTGTTCTGATCAATTCACAGAATCACAGAATGTTAGGAGTGGGAAGGGACCTCGAAAGATCATCTAGTCCAACCCCCCTGCCACAGCAGGATTCCCTAGATCAGGTCACACAGAAGCACATCCAGACGGGTTTTGAATACCTCCAGAGAAGGAGACTCCCCAACCTCTCTGGGCAGTCTGTGCCAGTGCTTTGCCACCCTTCCTGGGAAAAAATGTCTTCCTGTATTCACAGGGAACCTCCTATGCTTCACCTTACTACCATTACCCCTTTCCAAATTCCTATTTTTCAGTCTCAGTCTTCAGTAGTTTCTTTCTCCATCAGAACAGAGAAGGACTGTAAATGTTCTTTATGTTAATGTAATACAACTATGGCCAAAAAATAAAACATATACATTTGCCTCAGTTTTCTGTTAAGATAATGACTGGGGAACTGACTGCAGAATGCTTAGAAATAAAGTTTTAGAGTTAGAGGGAACTTCTATTGTGAACCCATTTCTTTCATATAAGAAAAAGTAGCATCATTGATATCTACACCTGATAAGAAAAGGAGTAAAACAAAAGGAATAGCAAAATTATAGATCTGATAGCAATGATTTTTAACAATGTTTTTTCAATCAGGAGCAGGTCTCAGAAATATCAGATACTCTCAGGAAAAGAAGCTTTATAACTACAGACCTACAGGACTCTTATGCTGACAAAGCAAGCATGAGAAAACCTGTTCTGGAAAAAAAAAAGTTATAAAACAGAGTGCTTGAGTAGAGACCGATTTCTTAACCTCCTCAAAATGGATTTTTAAATTGATTTGGAACAAAATCTGAGCTAAAAGTCACCACACCAAATAAGTATTCAGTTTCATTTGCAAAAAAACAGTCAGTGTTTTTTGGCTCAAAGTGTTTGATTTTTATATATTTCATGATGTAAGTTAAGAAAGTCAGAATTAAAAAATTCTCAATATTTTACTTGCTTTTGCTCTCTTTTCTTATGTACAGGGTTGGTCAGTGACAAACATTCCTTGGCTTAAAGGCACTTTTGTAAGGAAAATCTTTATACAAGTCTTTGGACCATCTTTTGGGATGAGAACATTGTACTACATCCTGCATTTATTTTTCTACAGCACTTAAGGGACACTAAATGCTACAAATAGTATCAGCATCAAGCATCAACATTTTATATTTTTTTATTCCATTTCCATAGTGAGGCAAAGTCACCATTATCACAGTTGTTCAGACTGAAAGCTGAGGAAACAGACTTTAATTGAGATAGCCAGCATCACATAGGAGAGTCCAGAAATAGGAGCCAGATGGCCTGATTAGCCCAGTGAACTAACCAAAAGGCTCTCCTGCTCCTAGAGAGAACTTACAGACATCTCAAGATATCTTAATCTCACATAGATTAAAACTTGGCTGCTTATGAAGAAATGGTTTTATTTAAATTTCAGAATCCAGAAAGTGACTCCAAACCCTTGATATACATTGCATTCAATTCTCTAAATTTTTTTTTTTTCTTTTATGAAAACCTACTCTGCAAATGTAACCAAGCTTTCTTGCTTGCTTACTTGTCAAAAAAGAAAACCTACCTAAAGCTCCAACCATTGTCTAAGCTTTGCTTCTGAATTTCTCAAGATGGACAGTCTTCTCAAGATGGGAGAATCATGTCATACATGCCAGTAGTTTATTATTTCCTACCTCAGTCTCATAACAAAACTTAAAAATTTCCTTGAAAAAAAATAGATGAGATATAAATGTATACATGACAGAATCAATTTTTCTTTTAGCCAAAGGGCATAATATACAGCAGCATGTCTCATGCTGCTAAAGGGAAATCATTGGAACATCATTCTACTGCCCTATGAATGGAGACTATCAAAGAGCTTAAAGAAAGGGATAGTTACTAGGGAGAGATGGAGAGCACAGGAAAAAAGTTTAATTGCTTGATTTACCTCATGCTTCCCTACACAAAACCCAGTGTCTAAAAAAATACACACAATCCATGCACACATCCTTGACTCCAGCAGGAAAACAGAGCTGTGTTTATGGAGGCTTTAGCTGCAAAACATCTCCTTTTCCTAGTAAACTCAATATATGCTAACTTTGAAAAAGGGGCAGAGGAGACTCCACCTTTATCTGCTCTCCATGGGGTGCAGCCTAAATATTCCTGAGCCCTGGAAGGCAGCCTGGGACCTGGGAGATGAAGAGCAGCTTCATTTCCATCACACACCTCATTTGCAAGGGCTGCCTATGCCAACACCTGGGCAACACTTGTAGTTCCCAGGGTTGCACAAGAGTAACTAGACTGTGGCCAAATAAACATTTTCATTGATGCTGCACAAGAGCATACTCCTATTTCACTCTGCTCCCATATTAGCTTTGCAGCACTGACAAGAGCAGAAAAGCACTGAAGATTTTGTTTTGTACTGTGTAGCAGCTGTGTGTCTCTGCACACATACAGAAAGCAAATATTTTGAGCTGGATGAAGTTACTTTGACACAGTCACCTTCCAGCACATGAGTGGGCTTCAAGGCTTTGAGGAGAACACCAGGGCAAAGAAGAGGACAAAAAGTAGAATTGCCCATTTTGCTGGCAGGATAGAAAACAGGGTACTAATTAACTGAATTGCTGGAGTTCCAAATCTATATAGTGATCACTATATAGTGATCCTTCTAGAGGTTTGTGAGCTTTTCTGTATTGGGCACTTTTCCATCAGGGAAGGGTCACCATGTCATTTTGTGTACATTAATATAAAGCACACTATATTTGCTTGTGTATCTTTAACTATAAATATAAAGACTTATAAAACTCTACTAGTTGAAGATGACTGCAGGATATTTCCATATTTAAAAGTATTGAGACAATAAAACATACGAAGTATTCTAGACACTTAAGCCTAGAAACAAAAAGGTGTTCTAAAGCTGTCTGAAAATAGACTGCATCTGTCAGAGCATAGCACTAACTGAGAGCAGTTTGAGGGGCAGAATAATCTAGACAAACTATAAAGTGTGAACCAAACTAAACCACTTTTCTAGACACAGAAAACTGGACAAAGACCAGTAATAACTCACTCTGTGTAGAAGATAACTCTAAGATTTAGTGGTTTCAGGCAGGTGGATGCTGTGGCAACAGTGATGGTTGACAATCAGATAGTGCATCCTGTGTCACAGTTATTTAACTAGTGCATCACCAGTCCTAACTACCATTTTGTTACAGGTTAGGGGCATAACCCCACCTTCTCTGTAAAGAATACAAAGGAAAATAAGTGAAAAAGTAGAACAGATACCTTTAATTCCAGACTTTCTTATATATTATTTCCTATAATACAGAATGAAGAAAAAGATTATATTAATAACTTTCTTTAATTTGGTTTTATTCTCAAACAGATTATCTAGTCTCCCTGCTATCCAGTGCATGGAAATGGTTCAAAGCTCTGCCAGAGGAGGTTTTGACTTGACATTAAGAAGCATTTTTTAACTGAGACAGTGGTGAAATGCTGGAAAAAGCTTCCTACAGAGGGGGCTGATGCCCCTGATTTGTCCATGACATTTGAACAAAGCCCTTAATAGTTTGCTTTAACTTTTGGTCAACCCTGAAATTGTCAGGCAGTTGGATTAGACAATTCTTGCAGGTCCCTTCCAACTGAAATATTTTATTGTATTTTAATAAGTGTTCAAACTACTTTGACGTGATTTTCACATCAGGTTGAATATTAACTCAACTGGCAGAGTGATAGTTAGAAGGGGAAGAGCTAAAGGTCAGAAAAAATAATTAAGTGCAAAATTATCAATCCTAGTGGTTTTGGGGTTTTTTTCATATTGTCCAATTCTTTCCAATACACAATGCAGGTAAATTCACATTTCAACTGAATTTAATAGACATTTTGTATGGACTTTTCTTAGAACACACTTTTTTCTTCTGTCATTCAGGTTAAGCTAAAAAAAAATACAGACATTGACAGCCTATTTTAAAGAGAATTTGGCCACAATACTTGGCAGCAAGCCTCCATTCCCACAACACATTAAATAAAAATAACCTAAAAGAAAACCCCACAGACAAAAAACAACAACAAAAACAAAGCAAAACCAAACCAAACCCAAAATCTAGCAGTGTGCTAATGAAGTTCAAAGCCAAACTAAACTTCATTTCTGGTCATCTATATAACAAGCAGAACTACTAACATCCCCTTTTTAACATTGCATTTCTTTCAGAGTTGTTCCAGAAAAAGGAATAAAATTTAATGAATCTCCAAAGCTGTACTTTCTTGAGTTATTACATTAGCAGGGCTTCTCATCTGATTGAGAATTTTGAGAGAATCACAGAATTCATTAAAGCAATTTACTGTATAATGGTAGATTGCTAAGATAGATCCCTACTAATGAGATGAACATTAATTAAATAAATTGTAGAAAAGATGTGAACTGTTTAGCTGAATTAAAAAGCTTGGCAAACAAGACTCAAACTCTTCAAGTCTGAATTGTGTTCACTGAGGATCAAACCAGTTTTTGTTTGTTTGTTTGTTTGTTTTACAGGAAAACATGTAGGCAGTGAGTTTGGCAGAGATGGCCAGCCTAAAGCTGTAAAAGGCAACCACACACTTTCATTTGGGAAAGCACAATATTTGTTGAATTATATATTAGAAATGGACCTCAGCAGGTAATCATCTGTATTATCAGGAAAGATCCAACGGAACAAAGTGAGGTGACCCTCAAAAAAAATCAAAACATAAGCTTCAGAAGGAGATCTCCCTCCTGGCATCTGCAGGTTGATTAAATGACCCAACTAACAAGTAACTCCAACATTACAGAAGAAAAAAAAAAGGAAGACTAGTACTCAACTTTCAAAACACATTTTAGCTTTATATTATTGCTTTTCTTTTCCATTACCTTTTATCTACTACCTAAGCATCAATCATTACTTTGGTATCACACAAAACGAAACAAAAGACAAAAAAAGAGACTGATTAAACCATTATTTACTTAGTGTCTGCTTTAGTTTTTACAAGGTATCTTCAGAGACACCAAGGATGGTGTGAACTTCCAGTAGATTCCATTTTTGGATTTTTGTTGACTTTAGTCCACTGTAGAGACAACAGCTTGGACAATATAAAAACCTCAAGCTTTTTAATCCATAAGGCACATTTTACACTAAGGACTTGAAGGTGAAAAGAGCATACATCTGGTAGAATGAGATTATAGTACTCAGAGATTTTTCCATCGATAGGCACCAGTGTAAGGTTTAAAAAACCCCACATAAAAATCACATACAATCCAATTATAGGTGGATTTAAATGAGACAACAAGGTGGCATACTGAAAGAACAAAGGAGATAAAGGAAGAACAGGATAGTCAAAACCTTAAGGTGAGGCTAAGCAGTATAATGTTATAACATGAGAGAAGCAGCTTGCACGGAGACTTGAAGGTAAAGCCATGATCCAATGGCCATGAGCTGTAACAGGCTGTGAAGTTACATTTAACTACTGCATTTTGACTGAATTAGAAAGGGGTGATGCAGGCTTAAGAGAGGTCAAGAAGAAAAATAATGCAGTAAACAAATGTTTTAAGCCTGGAAAACTGAAACAGAGAGCATTTCCAGGGGGCTCAGGAGGATGCAGCTACAAGATTTGCAAATAGTGGGGTAGTGTGAAGAATAGAAGAGCAAACACTCACAGCTCCCTGCACCTCTTCACAGAGACATGCATGTCTGCTCTTGTCCAATGGGAAGGAGAAGGGAAAATACATGAAAGTTCAAGAAGAAGAGAGAGAAATTTGTTCTAATTTTCCCCTGCTCTTAGGAGGGTAACTGCCATCCAGAGTTATGAAAGCCTGGGGAACTAGAGGTTTTCATTGTGCATGGCAGAGCAGTGGGACAAGATACAAGTCCCCAGAGACACATCCAACAACGAATTCCTACGGTAGCAGGACTAAGTTAAGTTTTGAACACCAGAAGCTTTTAAAAAACTCAGACAAGTCAAAGTATGTTATGTCGGCAATAAGACCTTGGTGTTCAGCAACCTTGGTGGTAGACCTGCTCTGACTCCTCCTTCCTCAGCAAGACGTCCTCTGTTAAAGACCTTCTCTTCTATCCAAAAGGAAAATAAAAGCAAGAATACTTAATTTTGGAACTCCTCATTATAACTATTGCCTACCAAGTTTCTGTAAAACAGTTAACATTGCTGCTATTTGGAAGACAGCCAGTTCAGCTGCATGTGGTGATGTGTGCTTTACACAAATAGCACCAAAGATGCAGTAGAAAGATGTATAAGACCAGCCAGGTAAAAAGAGACACCATCCATAACCCTGCTGATAGGGAGCAGGGGTAAAAGAACAAAACAGTATAGTATAGCCCTGGTTAATTGCTGTGTGTGAGGCAGCTCATTTGGAAAGCTCATTTGGAAAGCTCATGTGAGCTTCCTTGTCTATTTAATGGAAATAACTTCATCAATCAAGATTAACAGAGTCAATATAATAGTGAAAATAAACAAATAAACCATTTTTCCATAAAAAGACAAATCAACACCATTTTTCCTTCTAACAGAACCAAAAAATTTTGCTAAAATGTGACTTTCACCATTGTACCTATCTAATTTTGTCTCACAATTAAAAGAAAAACAGTATTGCCTTGATCCTGATGAAGAACTTTCACCCTACTTTTTTTTTCCAAAATATGTTTTGAACTTAACATACTCCTGCAAGAATTTTGAGTTTCAACACAAAGGCTTTTTCTGACTACTCTACAGGCATGTACTTATATCAGAAGACATCTTACAAAGTTATATTATTATTCAATAGTACTGAAAACTAAAGTCTATGTATAACACTTGTGCCACTGGACTTGTCACTGCTACATCACCTACATCTGGTGAAATTGCTTGGAAACCACAGCAACTTTAAAGGACTTATTTAAGCAACCCCCTACTTAAAAGTCAACTTAACCTTTTATTTTCAAGCTAGTAAACTGCAGGAAAAATTTTCCTCCCACAGCTATGTTGGTCTGAAGAATTTACAGGTAGAACTGTGAGGATAGGCCATTTTTGTGATTTGAAAGAGCTCGTTTGCACTGTTCATCCATCCTTCTGGCACTCATTCAAACCTGGCCTAAATTTAGCAGCTCCAAATTGTGAATATATGAAAATTTTTTCCCAGTTCAGGTGCCAGAGCACTGGCACAGACTGCCCAGAGTGGAGTCTCCTTCTCTGGAGGTATTCAAAACCCGTCTGGATGCACTTCTGTGTGACCTGGTCTAGGGAATCCTGCTGTGGCAGGGGGGTTGGACTAGAAGATCTTTCAAAGTCTCTGCCAACTCTAAACATTCTGTGATTTTGTGATTCTGTATATGGTGAGTGAAGTGTGAGAAATGTTAACTGGGCTGCTACTGTACAGGGATCCACATCACAAAACCATTATCTGTGAAGGCAAGAGTGGCAGAGGTGCTAGTGGCTGTGCTGCCCTTCAGAGGTCCCCCCAGAAAAGGATTGAAACACCAAGTAGTACAAGGAAACTTATTCTGACACTGCCTGTTCTGCAGATAAATAGAGGGCTCCAGAGTTGTCAATACAGCACTTTTGCTACCACTCGATTCAGTGCAAAATAAATGAGGATATTTTCCTCTTGCAGCATGTATTAAATCCCATTAGCATTAATGAGAGTTACACGTGAGTTTGGCAGAGAGCATTCACAAAGTGCAGAGCAGACAGTTTCCAAATTCTCAGCCCTCTCTTATATCTTTCAGCCATCTTTCCTCTGTGAAAGCCTTACCCTACAAAGTCCAAAACAAAAATAGTAAATCAAATTACTGCAGGCACAGTATGCTAAGATGATGAGTTGGGGTGAGGAGGGAGAAATTCAAGGGGATAATGTACATATAATTACTGTGCTTGCATTTAGTGAAGTGCTACCAGTTAAACTCCCAGACAGCACTAATAGAGTAGGAAAGCTTTGAGTTGGCTGAGCAACTTTTCACAGTACACTAGTAAAATAATAAATTGTGCTGTGACCGATAACATTCAATAATTTCTCTTATACATTGCTACAGCCACTTTTTTCTACAGTATAAAGCTCATATTTCTCTGTCCTATTAGTAATTTCCATATTGCATTTCAGGCTTCGTCTTCGAGTTAGTAGGGGAAAGTACATCAGAGCAGTAACAAAAGTAAGCTGACTGTTCTTTACAAAAAAATAGAGACAGAAAAAGGAAGAAGGAAATGTCAGGATTTTTTTTTTTACAAAAAACCTTTCACAATACACCAACTGATGCCTACAGGAAAGAAAAAAATAAGAAGACAACAGCTGCTACAACACTGCTTCATTACAGACCAAGCAGAGTAAAAGATGTGGATCCATTTTGCTTTTTTCTTCCTTGATGATATCACTAAAGCATTAATAGAATCCTTACACTCCATTGGTACAGTATGAATTTATCTACAGTGCATTCCTTATTGGTTTGAGTACAGATATGCAATATTTGTGTCTGGAAAGATGGGGAAAATGGAGTTGCTTGCCTCTTTTAAAGAAAATATGTTTCTTATTAACTACAAAAATGAAAAAAAGTTTAGTACAAAATAAAACAATATTGATATTCAGGTTAGGTTATGAGAGTGAGTGAGAAATTAAATTAATTTAATTACTATTAAAACTTTTTTGACTTGGCTTTAAATTATCCATGCTGTGTCTATTAAAGCTGGCAGTACAAGATGTACTATTGTTTTGGCTGGCAGTTCATGTTAAATCATATCACCCAAAATGAGAAAATAGCTTTATTTTAATGGGCATCTAACTTTGAAACTTATTGGTACATCCAACCATAGGATAACATTGTCCTCATTTGACTACAAAACCATAAAAAATTTACTGATTATTATCCACTTAAAATCTTTAGTAACATATAAAAATGTGAATTAAGTAGAGGGTAAAATAAATCTACAACATTATTAAGTATGATTTTCAACATATAGAAATATGCTTTTATTTAAAAAGGAACATTTATGATCAGTTACTGTGATGTTAAAAAGTCCATGTGAAAGGGAACTACTGTAGGTACAAAATAGTGTCTGTTTGAGTAGAATTTTCCACCCACAATTTTATTCTAAGCTTAGAAACCATTTTCCCCATTATAATTTCCCACGTCTCTCCACTCATCAGTACCATTTGGTTTTCAAGCATAGGGAATGATCACACTCATCATCCTTTTACACATCTAATAAATAATAAAAACTTTAAACATTAGACAATATTCTGTCCTGATGTTGCACTATGAATGAAGTAGAGAACAAGGAGCAGGAGCTAAAATCCAAACAGTCTTTACATCTAGCTGACAACAAAGCTAGCAGAAGCAAAACAGGTGGGGGGAAAGTAGAAAAAGGAGGATAAAAGGAGGCAAGGTTTGTGCAATAGTTTTATTCATGTTTTTAAATGGTGTTTACTAGTGGGAGGTCAGCAGCATAAACAAGGTAAGTTGGTCGGGTTCTAGGCTGAGGAGAAGAGAATGATGGAGAACAATTCCAGAGGCTGGTCTCTTGTAGGAAAGATTGAAGACTTTTACTACTACCCCTCCCAGTCAAAGCTGCCATTTTAGAGGCTTTTCACTGGTTTAGCAAATGTATCAACCAAGCTTCCTGGGGCCCTAGGATATCCCAAAACCCACAGGAAAACCAAGGCTTTTTCTCTGCCCTAAGTTGCCTGCTTAGCCTGTGCTTCAGATTGTGTCTGTTCTTAGCCACACACCTCTGGGGAGTATTGACTCCCTCAGATCGATACAAAGAGGGACAACAGCTTAAATATTTTTCAGTGTTTCAAGAATTTCAGGTTTCCAGTATACAGAAGAAATTCAGTGACAGTGAAAATCTTATTTGCTGTCATACAGTCAGCAGTTTTCCAGGTCCTAAATAAATTACAGAGAAACCTATCTATGCTATTGCCTAAGGAAACAGTAAGTATCAGTGTCAGAGTAGAGCCTAAAATACACAGAAACAAGACAACCCATGTAAATGATCACTTCAGAGGGCTAAGCAGTGAATGAGATCCTTTGTACCCATGAATAATGCCCCAAATGTCATTGCAACATATCGTGAAAACCACAGGTTGAAAAAGTCACAAGAGTTGATTTATTTATCCAAAGGCTTGACCACGTAAGGATTTACTATGAGGCTTTGCAGTACCTGCTTTGTACAAACTGGATTGTCCAAACTAGCAGCTGTGCTTACTAAGAGCTTACGTTAGAGCTGTGCTATAATGAGAAGACAAAGAAAGGGAAGGGAGAAAGAGGATGCTCTCCCATGTATGAGCACAGCTGCATGACCAGGTAACCAACTCTCCGCTGCGTTACAGACTGCCAAAGGTGTTTCTGGGATTAGTGGCATACAGATATCATGACCGAAGTGAAGGAGAACTGACTGCTTTTTTACATCCAAGGATCTACAACCCCAGATCCTCATCATCTTCCTTACCATTCTTTGAAGTAGATGATACAATTCTCAGACTCTCAGCAGATCAGCCTGAGTGCCACATACTGCCATATGGCAGTGCTGGCAGTTGCTAACATGCCAGTTTTATCTGATATGCTACCACCAAACAGCAGCAGCCACTAGACGTTCCTGGTGAATGATTTCTGAAAGCAGCCATGGTAACTACTATGGCTTGTCTCTGCTTGCATTTCCAGATCCCTTTGGTGACTGTGAAAGACAGATTGAATGGTGGTTTCAAAAGCAACAGTTTTCTGGAAAATCCTCTCCCCACAAAGTGATTTCTGGGCTCATGAAGCAAGCACCAGCTGGCACTGGAGAATGGTACTGCAGAGACATTATGCCCATGAACAGCTGCAGAACTTCAGCCTCATGTAAATTTTCCCTTTGATGTCAAAGAAAGTCTGCAGCATAGTCTTGAGCTGTAGCAACAGTGTATCAACACAAGAACCCCAAGAGCTGTGAGAAATACACAGCCATGGCTTGCCTATTGCTAGGCTTGTTTACTAGCTGAACTCTCATTGGCTGGGCTGTTGAAGTGTAGAAACAAACTGCCCTTTTAGAGCTCACTACTGTCTCTTGCAAGACTTGGCATTACCTGGGAGGACAGTGACAGTTTGTGTCTCCCCCAAGTTTATTTGCCAAAGGTCTCGGAGTTTATAAAAGGAAGAACTAACTTCTACACTGTACTGCATGGCCAAAGTCTACACATAGATGACCTACAAACTAACTAACTAAATAAAATCAAAATATCTAGCTTGCATTACAACTTTACACTGGTTTCTGCTCAGAATCCACCAGAGGAATGGGCATAACCTTGCCATTGGAAGGGGCTTAAAAGCCCCTGTTGTTGCAACTTATAGAAAGAATCATAAAATTGTTATAGTTGGAAAAGACATCTGAGATCATTGAGTCCAACCATTAACCTAACAGTACCATGCTTTCCACTAATCTATACCCCCAAGTACCACATCTACATGTTTTTTGAATGTTTCCAGGGACAGTGATTCCACCACTTCCCTGGGCATCCTCTTCCAATGACTGGAAACCCACTCGATGAAGAAATTCTTTGTAATATCTGAACCTCCCCTGGTGCAACTCAGAGCCATTTCTTCTTGTCTTGTCACTTGTTATTTGGAAGAAGAGACCAAGCCCTACCTCACTACAACCTCCTTTCAGGAAGTTGTGGAGAGTGAGAAGGTCTCTTCTGAGCCTTCTTGTCTCCAGACTAAACAACCCCAGTTCCCTCAGTCACTCCTCACAACACTTGTGCTCAAAACCCTTCACCAGCTCCTTTCCCCTTCTTTGGACACGCCATCAGGTCAATATCCTGCTTATAGTGAAGGGCCAAATACTAACCCCTGTTTTCAAGGTGTTGTCTCACCAGTGCCCAGTATACAGGGACAGTCACCTCTGTAGTCCTGCTGGTCACACTAGTGCTGATACAAGACAGGATGCTGTTGGCTTTCTTGGCCACCGGGGCATACTATTGATTCATCTTCAGCTGATATCAACCAACCCTACCAGGTCTTTTGCTGCTGGGCAATTTTCCAGACACTCTCCCCCAAGCCTTCCCCAACCCCCAACAGTTATCAAAACCAACACAGAATTTATCTAAGCAAAATGTCGGTGTCATTTATTGCACTATAGTTTGTTACAATGTTGCTGCTTTTTGGAAAGTACCCAAAGGCACCCATTAGAGAAATCAGCTGTTATAACTGTAAGTCATCTGAAACTTTCACTCGGAGTAGCCCATCCTACACATACTTTCTAGTGTCTCCTGCTCAAAGTTGAACTAAAAATGCAATTATTTTTTACAGTATTCAAGACATGTTTCCTGTTCTTATAGTATCAGATATTACATTTGTCATTACCTCTAATGAAAATAGCTCATGTCAAGTGCTAAAATCATTTGTGTGTTAAATCATTGTCATGGGACAGCAGCTAAGCACCACACAACTGCTTGTTCGCTCCAAAAAGAACAGAGAAAAGGAAAAACAAAAGCAAGAAAACCCATAGATTCAAATAGTTTCATAAGTGAAGGAAAGAAGATCACAGAATTACAGAATGCCTTAGGTTGGAAGGGTCCTTCAAAGGTTATCCGGTCCAAACACCCTGCAGTGAGCAGGGACATCTTCAACAAGACCAGGGTGCTCAGAGCATCAAACAACCCAACCTGGAATGGCTTCAGGTATGAGGCAAAAACCACCCCTCTAGGTAACCCAGGCCAGTGCCTCACCACCCTTATACTCCATCTAAATTAAATTCCTGTGGGATGACCTGTGCACATTCTTTGAGTAAAGCATATTACACACTTTGAATACTTGCCTTATATAACAGTTTCTGCTGCCTGTTTTGGCTTAAATCTGTGACAGAACTTGCACATGTTCCTTAACATAATGACCCAGAGGAGGACTTTTTAATGCTGTGGAACTGATTTGGCATATTCTGCATGACTTTTTTTAAGGTTAAACAGAATGAAGAATGTCAATTCATGGTGGAAGATAACTCAACATTTTTTCAACATGCTGTTTTACATAGGAAGGTAGAAATGTTTTTAGTAAGGTAGTGAACGTCAGAGATAACATATGACCTTGTCTTTAGGCTCTCTGTTTTCATTCTGCTATTCTTGACACACATGTATTGTGTGGTTTCCTGAGTTTCTAAATACATGATACTTGTGCTTTTGCTTCTTCACTGTTAGTGTCACAGCCTGGGGACGTTTTTTGTCAGCAGGCAATACACATGCTCTGTGGATCTGTCAGGAGCTCTGAAGTCAAAGGGAAGATAAGGCTTAGTGAATTGTGACACTGACTTAAGAGTAGAAATTAATAGAATTCTAAAATTAAACAAAACTATTTTAACTTAGGTGTGCTGTGCAAACAACAAAGGCTTCAACTGAAAGACCAGAGAGAGACAAGAGCATCTTAGGCAATTTTTTTTTAAAAAAAAAGAAAAAAGACGAACCACAAACAAACAAAACCACAATAAAAATAAAATAACCAGGAACCAACTGTAATTTATGACCACATAGTTTTCCTTCCTATAGCCAGTCGGGCAAAATGGCTAAGGAGATTTACTAGGCTGTGAAACTTTCATGTGCAGTTGGAAGGGGATAGCCACAGTTTTGAGAGCTTCAGAGAGGGCTTCCCAATTTTGCAAAGTTAGAATAATATCTACATTTACATATACATCATATCTAAAATTTTAGATCTTGTACAGGCATGTTAAAATTTAGCTGTACTGCTAATTCAGGTTTTCAATGATTTTGAAGGATATTGGGAGTTAATAGCGTTAATAGCTTTGTGCAATGTGTTTCCTATCTATTACTTCAATTGCTTTTTAAAAAATACATTTGCAGTGATAAAAATCACCATTCAGGGATTTATGCTGATAAAAAAAGCCTTACTGATAACAAACTTGCATAGACAATCCAAGTTAATTGTTGGTTTGATTAAAATGCACTATGTATATGATGACTATGAGATCTTATGGTCACACTGTGATTCTCAAGAAACACAGATGTGATAAGTTCTCATTTTTAATCTAGTACAGTTAGCATGTGCTCCAGCATCATGTTAGAGAAGGGCATGTTTGAATAGGTTAAGTAACAAGAAAATGCTTCAGGATGTCCACTATCAAGAGGAGTGGATGGTGCTCAATTGGAGACAATGAGAGACTACCAGGAAAAAGAGATGTGCTATTTTACTGTTAGCCTAGTTCTTGCATCTTCCCAACAACCTCCTCATCATTTTAACATGTTGAGAGGTAGCAATTTAGAGGAAAGAGGAGCAAGAGTTCAAAAGCTAGCATGAGATTTTGAGGCTTACATCCACCCTTCTTAGGAGAAAATATCTACCGGATGTGGGTCAAGCTATGCAGACAACAACTTTTAAGGTTTGTGTAATGATTCTGTACAGGCTTCTCCGGATGGCAAGCAGAGCTTTCAGAGACGTTTCCATCACAGCAATCATGTGATGGCAGCATCACATCACAGCAAGATGACCTGGCATCTTAGCCATGTCTCCTGTCTTTCAAAGAACTCATGGCTCTCAGACATTGCATCATACAAACATTGATAGTTATCCTCTCAAGCACAGCACTATCAGACCTTATACAGCACTATTTGGGGTTTACACCCTGTAACAAAATTTCTTCTGGTTCATCTCTGGGTAGAGAATGGAGGATGAAGCACTGGAAGTCCTGTTTCTGTCCCTTTCCCTCTATAATGTGTTTGAAGGCAACACTGCACAGTGTTGTGGGTATGACCCTGCTCTGCCCACAAGCTTTCTCTACTACAATATTTGGACCTTCATATCTCCACAAAACAAGACATCAGAAAACAAATTCAGCTGGAAGCTGAATGAAAAGGGCATGAAACAGATACAAAGCATGAAATAAAACCAGAAATAGCATGTTTGCTGGGTATGCAAATTCCTAGAGCACAAGTAGAGTCTGTGTACCACTAAGAAGTGATATCAATACTGGAAGCAGTAGAGGCCTTACAGGTAGTACTGTGGTTAGAATATTCCAGATACATGAAGAGATAGAGCCATATAAATAAAATAGTGCATATTCACATACTTAGAGACTATATTGTAGTGCCTTTTCCACAGGAACCCAAATTAAGGTTCTATTGGCATTTCCATTACATATATTAGTTAAACCAATCACTAATCACTATAATATAGCAACTTAGCCTAATTTTCTGATTTTTAAAAAGATGACTTTCAGAAAAAAAGTTTTGTATCTTCTGCTGCTTTTTTTAGGTCCAGTCTATAAAGAATGATCTTTGTCACCTGCTTTTGGTCATAAAATGTTTCAGCATCAAGAGAATGTTGTGTTGCATTTTCAGCTTCTACCCAGAATATTTTTAGCAGCTTTCAAAATAAAAGAATAAAGAGGACTTTGCAACAGTTTAATAATAAAACAACACTTAAACCAAAAAAGTTGAAAGCAGAATTGCCAAACAAGATCTGTTTTAAGAGGGTGAGAAAGAGCTTTCTTAAATTCAGAGGTATAATTTGAGTTGTGGAACAATTTCTCTCTCTGGTTAGTGTTTGGTTTTTGTTTTTCTTTTTTTTCCCAGTCCATCAGATGAAATAAAGCAGCCAAAGGGAGTCTGCAGCTGGAAATCCTGTTCAGTAATAGATATTATCTAGATAATAAACAATTCCTACAATCTTTTACAAGACTCCTGTTCTTGTAAAATTATCAAGAAATCTTTAACAACTGTCAGTTTTCTAATTAATATCAAGAGTATAACCTAAAGGCAGCAAATTGGTAAGAAATACCCAGTTAGGAATAACTATGTAACAGGTAAAGATAGAGGTTTAGCTACATGCTATATGTTAATGCAGTGACTGTATGATAGCATGTTATACTCAAACAGTTTGTATACTACTACTGGCTCCTTTTCTTTCTGTTTTGCAAACAAGTGCAGAACACTGAAACATCAGTGAGTGAAAAAAAGCAGTGTTCCTCAAGAGAAAATAAGGAAAAAAATAGGAAAGAAGAAAATATGCTATTTACTGACAAAGAGAAGGTTAGAAGCCAAGTAGCTTTGTGATGCTTTTACCTTGAAGATCAGAATTGGAGTTATACTTTAGGTCTTAGGTAGAATGAGCTTGACGGATTAGGTCTGGTTACTAGCTGTCAGTGAACTGCATCAAAACAGGGCACATACACAGCTTACTACAACTGTTCTCTGCTCCAGACAATTTCCCTCTGGAGCTACCATCAAGACAAATGAACTCTTGTCCCTCAATGAGGGAAAATAATATGGACTCAAACATGCTACAGTGCTGCTGCTTTTCTGGACTGTTACAAATAGAAGCAGAAGTCTGTGTTTCCCAGTAGTTAGGTGTAGGCAATACATGAACCAGGACATTATCAGAGCAGGGGCTAGGCTGGGGTGGAAACCCCTAGAAGTGGTGTTTTGTTGGGGTTTTTTTGTGTTTGGTGGTGGGGTTTTTTTGTTTTGGGTTGTTTTTTTAATAAGAAAAAAACATAGCATTTTTCTCAACTGGGGGGTTTCTCTCTTGTCTGTTGCTGTGTCCTAATTCCTGGCTGTTCTTCAACAGAAGGAAGAATTTCTTGTGAAAGTCTAACACAAGACACTTTTTGCAATGTTAAATAATTTCACTTCCTTTGCTTTTCTTTCTGTTGTTTTGTCTCCTTTATCTTCCACCCCCTCCCCTTCATAATGCTTTTGCTATTTGTCACAGTTTTCTGAAATAAAACCTGGCTTTAGCCATCCTGCTGGTGTTTGCTGTAACACTCACTAGAACATGCCAGGATATCCTACATTACCTTCCCTAAAATTTATTCCATTTGGAACAATTATCTCAGAGGTTTGTTGTTAAGTATATCTGGAAGAGTTTATCTTGAAAAAGCACCCCCTTTAAACATAGACATCAGTTCTGTAGTATTTCTAAACATGTCTTACCTAAATGACACTGTTTTGCATCCAAAGTGTAATCCATGATTAATAAAAGTCAGAAGTCACACTAATCAGCTTAGAAAAACTGAAATTCTCTCTAAAACAAAGTACCATCTGCATAAACACCTCTAAGGATCCTTTGAGAAATCCCTAGGATCACTCAAATGTTTCTTGAATATCATCAATATCCAATAACTTTATACTTGCAACCATCCATTGTGGATAAAACTAGAAAACCCTTATTACATGTGAAAGAAACCCACTATCAGCAGGAGAAGTACAGCATGTGCTTCATGTAAATACATTTACCTAGATGCAGAAAAATGTTAGCAGAGGTTTCCTAACTAGGTCCCTTGTGAAAGCAACCCTTACAGTACTGTTTCTCCTTTCTCCAGTCACTAGTGTCAGCAATGAACAGAACATCATATTTGCACCATTGGAGACAAGAAATTTACTCAAATCTTACTCCAGGTCCTGGGAAAACGTTGCCTAGTCTTAACTTCTTGCCAACATGTAGCAGAGTTACAATGACTTTGGATGTCAGCTATGGCAAAGTCTGGAGAGGCTTCAGCCCTGCTCTGTAATTTTACTTGCACAAACCTCTCTGCAACTTCCCTTCTTCCATAAGATTTTTTTCCAGTTATATCCAATCTTCATTGGAGAAAAAAGCATCATTATACAAGCCTAGAAATATGGCTTTCACTACCAGGGATACCGGGTCTCCAACTAGTTAGTAGCATTTTTCTTTACTTTTAAGTTCCTTTCCCAAATGTAACTGTTTCAGAGTGAGTTAACTAATAACTAATAACTACTGTTACATAGGTTATGCAAATGAAACCCTTTCTGTAGCTCAGTTCATTTCTGTTCACCTACAGAGCTCTTTCCCCTCCAGTGGCTCTGTTCATCTCAAGTTCTGAACAAATTACTGTGCAAACAGCCCTGGGGCAGCATTTTACCCTTTTCACCAAGAAAAGAGAGCAGAAAACACCAGGGCTTGCATTAGACTGAAAGACATAAGAAGCAAGCAACATCTTTTCCTTCCCAAGACAGCTATTGATATTTTGGCTTCACAAGTGATAGTCCAAGTCTAAGAACAGAAAGATACACCATTCCTTAGAAAAAGAGTACCTTTTAGAACAGGTTACTATGTAGCAGTATGGCTAAAACCCTTCATGTACAGGGAACCACCGAAGTCTTAAGTTCCCACGAAACACCTCTTACAACCACCTTCTCATATAATTAGGTAAATATTGAAATGAGTCCGAATCCTCACATTTAAAAATATGCCATCACCTATACTTTCCCATTTATACAAGATCGCAACTTTTATCTAAGAGTTGATGATATTTTTACCCTCCTTTTAGTTTGATTTTTTACTTTAGCCATCTCACCTTTTCCACTACACATCATAACATCTATCCTTAATTTTCATAATTTTTCATCCACTTAAGACTTTGGGTGCAGATGTTTATTCTCGACATTTTCTTTGTCTTATTGCAAGTACAGATCCTGCCTAGGTGAAGGTTTGATTTGGACTTTCAACTTCATGCCACAACTCAGGGGAAATTCATTACCAAAGTTTCAAATTTGGCCTGATAATTTAAACAAGTGTTAGTGAATAACTTAATCAATGGTGGTATAAAGTTGACCTCTAATTAATAATGAAAGACAGAATTCTCAATGAGATGAAAGAAGGACAGTCTGAGGTCAGCAGCCCACAAAAGAGAAAGGTATCAACAGAGCAAGCACCCTACTTATGGTAGGGTTCAAGATTACCAGTGCAGGTATTTTCTCAGCATTCAGTGACACTGCAGGTTATATTATCCAACAAAGATACTATCCCAGACACATAGGCAGTGGTCACTGGTAGACACAACACACTCTGTTATCCCAAAGGAGAGACGTGATTCCTTGCCTCAAGAAATTTGTTTCAAACAGTGTTGCAGCAGTGATTTTTTTTTTTTTTTAAATTCAGCACATCTGGAAGGCAGTGACAGGGTTAATAACTTTACACCTTCTCAAACCTTCAGGCCATATGCTGTGTGAGCTGTGTTACACAGCATCCTGCCAATCTTATGGATATACAAATCAGCTGCTTACTTCAGTCCAAGCCTGAAGAATCAACTTGACTGGGGCAAAAGGAGGGCGCTAAATGTTGCAAACACTCACATGTGAATTATTGAGTGACTTCATTCAAAGCAATCCCTTTGGACACAGAATTTACAAGGGTGGGCTGGCAAACACAGGCAAGAGACAAAACCGCTGACCTAGAAAGCAGGGCTCGCTCCGTGACAGTCGGTGGCAACAGTTTGAGGAGGAACATTTGAAAAATTCCATTTGAGGACAACAAGACCTGGCAGCTGTCAGCCCTGGTAGTCAAGTCAGTGGGGAGAAAGGCTTGGCTAGCCCTGTCAGACCCTCGCCAAGCTGTATTGGCTAAAGCTTTAGCCAAACCTTTCAGCACACTGGACATAATTAATTCAGAAAAGGCCCTTTGCCCTGCAGCAGCCTGAAAGGAGCTGATAGGGAAGTATGGATATTGCCCTAATTTTACTCCTGGATTTTTTAGTTCCACGCACTCATGAAATAAGGTACTTGCAAGAGTTCAAGACATAAACCACATTATTTCAATTTCCAAAGGAACTGTGAAAGAACCCAAAGCGTTCACTTGTTTATAATCACTAACATAAAAGCAGGTGCAATCAATAACAAGTATTTTCTTTAAGAGCACAAATACAGTTAAGTCAGGATATATACTTTTATTTCCTGCAGCCTGGTATGAAAGTTTCTATCAACAGAAGGTTAAACATTGGTGTTGCAGAAAAACCTTGCCTTACAGTTACCTTCAGGAGCTGTAAGAATATGCATCCTGCTGTATGTTGCACTGTCAGTGGGTATTCTGATTAGTTTAGACATCTTGTTAGGAATACAGACATCCTATACAGGTATAGGTATACAGGTAAAGCTATGGAAAGCTTTTTCAGTGGAAGATTTAGAATGGGAGCCTGCTTGAAATGGTCTCAATTTTTCCCAGAAGAAATCATCCCCTCTCAGTTGACTATGCAGAAAACCTATCTCCTAGACACCTGCAACCAGATGCGTGGACATAGTTTCATCTCACCTAACCACAACTATCTGACGGTGTCATCTATCTCCCTTTGAAGTCAATGGGGAGAGAGTTAGACAATTTGAGATGTACCTATATATTCATCCCTTACCAAGTCTTACTAACTCTTACCTGGTCACCTCTTCAAAGACTAAAGAAATTCGGACTATGCGCGTAACTTAGATAACCAAGCTTGGGCTTGGAATGTCAGGCAGAATTAATCCCATGCTTATTAGTAGACTGTGTGATGAATATCCCTTACCTCCCTCCGATCACAGCCTTTCTTTGCTAATCTTATAAAAACATTCTGTAAACATCTTGTAAAAACATTCAGATCCCACTTACTGTAAATAATGCAAACAATTTTTCTCTCTTTCAGAAGCGTGCTGTTAAAATTCATCACCTCCCTTTGCACCCAGAATCTGCAGCTGGGCACACTTTCCACAGTACTCCCTCCAGAGAGATGCCAGTTTGCTGGAGCTGCTGATGGTAAACCAGCACTCCATTGACTTAGTTTCTGCCAAACAGCCCAGTATCTGCCTTGTGATGTGATGGAAGGATTTGGCCTTTCTCCTGTATTCTTTCTAGGCATTCATGTAAGATACTTAGAATGGATGCTGAGGATTAGACATACATAATACCTCCAAAAGGACTGAACAGAAAAGAACAGATAAAATAACCACATCACACCAGTGCAGGTAGAAAATATTCACCCCAAAATACAAAACCAGAAATAGCAGGGTGTGTGTGATTTGTGGCTAAGCAGTGACTCAGCATAAGTGTCAGAATAACAATTTAGATGTTCTTGATACTTAATCTTGGTTTGTATTGAGGACATTACAGTGCAACTCCGAGAATCCAGTTCTGTATTAGCTACAGCTGTACATATTAACTTCTCTACAACATCACCTCTGTTCTTAGGCTGCCAAACCTCATGTCCCTTCCTAACACAACATTAGGAGGGATTTTGAAAAAGAAAAATAAATAAAAAAAATCAGACACAACTGTCTGCTAAATCAAGAAATTCCCCTTAAGAAAAGCAATAGATTTTGAGCCTCTAGAGTTTTTTGGGGTCACATTTTCTGTCTTTTCTCCACAGCAATGAAGACCACAAATATACATTAAATAGAAAAAAAAAATAGAGCAACTGAAAGAAAATTAGAGTGGAATCACTTGCCTCCAGCATCTGGCTCTTGAAGACAAACATACGTGACTGCCATTTTTTCATTACCCTTCACTCACATGATCCTTACCACCCTCTATTAGATGGAGAGTCTCACTAGCTGATTCACAAAGCTCTCTGCCTGCCAAGCTTATTTGGGGCCATATAATGTTACCTTTTGATTATAAATACTGTTGCTGTGTAAGGATATGGTCACACTTACCAGGCCATCATTTATTTTGGGAGGCAGTGGTTCTGAATTGCAAGCTGTAGTCAGCAACAAACTGTGCCTGATGTCTGTTAGTTAAGTAGTACTTAAATAAGAATGATATCAAAATGGGATATACAAGCCCTCTTTGCTTTGCTCTTTTCATGGCCTCAGTCTACATTTCATGACAAAAAGTACTGTGGAGTATTGTAGATAGAGCTGATAATAAAAACTAAAGTTACAGATATTTAACATTCTCAATTATAATATCTTATTTTCAATCATTTACAACTTTGCCAAAAACAATGCCTCAAGCTGGTTTAAAGGAGGTGGGTTTCAGTAATTAAGTTAATCTGTTCCTGACAGCATCAAGGAAAACTAGTCTTTAACATGATTTTTAGAGAGAAGAAAAGAATTCTAGTCATTTCTTTGAAGCATCCATACATTCCGCTGCTCCAAAACTGGCATCCATAAGTATGTAAAGAATTGTGCTAAAATAAAAGAAGTTCCTATTTCACAAAGTCATAAAGAGTTTTACAGAAAAAAAAGAAATTAAAAAAAAAAAAACACAAGCCATAAAATATTTTGAATTTACTGTAGCAAGAATCCCAGCCAGCAGGGAACATCGCCTAGGACCATGATCTAGGGGCCTATATTTTGGGTTAGCCCATGTGAGCTGCATCAGGCAAGGCCATCCAGCTGTGCCTAGTTCTTCAGCAAATGGAGCAAACACCAAATTGGAGGAGGAATGGGTAGGTTAAAATAATGAAGTTCTTGAGAAGGAGCAGGGGTTTTTTAAACAATGAAACTCTGGAGTCTTTCTGTTGCTCTTTTCCAGCTGCTCTCTTTGCACACCAGTATGCAAATTTGTGTAAATATATGCAAATGCAGGACCCACTGTGTTCTGTTCCCTGGATGCTTGCTGGCAACCCAAGCTCTGTCTCCCTGTGAGTGCCAGGCTGCAGCACCTCTCTGCCTTCCTGACTGCATGCTCCACATTTAGGAAGACAGGGAGAAGCTGCAACACCACGTTAATGTGGCAGGTTGTGCCAACACATCAAGAAAAGAGATGTGTGTTGTCAGTGTGAATGGACTGTGTCTTTCAAAGCCTGATATCTCTCCCAGAGATGCCCTGTCCTTGTGTTGAGGTTTGGCTCACTGGCACTGGGGTATCAAGTCCCTGCAGCCATTAGCACAAAGCAAGACCTATAGTTTCTACACTGAGAGACTGTAGACAGGGTAACTGAGGTTGTGCATGTTCTTTGTGGATATTACACCCTTTGCTTCTCTACCTATGTTATGGTGGATGCAAGCCTTCTCTGGCCACCTCTAAGAGTGCCTTTGACAAATCTTCATGCTTGCTGTGCTCTCCCTAGCCTATCTCAGCCACCCATTACACAAACCCGTCCTGCAAAACACCAGAAAACAAAAGCCATGTCTTCTCTTACTGTCTCAAAACACACTCACTTTTGCTCCAGTGCAGCCTCACCTGGACAACACTGCTCCTGCACACTTTCACACACCTCCTCTGTAAGCCAGCTTCCTGCTCTCACCACACGACAAAGCACATTTCCTGCCATATGCTGTTCAATACCCTTCACCGCATGGCCCACCACTGTGGTGTTTGCTCTGCATTTACCTCCATCCCCACTTCCAAGTTCACATCAAGAAAAGCAACCGCCACAAAACTACATATCTTTGAGTGAGAACCAAGCTTAAATTAATTAATAAGTAGTTCCAGCTACTCACTTGCTCCTTCCCATCCAAGAGCCTCAGGTGAAGTACTTTATGATCATGTCCAGTCTCTGCTGTCTCCTGCCACTGAGGAAAAGATAGAAAGGGTTTGGTAACAGTAACTCAGGCTTCATTTGCCCATATGGTGCCGCATGGGAATTGGACCCAAAGACCCCTTTCCCACCTGGGATCTCAGCTCTGTAACAGTATAGGTATCATTATCAACCATAACTGGAATCTTCTATCTCACCACAGAGCTGAACCCTTCCATATCATCCTCTGCCTCTGACAGTTGGGAGCACCCCTCACCTCAAAAGCTCATTTCACCCTTGTCTCAGCACCCACAAGACTTCCTCAAGAGGAAGATTTCAGTATACATTTCAGGTTCAGGATGTTCGTGTTGATTTCCTCCACATCCTTATCTGAAGTTTTGGTATTCAGACACTGAGATTCGTTTTTGCCTTACTGTAATTTTTATAATCTCAATGCTTAGTTGCTGTGAGCTCTCATTTTTTGGCAAGACTGATAAAGGGGCTTGCTTTGTAAAAACAAGTTTTATTCCCCTTATAGTTCTAGAAGTAGGGCAAGCATGATTTAAATGCAAGAAATACTGATATTAATTATTTCTTTTAGTGAACTCCAAGTAGGCATAGGAAACATCTATCTAGGTGTTTATGCAAAATGTTTTGCTGGAGTAGCTGAGCCACTACAAATCAAATTAAAGATGGGAAATCCTCCTTGCTTCTTTAGGAATTAGACCCTTGCTGTTTGTCTATTTTTAGTTTTAGTTCTTTCCATTGTGCTTCCCTAAATTCAACAGAGCAACTAACTAATGCTCTACAGTATTTTCAGACCAAGTCACACCCAGATACCCAAGTCTTAACTACTCTAGAGTTTAATTTTATAAGTACATTAACATTTTCTTCGTTTAGTTTTTAACGTCAGTGCAGCCCAGGTTTCTATTAAAACCATTAATAAACTTGATAGAAACCACAACATGAACAAGTGTTTGAGCTGGGTTTAACTTTACTGGAGTTTTGGTTAGGCTTACACTTTCTGGTGCAAATGGAAGAAGACAATACACATAGACCAAAAAAAAAATCTTTTACTGGAATAGAGACATGTATCAAATCAACAGCTGAGCTATGAATGAAGTAGATATATTTTGCAAGTTTTACAAGCACTGATTCATCTAGCATGCTTTTTCTCTCAAGATTTCCAGCTCTGCCTTGCAGACAAAGAGGTTGAGCAGCATTGATAAGAGCCAAACTTGAACTTTGAACCTTTTGAAGCTCAAATATCAAAACTTTATATTTTTTATTTCCTCTTGTTTGAGGCTCCTCTGATGAGACACTGATGGAAAGTGTGTCATGTTCTACTGTTCTCCAGCCTGTCCTTTTGACAATGACTATAACAGCATACATACAGAAAGGTATAAATAAAACAAAGAGAAAAATTAACTTCCTGAAAGAAAAACTCTTGTCTGTCCTCCCAAAATTATGTGCCAGCCCTGACCCTTTGGATGCATCAAGACATCCAAGCCTTTTAACTTCATGAAAATCTGTTTAGATAGCTTACTCTGAGGGCAGATTTATGTCCAGAAAATTTGGAGTTGCTTACCAAAAGGATGAGAGTCATTTATTTTCCTGTTACCAGTCTGCCACACGAATGAGATATCATCAGCTAAAATATTCAGCAGAAGCTAGTCCTCACATTTTTTCCCCTTCTTTTTTCCCTTTCCCTCTTGGAGACCAGTTACCTATTTAACTCCATCCTGTCAATTAAACCAGAGAAAAAACGCAAAGAACTAATTAGGCAACTGTGTAATTTTAATTAGCTGTTTTGATAATTAAACTAATTAGTTCCCCTGTGTTTCCACAATATGTGGTGGACTGGTTTTGATATCACGGCTTCAGAGTTCCATTCCATTAGTTAATTAGTCACTTTTGCATTAGAAAGCTTTATTAATGGCCTTAATTTGCAGTTGAAATGAGAAATCTGCTGTCAATAATTTGGATAATTGCCTACTGTTTGATTATAAAGTACAAAAGTAGCAGCACACTATTACATATGCAAATCCCAAGGGTTATTTCCTGGATGCTTAGCTTTCTTGATCTACATTTCATCCTCTCTGGCTTTCTGTTTTTTCTTGACCCTGTTAGGGGGAAGAGAATCCAGCTTATTAAGAAAATGAAGGCCTGTTTTTTCCCCTTGTCCTGTACTGCATGTATGCTTGTGCCTGCAATTGTTAAAGTTATTGCTTGCTTTGTACCTAATTAGTGTCCTTGGAATTAAATGAACAGCTCTGTATACACCTCTAGCTCCTGCAGCCATGTTTGTGCATTGAATAATTGATTCTACTCTGCTAATCAGATAGGGACATAATGAGCCAGTTTAATTAAATGGGGATCTAACCTGGTGAACACTGGGAAAATATTTGCTCATTTACTTAGTAAAAGGCCACAGTTGCTTTTCATTGGATGGAAGGGAAGGTTACAGAAAGTAAAGTCGGCTTTGAAAGCAGAAGCAGTTCACTGGCAGTCTACCCCTCGCAAATCAGGCTACTTGAATAGAAAAAAGGTTTAACAAGTTAAAAAAAAAAAACAAGGAAAAAAAAAAAACAAGAAAAAGGTTTAATCAAAGGGCCAGGAGAAGCTGAAATTGCTGACAGGTTTTCCTGCCTCTCCCAAAGGTGTCAGCATCACTGTTCGGCTATGCTCTAAGAGGCAGGTTGCCTGGTCTTACAGCCTTCAGTGATTTGCAGAAAGAATTTCAACTCAGTTCATTGCCCGTTGGTGCCTGTGTAACCGCAATAAGGTAAGATTCAGCTGTAGTTTATCTTATTGATAGTAGACTACTTAACTTCAGGCGCATATGTGTTTGTCTTTTGTGAAATGTGGCCGTTTCTCCTGACATTTCCTTATAAATTTTCCTATTGAGGTCTTCAAGTTATTTCTGGGAATATTGGTATTGATATGAAAACTTAGGAGGTAGTGATTTGGGGAGAAGGAGGAGGAGAGATGCCAGGAGTTATGTAACTTAAAAGTTGGGTTTTTTTGCTATTTTGAATAAGCAGCTAAAGGCTTTGAAGATAACATCTGATCACTTTCAAACTTTAAAGTGACTACAGCAATAATTCTTCTTTAACGCCCGCTAAATCTTTGGAATGGGAAGATGATTACGGTCTCTAAATGCAAAAGATTACCCACATCTTCAATGACAGCTTAAGTGAAACTTACAGCCTTCACCCTAATCTGCAAAAGCAAGCACTAGCTAAATACACATCTGTAATTCTAATTGCACATCACACCAACTTTACCTGCAGGGATAAAGTAGTGAAGGCCAATATAGAAACAACATGGTGCTCATCTGCTCTGGTATACTAGGATGAAATAGCATATTGACCCTGAATCCATACTCTGAGTAAAAGCAATTGTCATTCTGCCACTGTAACACCTTGTTGCCAGTGGCGATGTAATTAAAGCTGTGAGGACTCATTTTCCATTCTTATCTCTTAAGCTCGTCTGAATCAGAAACTGTTTGTCTGTGGTAACTGAGAAAACGTACCACAAGGCTACATGTTTATGTATGAATTTTTGGTAGTCTATTTTTGTGGGGCAATGAGGGGACAGCTCTAAGCATCTTATTTCCAACATTCATTCTCCAGCTGTATGTATATATATATATATATATATATATATAAAAATACAACTTGTGTGTGGAAATATATATGTAATTTTATATATTTGATTCATACACACATATACAGATAGCTATATAGGCACACACGCACATACAGTTTAAATTTTACTCACCCCCTTTTCTCCTCTATTAAAATTCCGAATGGCTAAGAGGATTTTCTCAATTTAGTCATACTTTTAATCTTCACTGAAATGAGTGATGACTTCTTATAATAAAAAGTTGACAGGCTTACATTGCGCACCGGTGGATTAGTTTCCCTTGGTGATGAGGTTTTCTTTTGTGTGCCGTGTGTCTGTTTGATGGAGGTTTAACAGAAAGCATTTTGGCAGAAATTGGATGCAGCGGGGATCATCTGGAGATGGCTGCTGTTCGATATTAACTGCACACAGTAACTTTTTCATTATTTATTTTTTTTTTTTTATTCTTCAGCCAGGTGACAGAAGCAGCCAAAGCATGTTTTCCCCTACTGAAAGAAAGAGAAGCATTTGGGGGGTGATCATAAAATCAAACATATGTGCACAGTATGAACCTCCGTAAGCATCATGTTCAATTTGCTTTTGGCCATTGTCTAGCAAAAGCATGTGAGGAAGGTATTCTCTCTAAGAAGTTATCAGACCTATGAACATCTACAACATGTATTTTTTTCCTTAAAAATCAAAATAAAAAACCCCAAACAAGCGAATGGGGTTTCATCTTTGGGGTAGAGGGAGAGTAGTATGAATTTATAACAGGATAGTGTTCTAAAAACTGTGTTTTCTTAGAATGGCCATGGGCCTAATTATTTCCTGGAAAAAGAGAAAAAAAACAAAAGAAGTTTTGCAGCTTTTAAAATTTTCTACCAGGCACAAGGAGGCATAAACAAATGTAACTGCTTGCCAGTATCTTTAGCAATGCTGCTTAATAGGTGTAATGGAGGTATGAGACCATTTCGGTGTCAAATCATGGGGTATCCAGTAGTTCCTTTGAGCCACCTGTGTGTGATCTAACCTCCATGTTGCTAGCTGAAATCTAATGCTGTAAAAACTGCCTGACTAGTTTATAATTCTGTATCAGTAATTGTACTGGACACAAAATTGTTATGTTTTCGTGAATCCTGAGTAAGACTGAGTGGTCAAAAGAAGCCATTCTCCATCTCTTCTGAAAGCAAAGCCTACTAAGGTTTGACCAGGCTTTGCTTCAGAAGATGCTTATTCTTGCCAGTTCACCAAAACCTACTTTTCCCAAGTGCATCTGAAATAATACCTTTTTAAATTCATGTTGTTCTGCCATACATACTTCCATAAAAACAAGCAGAGAGATTAACACTACGCAAGAGTTGTTTTTTCAGATATGCTATGAAACTACAGTGTGAACCCAGATGCATAAATCTAGGAAGATCAACAGAAATGGTTGAATATATTCATGAAGTACACAGTGCTTATCATGAGTGCTCTTGTAATTTGGTTCTAGATGTCCAGATATGATTGATTTCAATTCTGTTTCTTTAAAGAAATTGCGTCAAGTGCCAAATAGTTACCACTAGAATCATGATGAGCAGCATCTGAGCCCTTTTAGTAATTTAGAATTTTAGCTGACACTTTAAAAATATAGTTTATATCTTTCAAATAATAAAAAACAATAGTCTCTTTTCTATTTCACTGAACTTTTGAGAACAGGAGCAATATGTTTATAATAGAGATTGGAAAAGCTTAATCCGCGCTTACCTCTGGTTCAGACAGCCAGCAGTGACAATCCTGCTTTCCTTGTCAAGTCTCAAGAACTCACAATCCTTAATTTAAACACTTGAGAAATCTATGGAGCCTGTCAGTCTAGTTAATGAAGCCTCCTCCTTCCCCTTTTTTAAACAAAATCTGACTTTCTTTAAAGACCACTTAAGGCATATTTTTGATTCTACAAACAGGTTCTGTCCTAAAAGAGTGAATAATCCAATAATACCTCCTTCAATTTGTTTCCTTCACCACCCCCAACAGCTCACTAAAGAAATATAGCTTCTTTAAAAGTAAAGAGATGGCCCAAAACAACAGCTATATGCAATATTCAATACAAACCATGTGCAATAATTGATACAAATCACTACTTGGATCAGACAGTTTTTTTATCTTAGCTCATTTAGAAGGTTATGTACATGAATTAATAATCTTTAAGATTCTCTTACATAGCTATCCAAATATACCCATTTTTGAGATATTTGCAAAATGTGAAAATGCTTGATCAGCATCACACAGCATATATGAGAGTATAGCAATATGACAATGCAAAATAAAAAAGTCATGTTCAATGGTTCAGAAAGTTAGACCACCCAATTAGGCAGATTTTGGCATCTTAACACTGGTTCTTCTAGACTAGTTAAAGCAATTTATTTAAGAAAATCAGATGCTGAATTAAGACTGATACCTCACTGTGCTAAATGCTGTAA
The DNA here is from genome assembly GCA_013399015.1 of Galbula dea. Taxonomy (NCBI): domain Eukaryota; kingdom Metazoa; phylum Chordata; class Aves; order Piciformes; family Galbulidae; genus Galbula; species Galbula dea. The sequence continues at coordinate 205,829 of VWZX01004334.1, forward strand.
AATATATATTGATATCTCTTTCTTAATGAATTTATAATCCCCCGTAGGACAAAACACAATAAATGGTTTTACATGTGGTCTAAGAATACATATAATGTTTTTTCTCTTTCTATGTTTTATTATAATCATAGAAATCCAGAGAGAAAAACATATGTGAGTAGCAGGAACATCGGATCATAAAGTTGGGTTGTTTGTATAAGTTATTTAAACATGTAAAATTAGTAAATGTTAATGATTGGATTAGCCATCCATTGGCAGCAGTCAAGTTAGTTCCTATAGTTGTTATAACAGAAGAGAATATTGAGATGAAACATTTACATCATTAATTAATATAACGTGAACGGTAATAACAATCATCTGTGTGCACTGAGAACAGACAACATGAAGTATAGCAGATAGGAAAGGACCTATGGCACTTGATTATTGAGACTGGCATCACAGCTCGCAGTGAAATTACAACCAAATAAGGATGGAATTAGAGGCAGATAAGAGTAGGGATTTTAGGAGTATGTTTAAATGGAACACAGAATCATGATATTTGGAAGAGACCTCTGAGACCTTCGAGTCCAACTGTCCACACGATGCTACCATGCCCGCCCATAAACCATGTACTCAAGCACTGTATCTACATGTATTTTGAACTCTTTCAGAGGTGGTGATTCTGCCACCTCCCTGAGCAGCCTATTCCAATGCATGATAGCCCTCTCAGTGACAAAATTCTTCCTAATATCCAGCCTGAGCCTCCCCTGGTGCAACAACATAAAACAGTGGGAGCTACAGGAGGATGTACCTATACTGTAACTTAATCAGAACTGGCAATAAGAAGAGATATATTAACTAGAGGTATTTTGAACATGTCATGGGAATGGGAAGATGGTTGGCTTCAAGAATGTCAGAAATGATTACTATAAATGTTGAGTCAAGGCAGCAGAAGATGAGGGATGTGAATGTGGAATCTCTTTAGTGAGAGTATGCATGGACCTGGCCTCTTGGTAGACCAGGGAGATGAGTGGCAAGACAGGGTTGCTGTCAGAAAGATTCAGTGAAAAGATGGAAGGCAGAGTCAGAAAATGGTGCTTTAATTAGACATGAATAACAGCAAGATGACAGTATTGTCTACTATGACTAAACTTTGGCAGGAAGAAGCAAAACAAGTCATTTTAATTATCTGAATTTTAAGATGATAAGGCTGCCAAAAGATTGTGTCAGAATGAAAGACAAATACAGGATGACATTGGTTAAGAGTGGTGAAGTAGGTTTCTGGATCAGTAATGTAAATATGGTACCATCTTTTATGTGAAGATCAGCCAAAGGGATTTCATCTGGTTGTAGAAAGTATCTGGAATTTCTCATTAAAATACCTTTGGTGACTTGGACTTATCACCTATTTTTTAAATGTGTGATAAAGAATCCAAGGTAATGCCATAAGACAGAGTAAATATTGTACTTTTCATGCATAGGACTATCAGTGTAGACTTATACATTAGATGCTTTTACTGAAGCTTTGGTAACTTGGCTTCTGAGTGCATTGTATGTATAAAGCTGTAGAAGTCTTTCAACTAGATGTGTAAACTGATGTCTGTTTTAATTTTCAGAGGGCTTATCCTGAAAGATTTCCAGTTCAGTAAATGTTGTTGATAGGGTTTTCCTATTTCTGTACTGCATGTATGAAACCCAACTCTTTTGTTTGAAATTGTTGTATTTTGGTAACCAATATGAAATGGCTGAGCCAACCTTAAATTAGAGCAATTTCCACCTCACTGAAATTCATCATTATCACACCTCCTGAAAACTGAGAATTCTTCAGGCTGTGGGCTAGAGACAGTTGCAGGCTTTGCAATAAAAAATACAAAAAAACTTAGCCCACTATAAAACAAGAGCCTTACCTGTATGCCAGAAGGAGTTTTGTGGTACCACGATCACAGTTTAAAAGTGGCTATGAATTTCCAGCTTGGACTGGTGTTAAAAGAAAACTGTCACTCACAAGATACCTTGCTTTTTATCTAGCCCATAGGAAAGATTGTTTTGGGAGCATGTCTATTCAATCAATCTTACTTATGCCATCACTGTCTTTTAGCACTCCCTTAGTTTCTGGAACATGCAAATGTTATTCTCACTTGCTTGATATGCATCAATCTGTTAGCATTTGTCTGTCACGTTTTAACTCTTTCTCTTCCTGACTGCATTAGATAGTGGAAAGGCTACAAATAAAATTGATTCTTGGAGGAGTTCACAACTAGAGAGATCTGAAGGTGAAGGTATCTCTCAACAAGACTCACGACAGTTAAAGTCAATCCCCCTAGTCCTCATGTAAACTGCTCTCCTAATGTCCCTGGGCTGATTGCTGCAGATAGGTCCAGGTGAATGAGAATAAAAGTCTGCCCTTCAACCAGAAACAGCAGGTCATTGGCCATCAGTCTCACAAATGCCATTTCTCTCTCCACATGCTGAACTGAAATCCAGATTGTGCTAGCCTAGTGTATTGATTCCAGTTTTCTTTCTGACTAGGCTCTTCTTCAGCATACTCCAAAATTAAAGGTTGGAAGCTGAATGGTAACTAATGTGATACAGTTTCTTCCTTGAGGAAAGAAAAAGGGACCTGCCCTGAAAGGGCAATTGATTAATTTAGCCAAGATGAATGTAGTTTCTCAGGATAAGTAATACCACAGGTCAGATGTCAGGATGAAAAAACATTTAACTTTCCATAGCTTCTGGAGATGTAAATTTTAATTCTGTAATGAAGGTTAAGGTGTTTGTTGATCAGCAGTCAGGGACTAGATCTCTGATGTGTGAACACAGTCCTTGACAGAGACCCACCTCATATCCTGGAAGGACACAATTTGCCCTACATTTGCATGCAATACTTGATTACTGACACTTAAATCAGGCCCAGGATGGAAGTCATGTCACCACACATCATTTCTGATACCATCAGATAAAGGAGGGACTGAAGTCTTGAACCGACACATCACAAATGCATACACAGTTGTACATCCACCAGGGGTAGATGAGTCAGACACACATTAGATCCACTGAACCAAGTGTGCTGACTTGCAGCCAGTGTGCTTCTGCTGAAGTCAGAGAGGTACAAGTCAATACAGAACTTGGTTTATTGTGTTTCACATACATATTTAAAGCAGCAGGGCTTTCCATGGTACTTTCTAGCTTTATTACATGAATACATATGTTCTTGCTGATGTAATTGTCTGAAAGGTATAAATAATGGATATTCTTCATAAGCAGTTGATTCCCTGGAAAGACTGAAATCAGAGAGAGGGAGTTTGAGCTACCTTGCACAATTCAGCTTGCACCTGCACTCAGGATCACTGGATAAAAGTCAGTTAGAGGAATGCCTGTAATGTGTCATTGCCTGCTGCCTCCAGTGTCACTCTGGTCACTAAAACCAAGGAGACTATTAGATGGAAAAAACAGGGGGAGAAAAACAGTTGAAGTAATATAGCTTGTTAAACTACTACCTTTCAAGTCCCAGGGGGCACTTTTATTTTATTTTTTAACCAAGATCAATCATTTTGTAACAGAAGAGGCCTTTAGCATCCAAACAGGTGTGATACCTCCCTCTTTCCCACAGCCAGTTACTTGCATAAAGGAAACAATTCTCAAACATTGCTTTTTCTGAGGAACTTAAAACCCTTGTGATTCATAGACTGCCAAATCAGAGACCTGAAAAGCCTAAGTTCCCTTAAAGTCCTTATTCCACTTAAGCACAATATAGAAAAAATGTTGGAGAACAGCATCAGGGTCTTGGTTTGCAAAAAACTCTCAGATTTTGCAAAAGTAAAAAGCATTAAAAAAAGCTAAGTCTTGACCTTTATCCTTATTGATGTGTCTGGTGTGTGTAATGGCAAATGCTTCTGATCTGCAGGTATGAAGATTACCCTACCAAGACAGATGTTGCTTCACTTTTTTGCTTGTGCATGGTTTGAGAGGACTGACTAGGACTGGACAGATGGAAAAAGAGAGTTATACCTTAAAACAAAACAAAACAAAACCAAAAACCCACAACTTTTTTATTTGAAAAGAGAACACATTTTTTATTTTTCAAAGAGAAACAGCTTTCCTATGCTACAGACACTGCACCTTCTAGTACCAGAAACTAGTGTATCAAGATGTAGTTGGTCTTTCTCAATATTCCCAGAAATGTTTTAGCACTGGTAGAAAAGTAGCAGAAATGCCAGTGTTGTTGGGGTTTTAATCACCAAATCTGGTCTAGGATTGTACCAAACAGGGTTGGGAGAAAGCTCTTATTCTTGGGCTTCATTTGCTTTCATTGTTTAACCATTAGAACAACAGCATATTGTATCAGGAAAAACACTGATGTACCCAGACAGTAAAGCATCTAACAGTGTTACAGATTTGAAAAGTTTCAGCTTCACAAATTGAGAAATGCAGGTGCTCAAAGCTCTTACGTGATCCTTGGTGGTATGCTGGCTACCAAACAAAGGCATACTTAAGCCTGGTTTGGCAGGTAAATGAGAGAAACAGCCTTTGTCCTTCCTCACCCAAACACATTCAACACAGCTCTTTTTAGGGCAAATACAGTCCAATTTTATATTCACAGATTGAGATAAAGTCTGACTTTTTTATTTTAAAGCACTGGTGTTAACAGAGTATTATGCTGGATTTGCACCTTTGAAAATGAGATGAGACTCCAGCCCACTGGGTAATGGTTTCTTTTCCCCTGCAATTGTTAGTTACAGTATAAACATATCCTGGTTCTTTCATACAGCCACCTGCAATTTTTGCTTTATTGCTGCCAGAAGGTTTAAAGGCATGCTTTTAAATATCTGGAAAGTTCCCTGTTGATAAGAAAAGGTGGGTTTAGCACTTTTAAGTAAACAGTCACACACAAACATCACAAATCCTGCTTTTTGATAGAATCTACATTAGCTACATGAAGCATGAGAGAGACAACTGCAGGAGGAAGAGAGCTCAGTTTCTTGCAGGGAGGCCTAGCAAAAATTAGTTGCAAAATGTGGGCTGGATATCTACTGCTACAGATCGAAACAAGTCAGAATTTGAAACAGTCTTTGTACTTCTTTTGTCTGGGTTACAATCATTGGGCAGTTCTGGAGGTGGAACAGATGGTTCTCTAGCAGACAGCTAGCACTCATGAGCATTTTAATCTCTTGAAATCCACAACTTAAGGGGGAAAATACCTGTGGATGTCTAGGAGAACAATTGCAACACAGTAACACAAGTAAGCACTTCTTAAAAATCACTGTAACATGACTGTTCCGAATATAATTTCTGCTACTAATCCTAGACAGCTGACATACTGAGACTTAAAAATCATTGATGTGTGTTTAAACTCTGTCATACAAAACAAGTCCATTCAACAGGCAACAAATTAAACCACAGATGACCCAAAGAGAAAATGTTTATTATAAATCATGAGTATAGTGCATGGTTTCAGACTCTAAACGTGACCTTCTGTTTCAGTACCTACAGATACACATCCTCTGTCAAGAATCACAAGCTTTGGGACATCAGCAGAGCACCAGATGCATGTTTTACATAAAGCCCCAACTGTCAGGTGGTAGATTTATAGCCTATGTGTTTGGAACAGTTCCTAGAAGTGTACAAAGAACAATCAAGGTAGCCTCTTCAGGGAAAAAGTGAGTGGTGTTGTCACACTGTAAAGAATATTCAGAGCAAAGGATTCAAGTGCTTTTTGTCTTCTTTTTTCTCTCTTTGAGTTTTCCATGAGAAATTTCCCATTATTAATGGAATTTTCCAGTATTAGTGATTCAACATACTTTAGTCTATGAAATACTGGTCTGTTCTTCAGTATTTGGGTTGAAGTTTTTGATTGCTTTTGGTTTGGTTTTGTTTTTCTAGAAGAAGTTTGACAGTATAGTTACTGCTTTTGAATTAGATGACTAAATCATTATAACCTGAGAATGAAAACCAAGTTTCTGGTGTGTGTCAAGACTCTTGTGCCTTTACTTTAGCAAGTCAAACCACATTCCTGGAAGTGTTACTGGGAGAGTGTCTCTATTTTGTGTTAAAAAGACCTTTTCTGGAGTAATAGATCCAGTATCTCACCTGCAGAAAGTTATAGGCAGATGGGAGTAAGCACAAATAAGAGAAATAATTGATTCCCATCTTGTTTGATGTTTGATGACTGTAAAAGTATTGTTCTAACACAGGTTTAAAGGGACAATCTTCATTTTTCAAGATATCAAGATAGCATAATTCATAGAAATGTGTTCAGAACAGCAAAATACAAAGATTGAACTATCCATCTGTAATTCAAGCAACATTTGCTCATATAATTCATTCATCTGGACAATTTACAAAATTGGCCTGGCTCTAGTCCTATTTACATGATAACAACAGCTGACAAAAGTTCTGGGAACAGGAAGGATGGCTTTGTGATGAAGGCCTGGAGCTAAGTTAGGCAGTCAAGATCACCCCTTCTCATGGTGTGAAAATAAGCATTTTGCATGAAAGGCACACAGATATATCCAATCAAAGAGCCTAAACTTATTCTTATACTTATACTCTTTTAAGTAAATTATTTGACTTAGGGAAAGGACATGAAACTGAGAGTCAGAAGATATTTAAGTGCCTACAATATCTCTTCCCACCTTTATCTCTTTTGTTTGTTAGGGCTCAGAGTCACAACACTAACACACACCTAACCTCATGCTTGTCAGCTGGCCTCCCTGCAGCAAGCAGGGATGGATGTCTCACTGCACCACAGCAAGACCTAGTGGGACAGGTCCTGGGCCTCTGCCTATAGGGTCAGAAAACTGACCCAAGCAACAGCAAAAAAAGCTCAAAAAGACCTCTTATCCTGCCCTGGCTGGCTATTTCCATATCCTCCTTGTCAAGCCTTCTCTTGAGACTTAGGTGTACCATTTCTTGTAGGACCATGTGGTAAAACAGCAAACTGAACTGGCTTACATTAGAAATTTTACAAAAGAAGCAAGGTCCTGTACATAGTTGTGCCAGTGTCATTTAGGAACAGTGCCTAAAGCAGAGAAGGAGTGAGTAGAATGAGAGGGAGAGGCTGAAAAATTCTTGTGCTGGCTTTCCTATCAAAACAGCAGTCTTGGGAAACCACAGACTCAGCCAGGGGCCCAAGCCTGTAGTATTAGTTAAATAACATTAGAATAAGAGGAATGGCACCTTTTTATTTACTTGGAGCTACCTTCAATTTACACCAGAGTTATTGAGAAAAATTTGGGTTAGGGTAAGACTTTTCAAGCTATCATAGCAAAATTAACATGGAAAGATTGAGGTACGTCTCTGATGGTGGGGTAGACTATTATCTTTAACAGGAAAATGTTGGGATTGCAAGTTCTTTTTTTTTCTTTTTTTCCCTCCTCTGTATCTTCAAAAGAAAAAAGCAGAAAGTTCCAGCTATAAAAGGTATTCATCAAGAACAGCCATCGGCCAGCACCACAAATGAGCAACTCCAGTGTGAAAACACTTTCAAAGTTTTAAATGAGTTGTCCCTGTGGTAATAAAGAAAGGCTGTTTTACAGCACGACAGTATGTAAGACAGCATTGTCAGCTATAGTTTATTTAAAGCACAAGGCCTGTAACAGGAAAATAATGACTTTAATAAAATTTACTATTGACTTTGTAGGCTAAAATCTTTCTGTCATCAGGAATACAGAAAAACAACCTGCCTGAAAGCCCTTCACTTAAATATATTCCTTTAATATTTCAAAGCAACTTGTGACTTTTTTTTTTAATATACATGCTACTTCAAAAGATACTGTAGTGGGGTGGAAATTAGTATTTTTAATAGAAAGTTGGAATTGCTTACATAAGGGAAAAACTGGTAATGACCTATGACACTGTCTACTGAAAGCAACATTTGAGGAAACTGCAAAAGCAGTTAATGTAATTCCTTGAAAAGCTGTATAAAGCTATGTCACAAATGAATGATTTATAAATTACTGAACGTCCTTCTCATCTAGAGGATATCTTTTAATCATGCGCTGTAGTTTTCTCCCAGTGAACTCCAAAGAGCCTGCTGCAGAGATACACAGAAATCTGCAGCATGTTAACAAGGTTGGGGTCATTTCTAAGAATTGAGGGGGGAGCAAAAAAGAAAAAATCCTCACATTTGGCATGATTTTACTTTGGAACCAATTTTATTAAATGCACTATAGCTTGCTGGTAGTGTGTAAGAGGTCATGCCTTTTATGTGAAAAACTGCAGATTTTTCATTCCTTTAATGTTTTTTTACATAGTTAAAATAAACTGTGGTAAAAAGTTTCCCAACAGCGTATGACAGCTCAATTTAGAGGTGAAACCTTTTAATAAAATCTCATGAAATGAATGCTTTGGTTTATGCACTCTGTTTGTGTTTCCCACTGGAGTACTTAGCACTCTGAAGTGGTGGTTTCGTTCTTTACTGCTGCAGAGCAACGTCATGAAGGAGAGTCTGGAGCCTTAGAACAGAAAAGATGTAGCTTAGCTGCAGTAAAATTGTTGATTAAGGAATCTTAATTTACAGTGAAAATGCTTTCCTCTTGACTTTAAAAAAAAATGCTATTGTGCATTAATTTACATTGCAGATAATTAATTAAAAATGAAGAAAAATATTCCACAGAGGCTTTTTAGAAAGGACTCTGGGGTCCAGAAGTAGTATTAAGAGGGGAACCAATTAAAGATTTATCTGAGAATGAATAATTTTGCTAGGACTTTGGCAGTGGAACTGGCTGAAGTCACATTTGTTGTAGCTTTACCTTGCTTCATGCACATCCACAAAATCCTTCTTATGTTTGCTAAGGGACATTTCAAGGGATGAGTAATTTTTCCATAAGAAAGCACAGAGCATGTCTTCCCTAATATGCTGCATAAGTACCACCTGAAAAAGTAGCAGTATGTTTCAGAAGCATCTGAAACTTTAAACATTCATAGAATATATAGCTCATTTCCATGTTCAGAAATGTGGAGCTCATTCACCACTTGAGAGCTAGGAAGGCAAAACGAGTGAGGATCAGAGCAGGACCAAGTCCAACAGAAACAACCTCTTATGCCATACGAATTATACTGGCTCAGCCTACCCATGCAGCCAGCATGTTATTAAGCATTCCCAAGAATCAAACAGGCAATACAACATAAATCACTGGGAGAAAGTATCCCATTGGACAAATGCTGTGTAGGCCCCAAAACCATAGCCCTGCCAGGATGTTGGTTATAAAGCTCTTGCTATTTCAGCCTTTCATAGCGGCTTAAAAAGCTTTGCTGTAGTATTGACCCTCTGTTTACATGCAGTGGCATGATGTATTGTCTATCACCTTTTGTGGGTTTCTGCAGCTAGGAGTATGGTTCTTCGTGGCATGTTGTTCTAGCCTTTCATAATTTCATACCAAATCTCACTAAGTTTGTCACCCTGGTACACTGTGACCTGGCAAACTTACCTGCCCAGTGTTAGATCCACCTCTGTGTCTATTGCCCTAATTTGGCATCATTCACCAAGACTTTTGAGGTTTGCTCCAATGTAATCTTAGAAGATATACTCTAAAAATATTTTGGGTTTTATAGGTCTACCAGACTTTTGTAAATATCAAGCTCACTAAAGATGAATTAGTAGTCCTAAGTGCTACAGCTGGCTTCATCTCTGTAAAGAATATAGAAAGTGGAAAAATTGCAAAATCTTATTCTTGTTTTGTATTTTTGCTCAAAGACTCAAGGGTAAGAAGTGTGTACTGCCACTTACAAATATTTAACCAAAGCTTTAAAATAAAGCGTAAAATACAGTGCAGATTTTCTAGGTGGCATAGAAGGGAAAAGGGAGACTAAGACACCTCTCTCTAAGATGGACTCCTAAGGTGTCCCTTCTTCACTCTGTGTCCTATCCACTTTAAATCCCCATCTCATGCCATAGCACTAAAAACTTAGCCAGGGAGTGACCCAGTGCAAAAGATGTGCTCACACTTGATCTGTTGCAAGAATAGACCTCAAGCCTCATATTTAAATTGATGTTTCACTTACTTCTGAAATAAGTAAGACCCACTTTTCAAGACATATCAGCCCTCAGAAAACTTCTGTTCTCATAGTAAGAAATGCTGAGAGCTCATTGCTTGGAGAAAAAATCAGGACTAAAGAACCTTAGTCTAAATTTTAGAACATGTCTTAGACTCCAGCTCTTCAAAGTCTAGCCCTTATGTTTTATCGAAACTGCAAGAGGATAGTTTTATTAATTTCAGCTGGAGGTTATTTTGTCTTTTATCTTATTTTTCAAGGCATGTGTGAGCAGAGGGAAAAACTTCAAATCTATAGCTCATCAACTTTAGCAATTTCTTTTTAATTTTTTTTAAGGCAGTATTCATATAAAGTAGAACACAGGACATTTATTCATTAAACTCTTCCCTGGAGCCTCAGAAATTCCAACCCTCCTACTATGTACAGGGCAGTAGAAGGACAAGCAGGCAACACAAGGGGGAAAAAGCAGCCATTTTCAAGAGGACCTTATCATCTTTTCAGGCTTTTAAGGTTGTACCTATTTCATCTTATAGTTGTTCTTTTAGCACTTTTTTGACATTGTTTTGCTGCTCAGTAAAGATTTTGATAATTATGAGCTCAACTGCAGGAACTACAGGAATGACATTACCTCCAAAATAAAAATAAACACCACTTGACAAATATGTGCCATGTAAATAGTGATTTCTAATGTGCAACTAAATATGAAACATTGCCATGAGAGGTGAAATAGGATGCCTAGGCACCTACTAAGCTTAGATAAAAAAATAATTGCTTTATGTCATAGTATCTACATGTGAGACATTTGAATTATCTAGAATACTGGATGGCTTAATTCAAGAATATGTATATGGTATATATGAGAAGGTCAGGGGAAGCCTTCATTGCTGAGACACCATGAGATGGTGTAACTCAGGATCCTGAGAAGAGGTAATGAGACAAAAAAAGAGCAGTATCACAGCCCTGAACACCAAAAGAGTAGACTTTGCCCTTTGCACAGACCTGCTTGGAGGAATCCCATGAGGTGTGGTCCATAAGAGCAGAGAGGTCTAGGGAAGCTAGTTGATTTTGAAGGATCTCTTCTAACAAGCTCAAGAACAGTTCACTTCAAAGTTCAGAAAATCAAGCCAAGGTGACAGGAGGCCTGCATGGATTAAGAAGATTCTCCTCATAAAACTCAAATATGAGAAAGAAGCATACAAGAGATGGAAGTGAGGTCAGAAGGAATGCAGAGACTATGTTCAAGTATGCTGGGATGGAATTAGGAAAGCCAAAGCCTGCCTGGAGCTGAACCTGGTAAAAGCAACAAGAAGAGCATGTATATTAAAAGTAAAAGGAAAAAGAGTGAAAATGTGAGCCCATTTCTGAATGAGTCAGGAGATCGGTGACAGAAAAAGGCTAAGATCCTCAGTGCATCAATCTTTACTGACAAGACCTGGCTTCAGGAACCCCAGGCTTCTAAGATTCATAGGAAAGTCAGAAGCAATCATGATTTATCTTCAGGGAAGGGCAATACAGCTAAAGTGTATTTGAAAAGTTTAGGCGTATAAAATTCCATGGTGCCTGATGGGATGCACCTATAAGAGCTGGCAAATGTCATTGCCAGGCCACATTTGATTCTCTTTGAAAGGTCATAGTGACTGGGAGAGGTTTCTGCAGGCTGGATGAAAACAAAACCCCTGTCTTTGTGAAGGCCTAGAAGGAGGGTTTTGGGGAACTACAGACCTGCCAAGCTCATCTTGATCTCTAGGAACATGATGGAGGAACTAATCCCAGAATCTATTTCTAAACACATGAAAGACAAAAAAGTGACTATGAACAGTGAGTATGGATTCATGAAGGGGAAATTGTGCTTAATCAACCTGATAGGCTTCTATGACAATAACTAACTTGATGGGTAAGAGTAGACCAGTAGATGTTGTTTATCTTGACTTTTGCAAGGCTTTCAACATCCTCTCCCAAAGCTTTCTCATAGAAAAGCTAATGAATTATGAGCTAGATAAACAGACAGTAAGGCGAACTGAAAAAGCTACCAGGTTCAAAGGATTATGACCAGCAGTTTGAAATCTATCCGGAAGCCAAGGGTTTTCTGCAAGTGCTAATATTGGTGCCAACACCATTTAATGTCTTCATTAGTGTTCTGGATGATGGGGCAGAATGCACTGTCAATATGTTTATAGACGATCTAAAACTGTGAGAAGCTGTTGGATGTACTGCCATCTGAAAGGATCTTGACTAGTTGGAAAAATGGACCAACATGAATTCATGAAGTTCAATGAAGGGAAGTACGAGGTCCTGCACCCAGTGAGGAATACTTATGCACCTGTACACACAGAGGGCCTACAGGCAGCTTTGCAGACAGGGATCTGAGGGTCCTGGTGGACTGTAAGTACAATATGAGACGGTTGTGTGCCCTAGAGACAGAAAAAGCCAACAACATCCTGGCTTGCTTTGAAGAGAGCTGCCAACATATTGAGGGAGGTGAGGTACCCTCTCTGTTCAGCACTGGTGAGGCCACATGTGGAGTGTGGAGTTCACTTGTGAGCTCCCCAGTCCAAAAGCAATGAGTGAGGTTCTGGAGTGAGTCCACTGAAGAACCACAAAGATGATCAAGGGACTGGAATATCCGTCAGATGAGAGGAGTTTGAGATCTGGGACTGTTCATCCTGAAGAAGTGGAAGCTCATGGGGGATCTGGTTAATGTGTATAATCACCCAATAAGAGGGTGTAAAGAACATTGAGCTAGTCTCTTAATGGTGCCCAATGACAAGAAAAGATGCAGTAGACACAAACAGAATTTCCAGTCAAACTTAAGAAAAAAGTCTTTTACTTTAAGGGAGATTGAACATTGTAACAGTGTTAAGGTGGCAGTGGAGTCTCCATTCTTGGTGACATTAAAAACCTGACCAGTCATGGCCCAGGCAACCTGCTGTAGCTGACTCTTTTTTGTGCATGGAGGTCCAGTTAGAAAAACTCTAAAGGTTCCCTCCACACTCAACTGTTCTAATTTTCTTATTATTACATGTAAAATCTCTGCAGTTGGATACCACTTCATACACAGATAAAAGGGAGTGTTAAAGCAGGTTTCAGAGGACCACTTCCTTTCCAGTAAAACTCAGGAAATTTTTTTTCTCTCTCCTTTTCTCTCTTCTTGTTTCCCTCTTCTCTGTTATACTATTGAGAAAAGGAACAAATGGATCCTGCTCCTGAAGTGTTTGGTAGGAACTGAGACAGTGGCTTTTCAGCTGAAGCCACCTTGAGACACTGCATTGAAGGCTGGTTACCATAATGGGTTCCTAAAACTTCTTCACAGCCATTGAACTGTTGGAATGAAACCAGGCAGAGAAACCTCCTTTCTGAGGATAAAATTTATAAACACAACTGTAAGTTTAAGCTGTAGCTATATCTCCCTTTACCCTGTGCTCTATCATATGTGGAGAGAACTCTAACTAGCATGAGGAGACAACATCACAGCTCAAGTAACTGTTTGGTTACAGCTGGAATTTTCTGTTGCAAATCCACAAACTCTAAAAGACAGTTGTTTTCAGGAAAATCCTTCTTGTCTAGATCTGAACATTCACTTTTGAGAAAACTTTTATTCTTCTGTAGGTGCTCTGCCCTTTCATTTTTCTGAATCTCTTCTGCAATCAAATAATAAAACAAAAAAATGTATATTCCTTTGTGTTTTACAATCTCATTGACCAAAGTGTAATGCATTCCTTTTTCCCCAAACCATTTAAGAGGCAGGTAATTTGAACAATTCTAGCATCTTCCTTGCTTTTGTATTCACACAGTATAAGCTAAAATTATGCACAAGATTCATCAAAGCTGAGATGTGCTGCTAAGAAGTGTATAACTCAGATATAGAATGAGCCATTTAAAGAAGTTATTGATGCCAACATTAAATTTACAATTATTCATAAAAGAAAACCATTTGAAGAATTCCCTATGCTGCAAGTACACAAAATACTTTGCTATGCAGAAGAAGATACATTTATTAATAGCTGGTTTTGCTAGAATCTCATTTCACCAAAGAAAACTTCATCCTCCAATGGGAATAAGAATCCTACTAACGTCATAGATGCTGCAAGTTTATTCACTATAACAAAAAAAAATAATAAAAATGCAAAGATATCTACCTATCAAACCAATGATGTTTCAAAATAAGCAGCTGTCTAAAATGCAGGATGCAAGAAAATTTAGATATGAAAAATTGTGATTAATGCACATGATTAACTACACCTTTTTTCCCCTCTTTGGGTTCATACATTGTGCTATAAATGCTTCATGCAAATCATGTTCTTATAACATTTAATTTATGTTACATATAATATGAAAATTTCTGTCTTGATGGTGTTTCACTTTTGCCTTGAAGTAATAGAGATCTCAAATCTAGAGCCTTAGTTTTCCAGCCAGCTGAGCTACAACCTTATTTAGACAATTTTAGAAACAGCATGATTATCATAGACATCGAGCATCTCACACTGGCTTTGGTAGGGTATGCCATTGATCAGTAGCTCAAAAATCAGATTGATCTGAAGCTAAGAAAGCAAAGATTAAGGGCTGTAAATGGTATATTTGAATAAATTATTAGTCATGAAAATAATGTTTTAAAAGTGTAAATAACTAGGTTATAGAAGCAGGGGTTTTTTTTAGGTGGGACGCTTTTTGCATAAAAGTTTCGGTATGGACACAAAAATCCATCTACTTAAAGCTATAGATACTTAGACATCTAAATTTTAAAACTTCATTTTTCCTTTTAGGAGGAGTTTGAGGAAAAAAGTCAAAGGTAGAAATACGTCTAAACCTAATCCTTTATTGAAAACAATAACGGAGTATGCAGGCTTGAGTTTTATACACATAAATTCAAATTCCTGGCTGAGATCATGACATGGATAATGAGGAGAAACAGAAGTTCATACCTCTCCAACTCCTGCTGTAGAAGATCTAAGTGAGGAGAGTCAGTTGATCCCTCATATGCACCATATTCACATCCTCCTTGCTGACACTCCTGCAACTATTAGCACTAGAATTTGTCAGCTCAAGCAGTTACTGTGAGGAACACAAAAATAAAACCTTACAACCATCTGAACACCAGTAAAAGCAACCTTGGACTATTTGCGGGCATTTCTAGAGCCAGGTGCCTGGTATTACAAGGGCATGGAAGAGTAAGGTCTATGTGGCAGACATGTAGGCTATCTCAGGCACACAAAGGAAAGCCTGAGGTCAGGGAGATTCTATGTGATCAATAGTTGTAGGGGTCCAGGTGAGGCTTGCTTATGATACCATTGTAGAGTTCATGACCGCAAAATTCCAGAGGCTGTCACTGAGCCTCAGACAGGCTGTGATGCATGAACCAGCTGCCAGGCATGTGGAAACCTGGCTGTACTGAGAGCTGTGAGGCAGGATCTCTAATAACTTGAGTGACAAGACTGGAACTCCACCTTCCTGAACTTCCACAGTACATATGAAGCAGGCAGGGGCCAGAGCCTATAACTCTTGGAAAAGAACTCCAAAGACTATGAATCTGGGGTAGAACAGAAAAATTCAGAACTATAAAAGGACACCTCTATTATTATCATGGCTAGGCTTCACGAACGAAGATTTGGGAAGGGCTCTACCCACGTTTGTTGCACACACGTTGGTGGCTAAAAAGTCCAATATGAGATAGGCATGTACGGTTGCAAAAGACACAGCAGAAAGACTCCTTAGATGGTGTGTTCTGCAAGGCACGATTCTTTCTGCGCTGTCTTTTCTCCTCAAGGGAGGTTCCGCGTGCTTTCTCAAAAGCATCTGCAGCATTATAGATGGTGTGTCTCCAGGCCTCCCTCTTGGAGGCCAGAGTAGACCAGTTATGAAGATCAATGTGGCCAAGGCTGAGATGTTGTTTCAGGAAGTCCTTGTATCTTCTCATTGGAGCTCCTCTCTTGCGGCAGCTGGTGGCAAGTTCACCACAAAGCAAGATCTTAGGGAGGCGGTGGTCCTTCATCCTTGAGACGTGCCCT